>BSBK01001321.1:1330000-1362500 GCA_027943335.1 Chamaecyparis obtusa
GTCTTTAGTTCCTAAAATGAATTATGCATTAAAGATGCAAAATCATGCTTCATTCGATAAACTAGTTGAAACATCTATTCACATAGAGGATGTCCTTGCCTATAAGGGAGATATTACGCTTCAATCCAAGTCCTCTTCTAACAACCAGCATAACAAAGACAAAATCAAATTCTAGAACCAAACTAAGGATGTCGTCATTGACGGAATCATGGCTTCAACTTCACAATCTACCACTACCAAAGAACCAGAGTTTAATCTCTCCACTATTGTGAAGGCTAAAACTAATAAGCCTTGGGATCCTAAGCCTAAAATAAATTTCACCCCTCTTGGAGAATCACTTGAGAACGCTTTGAAGACTCTCCTCACTAACAAGATCATCACTTTTCCTAATAATTCAAGACCTTATGATCCTGAAATCAAGCCTAAATGGTGGAATGACAACCACTATTGTGATTATCATCACAATAAAGGCCATAAAACCAATGAACATTATGAAACTAAAAAATCTCATTCAGTATCTAATTGACAATGAAACTATTGTGGTTGACTCTCCACAAGAAAACAATGATCATAAGGATTTCAAGGAGCCTTTTCCTAATTTGAAAAGGGAGAATCTTCCAAGGAAAAAGATAACAAAGTTGCCTACACCTATGCTAACAATGACAACGTGATCAACGTTCTTAAATATTTTGATCATGTTAAAGGAAAAGCTAAAGTTGAATCATCCAACATGACAACCATCTCTCAAGATCCATCAGGAGAAGGTTCATCTTCCTCCTCTTCTCCTCAATATATTTAAATCTCAACAACTCAACTAGCTACCCTATCGACTGCACATGATCTTGATCCGGTTAACCAACTTCAACACACTACAACTCAAATCTCAATGCTTGAGCTACTTGACATCTCTCTTTCTCACAAGAATATTCTTAATGAATCCCTTCTTGTGGAAAATGTTCCTAGGGACCTAGATGTCAACAAGTTCTAGTCTGTGGTCGAACACCTCTCTTCGCCTCCTTCTCTCACTTTCTCAAAAAAAGATAACACCCATTCCAGTCATCCTCATAATCAACCCCTCTATATTGAAGTATTTTGGAAAGTTGACTATACTATTGTATATGACTGAATTCAGTGTTTTAATTATGGAAAAAAATTCATATAGTGTTTTGGAATCAGCGCACATTATCAGAAGATCAGAATTTGGCTAAGTATAGAAGACTAGACAATTAGTAGAGTACCAGAAGGTCAGAGCATCAACACACGTGCATATGACCTAGTTTAGGTATGTGCCCTTGAAGTTAAGCTTGTATGTATGTATTCATGCTAAGTATAAGATCAAATGATCAAATGAAACCATATGACGAAGATACAGATAGTTGAAGCGGTACAGCCAGTGAATGCTAGAATAGAAAAGAGTATGCAGCCGACTGTTGGTAATTTGATTATTGATGATAATATTGTTTTGTAAAGGCTATGTTCCTATTGTATTTAGGTTGTAGACATGTAATTATGTTTGAGTGTAAACACGCTTGAGACAATTCAATTGGAAGCATTGTATGTAATCGGTTATAGGCCAACCTAGTTAATTATTTTGGTAGCGCATATAAATATTAGATGTGTCATTGTAATAAAATATAGATGTTGAAATAGAGTTGAGATAAGTAGAGCAGAAGAGTGTGGAGATTTTTTAAGATGTATTAGAGCTTTGCAAGAGGTCAAAGCATTAGTGCATCAAAGGAACTGATTAGACAAGAAGTGTCATAGCACCAGTTCATCCAACAAATATAGTGTGTATCTGAGATTAGAAGGTTGTAGCCTTCACCACTTGAGCAGTGAGCTCTAGGACAGTGTGTCCCCACCCCTAACAGGGTTATTATAAAAGAATCCTAATAGGGTCTGACCCTTGACAAGGTCACTATACTTCAAGTATTGTAAAGACAACTCCTAACAGGGTTAAGGATCTTCTAACAAGGATCATAAGACACTAGTACAGATTATTAGTGGGTGTCAAATCCCACTGGGGTTTTTACCTATTTGGGTTTCCCTATAACCATATTAGTGTTATGTGTTGTGTTTGTTAGGTATTTTACTTTTTCTTCCATGTCTTTTTGCACTTATTCTTGGCTTGGAGGTCTCCTTCAAACATGTCTTCTAGATACTTCCAAATCTTGTAGGCTTTATCTAGTTTCTTGATCTCTGAAAACTCACTGTCAGACATGGCATTGATGAGGGCTTCTTTGGAAATAGTATTTGAAGTGAACAACTCCTTTTTCTTAAGAGTAGCATCTTCCCTTGAAAGATCTAATAAAGAAGGAATCTTGACTTCTTTAGTAGCTGCCTCAAAAATCTCAAAAGCAATGCACAATAAATGTGTCATAATTTTGTTCTTCCAGTCAAGATCGTTCTCTCCATCAAACTTGGGACTTTCTTTTCTAAAGTATTCCATCTAATCAACCTCAAGATATTAAAAAAAATTCTTTGAGGCACTTGTCTCTAATACCAATTTTTAGGAATAGTCCCAAGAGATAGCTGAGAGGGGGGGGGGGGGGGGGGGGGCGGTGAATTAGTTATCTACAAGTTTCAATTATTTATCCAATTTAGTATATAAGAACATTAAGCATAAAAAAAATGAAATAAAACTTAACAAAACACCACAATTTTGGTTATGAGGAAACCCAAATAGGCAAAAACCCTGGTGGGAATTGACACCCACTAAGAACTGCACTAGTGTATTATGATCCCTGTTAGAAGATCTTACAATCCTATTAGGAGTTGATCTTTACAATGCAATAAGTACAGTGACCTAGTCAAGGTTCAGACCATGTTAGGAGTATTTTACAGTTAACCCTATTAGGTGTGAGGATGCACCATCTGAGAGCACACTGCTCAAAGGGGTGAAGGCTACAACCTTCTTTTTAACAGATACACACTATATCTAGATCTTGGTGAGCTATGAGGTAGACCTGGTGTCTTGATTAGTTCCAATGAGTAGCATACACTTCCTTCTTTCTCACATAGATCTTCTATTGATGGCACAATACTTTGCACTCTCTACTTTGCTCTTATCTTCCAACTTTCTGCAATACCTAGCAATCACAAATGGTTGTCTATAAGTATCTTTCTCTAAATGATATAATCAAGTCAGCCTATTGAACCATCTTGAAATCATATTAGAGAAAAAATATAATTCTCCATTAACATTGTTGGTATTTCAAAATGGCTTATGCTCTTAGGTTGCCAATATACCTTCAGATGGATTTTAGGAGTCGTTAATGCCAAAATGTATAGGGATCTTAAGGCAATTAGACCAACTCAGTTCTTCATCTTTTCTCTCCTCTTTACAGATGTGTAGATATTTGCAACTAACATGATAAGTACTATCAAAACTAGTTGACATCAATGACAACATAAAATTGATTCAATTATCTTACATAGAATTTAGTGCTCAGTGATCTCTAATCACTTGTAGTTCATCAATTAGGTTCTCAATTAGTTTTAGTTCATTAGACATCTCTAGTTATATAAACCAGAGGACTTCTGTCTATCTTTTTAATACATCTTTCTTTGAAACTGTATCTTTTGGAACACTCAAGCACTAGTTCCCCACATGGAGCTACTATGGGAAAAGTGGTGGCATCAGCCAATCCGCTTTGAAT
The DNA here is from genome assembly GCA_027943335.1 of Chamaecyparis obtusa. Taxonomy (NCBI): domain Eukaryota; kingdom Viridiplantae; phylum Streptophyta; class Pinopsida; order Cupressales; family Cupressaceae; genus Chamaecyparis; species Chamaecyparis obtusa. The sequence goes on from BSBK01001321.1 coordinate 1,333,657, forward strand.
TACCTTCTCAAGCATAGAACCAGGGATGTGGTTTTTGACTTTACTTATAATTTCCTCTAATGCTCTTGTCTTGATTGATGTGTCCTCACACTCAAGTAAGGAGCATATTAAGGGGGAAGTGTTTCCAAAATTTTGGATTGGGTTTTTCATGCTGACTCAAAAACAAGGAGTGAAACAGGGAAACACAATAGCTTCTAAAGGATTTGAAATATGATAATGCAAAGAGCTTTCAACTGGAAACAAGGGGGTCAAATAGAAAAGACTAACATGTTCTCTTACGCAGTGTACTAAGCTTTGAAAGGAGAAAGATACCTCTTCCGCACTGGTTGCCTAAAATATTTCTGCCACAATGAACAAAATGACTAAGTTCCTCAATTTATTACCAAATAGCTCAAAAATCATGGGAGATTCACAATAAATGGTCAAGTAATGGGCCAAAAGATTTAGTTAATGATGATGGGAAGTTTTCTTGGTTGATGCATTGAATATATATACTTTTCCATGAGTGAAGTGACATTTAGATGTCACTTCTATTAATGATTATATCCACACCACGCGCCGATATCATAATCACCTACTAGCTGTCTCTTCCATCAAATTACCGCCATCCACTTTTCCATATTATGAACATTTGTTCAAATTCAAACTTTGAGCTAAGGGAGTTCATGGTTCAAGTTCAATGAGAAATCAAGAGGACTACCCTTTGGTATTTTTTTAATAAAAAAGAAAGTTAACAGCCAGAAAGAAAGATAAAAGAATAAAACATTTTGCAAGTTGACAAAATCTGTTGAACATTGAACTTTGAACTAAGAGAGTTCACGGTTCATAGTTCAATGGGGGAACGTGCTTTGCATAGAAAAACATGCCACTAAACCTGCAATAAGACAAAGAAAACCAAACATACCGTGGGGTGTTATTGAACTTTGAATTTTGAACTAAGGATAGTTTAAGGTTCAAGTACAACCGATAAGGGGGACGTGTAAATGAGCCGAAAGATTTTTGAAAGAAAAGTATCTGAAAAAGATTATGGGGTAATTTTTGAGAAGATTAGAGCCTGGGATAATTAAACAAAAATCTGTGGTAACAAGATGTCTGATTTGGATGAAACAAAATTCAATTTATGGGTTATTGGACTTCCTTAATATGGTGTTAAACTCTTATTTTCACCAGCAATCTCCAATTTTGACCTACAACAAAATTCTCTCAAAATAGGCTATACAATGAAACTCCTATGGCTTTGATACCATGTAAGAATTTTCATAAGGAAAAGAATATAATTCCAAGATCTAGAAGCTCAAGAGATAGCACAAGAGAGATAGGAAAAATGATCAAATAATTGATTGTAGCCAATTGAATTGAATACAAAGTACGAGTGTCTGAATATATAGGCAATAAAATAAGACTACATGATAAGGAGATGATAAGATATCAACTACACTAGATGGAATCACATGTCCACCAAAGGTGGATCATCCTCTATTGTACATCAAAATATGTGCAACATGTGTAACAATGACAGGATGGTAATGTGATAAGAGCACTAAAGGTGGATCTCACACACAAAGAGGTGTGAGATTACAAATATCACCATCTAAAGTGAAATTTATCCTAGCCATGTGCTAAAATAAAATGCAAACTCCTAGGTGTCTCAATGAAAACTAATATGCAAATCCATTATCCTAAGTAAACTTAAGTAAAGTGTAATTAGTGAATACTTAATTACACTAACAGTTTGCAATATTGTGGGGAATATTTGTAAATAATGTTATAATCTTTTCATTTCAAGCAGAGAAAAAGTTGTAAAGTAAGTAGCACCTATGAGTTGCGTGTCCAATATTTAGCAGTGGTCGCATCATAGATCTACAAGTCACATATACAATTGTTTTGATTTGTTCTATTGAGCTATTTAGAATACCAACTTGATTTCATATTTTAGTTGTTAATAATACATGTTTAATACATAACAATACTTCCAATAGAAGTTGTTCACCATTGTCTTATTCAAGATGTACTTGTCAGCCATTTTGAACAATACTAAGAGCAATAGACAGGTTTGATTTCTTAAACATATTTTTATTTTACCTCATCACAAAGCCATTGGTAGCAAATAATTATCCATGTATTGAAATAATTTTTTTGTTCAATAGTTAAACTATGGTTTGTGTGATCCATAATGGTCTACCAATCATTTTGGCAAGGTTAAGTAGTTACTCTATTTTCAAGAGTAGCTCAGAATTTTTATTATGATTTAGAAACACCTTGATGTTGAAAGATAGTGTCCACTATTACCACAACTGTGAAAGTGTTCCATAAAGTCAATGTGTTAGAGTGTGATGCATATATGGACATGTCCATTACACATGGTAACTGCCCAATGTCACCAACAAGTATAATAGACATACCACCAAAGGTTTCATGTGTTTTTTATGGAAATGTATGGTGCAACTGGCTATCTATTTTTAGCAGTAGTTTTAGACCTAAAAAGATCATCTCATTTATTAGTATGTATTTAAAGTGTTTGAACTCTTCTTGGAAACCCATCAAAGATTGTCTTGTCAAATGGTAGAATTATTTAATAGGGATATGAATACTTGTATATATTGTTGTTGCTTGTATATTATAAGAAGCAACACCTATTGGTGCAAGAAAAAGAAATGTGTTTGCAATTCCTTTTGTAAATATAATTATGGTTATCCTGATGTAGTCAATGAAAAATAATTTAAATTTATTTTTCTCTTAGTAGGGTTTATGTTGTGGATTTTTAATTTGCATTACTTCATTTTGATTACAGAAATGTACATTTAAGTATGTGTTTGTGTTTTTTTACTAGGCTAATATAGGGGTTTCAATTCAAATGGAATATTTTGTGTTTTCTAAAATTTTATATAGGGGTTTCAGTTGGAATGCAATATTTTCGGCATTTTAAAATTAGAAATGGTTGGTTTTTTCTATCTTCACAAAAAATGTGTTTGATGTTTTTTTTCAACCTAGACTTTAATGTACATGGTGTTAAATGCACTAAAGTTTATTAAATCAAAATTAAATTAAATCTTATCAACCTTTTAGTACCAGTTGTAAGATGGGAAAAGTGCACGGAATACAAGAACTGACCAAGTACATACTTTTGTTCCATTAGAACAATCCTTGAATTATTAACATCACAAAATCTACATCATGATACCTCTTGAGAGATTGCTACAATTTTTATATGTTTTGTTATATATGTCATTTTGTATGTTGGAATCATATATAATAATGCTTACATGTGGGATTCTTGAAAATTAGGTATAAATTGTGTTGTTGTTGGCTAAAACTATATATGTATTTTTGTTTTCCCAATCACTTTTATATCTATAGTGCATTGTAGTTTTTGCAAGGCTTTGATATTTATCATATTTGTGATTCAATTTTTGGACAGATTTTTATATAGCATGGTGATATATGTACTAGTGTTATTACATCATCCATTATTTGTGACCAACTTATTATATCATGCTCTTGGGATGTGGAATAATGTCATAACTTTTATGAATATATTTAAGGATAATTTAGAAAGTGTTATTTGGAGAACAATTTAATTGATGTTATTTTCTTTCAGATTGCTAAATTTTAACTATATTAAAATTATTATTGTTAGAGGAGTAGATCTAGGTATTAAGGGATTTTATTGCATAGTATTTTGTTGGCTTCTATTTTCATTTTGGAAGGAATTATTAGAAGGTTGGGTTTGTATTGGTTGTCAATCATTGGCCAAGTTGTAGGTCAAGGTAAGTCTCAACTGTTTAATTTATTTTTTTTAAATCCTTTTAGTTTGAATGTAATTTTTTTTATTTTTTGAAAGTGTAATGGTGGGTTTTTATATATTGTTGGACTAACCTCCAACATCCCTCTTTGGGATTTTTGACATAGTTTAAAAACATCCTATGTCTTCTATGAGTTTATTGGTTGTATCGGGCATTAACAAGTCAATCTTTTGGTGCAACGACAATGCTAGTTGTAACAAGTCATATCAGAGCTTGGTCACAGGTTTGAATCCCCCTTGGTGACGCTGAGGGGGGATTGTTGGACTAACCTCCAATGCCCCCCTTCAAGATTCATGACATAGTTTAACTGTTGGATTGCAGAGAGGCGGGGTGAATCAGTAATCCCTAATCCCAAATACCTTAAAAATGTTTCTCTGATTAATTCAGTAGAATCTCTGTAGAAAAACAAATCACTATTTACCGAAATCAGTAAATAAACTTTAAAAGTCAATAAATTATTCACAACATTTGACACCAATATTTAATGCGAAAACCCATCTTTAGGAAAACACATTGTGGAAATTGTCACCCACTAAGAAAATAATCTTCTGAAGTACGTCTGATTAAGAGCCAATCTAGTTAACGATTACAAGGGTATGTGTAGGATCATGGTATGCCAAAAAGTGACGATGTGAAAAAGAAGTCCTGATTGATAGACTCTTTGAAAAATAACTATAACTTTCAAACAATATAACATTTTTAAAATCTGAAATATACATCACATTTTATGTTTCACCTAATACAATAATAATAAACAATTCTTTTAATTTGATGAATTTTAGACTAAGTTAAGGTGGTCAGACACAAGAGTTTTTATATTCAAAAAAATTTGTAGCAGAAAAATCATAATTAATTATTTACTTGGAAAAAAAATACAAAAAAATATACATCACATCTAGACATGAGACTACTACTTTTATCTAGAATTTTATAAAAAAATATTATCATTTGATTTTGTTTAATGTGGTCAGACATACACCTACTTGTTATCTTTCTAGTCCTAATTAATAGACTTATTAAAAAATAGCCATAACTTTCAAACTGTATAACATTTTTGAAATCCAAAATATGTGTCACATTCTATGCTTTACTACTACAAGAAAAATAAAAAAAAATTTCAATTTGATAAAGTTTAGACTAAGTTAACGTGGTTAGACATGATAGTTTTTGTATTCTAGAAAAGTTGTAGAAGAAAAATCATAATTAATTATTTACTTGGAAAAAAATTACAAAAAATATGTGTCACATCTGGGCATGAGTGTACTACTTATATATAGAATCTTGTAAAAAGAAATTGTCATTTGATTGTGTTTAAGGTGGTCAGACACACACCTACTTATTTTATTCACGAAATGTTTGTACTACTACATTGAAATTTAAAATTTTTAACATATAGAATAATTGTTTTTAAAAAAAGGCCTAGTATCTTAGAAACTAAATTCAATTTTCTATAGATTCTCTTCTTACATATTTTTTATATAATATTTATAACTTATTCAATTTTTTATGTCAACTTTCCTGAACCTGATTTTTTGATTCTTCATTGCCACTTAATGGCCTAGTTTGGCATACCATGATCCTACACATACCTAGTAATACACAGTATTAGGTGTGACCCAGTTAATGGATTTACCTCAGATCTGTTAGAAGCTTCACCTTGTTAGGAGTGGCCTTGTTATAGGGCTTTAAACACTCTTTAGAATGTCACCTTTTTTCAAGGATTTTACAATAAGACTATTAAGTCCACTTTTTAAAGAGATTTCTCTATTACAAATGCTAGTAAGCAATAGTAATAAAATTGACCTGTAAATTTGAAACTATCTTTGCTCAATCAGATCCTTGTGCACTCTTTTGTCTTCACTTTAATTCTTCATTATCCACTGGCATCAACACTTCATCAAATCCTTCTTTTCCCGCTCAAAATAACTTTGTTCCTTCTTCTCTGTAATAGTCAGTAACCCTTCAACTATTCACCTTGCTAGCCATTTGTCCATAATAGACCATCCTTTATGTAGATAAATTTTTGCCTCTTAATCTCATCTATTACATTTTCCTTTAGTCAATCTTAACTGTTCAATTCATTATACCTCAAATCTAAATCTCAGTAACACATTTTCTTTTCACTTAGGAACTTGAACTTTTCTAGAAACTTGTTCCATCTCTTTTCTCTGCTTAGATCTTGTCGTAGATCTTCACCTTGAATTTTCCTATCTATAGATCTCTTGTAACTAACTTTCCTCGTCATCATGATCATCTAGCTCATCATAGCTAATCATTAAATGTCAATTCAATCTTTATTTAATATTGTTCCTCGCTTAGTGTTCTTCATTAGAATTCTGGTTACATCGCTCGATGTCTTGAGTTCATTTTACTTTTACCGAAAATCTTTCTTTTTACCTTTACCTTACCAAGTGACTTATCTTCTCAGTAGCCAAAATAACTTAACTTACCGAATTGTCAAAACTTTATCACCATACTTTACCAACTTAACATACTCATATGTTAGGTAGAAAATAATTATATCGACATAATCTAATCATTGTCTGATTTGTATCAGTTTCCCATTTAAGTTCTTCAACTTCTAAACTTATCATTTATTATTCTCCTTAACTCATTCATATTGTATCATTACTGAATGATATGACAACATAATATAAAGTAGAAATCGATTGCTTGACATTAATGACAAGACAATAACTGATCTAAGCTTTCTACTATCATGTATTCCTCTGATATTTTTCGATCTTCATCATTAAGTCCATCAAATAATCGATATTCAACATTACTATCAGTTATAGTAATAATATCCCTCTTTTTCATTGATGGCAGGGTAAAAGTACAAACCTGTGTCACACTTTTACAAAGAAAAAGGTCAATAACACACAAACTGTTCAACTTTAATGACATAAATATTGCATTTGTGTTTAGAATTTGAAGATGATGTAAACTAATGAAATGTATAAAATTAGATAAAGTTTATGCCTATATTTTTAAAAAAAAAATTGGACAAGAATTGACACAGTTTTTTAATTTTTGAAGTATATTTTTCAGTTGTTGAGAAATGTTGAAAATCTGGGATCTATTTCCCACCAAACAAGTACATACAAATAATCTTTTCTTGTTCTGATTTCAATATATGTTATAGATGACATGTATAGCTAGTGAAAAAAAGAAGAAAGATTGGTTTTCAATGTATGTTTTCTCTTATATAACTACCCAAAGTTTCAAACTTATCCAAAATCAATAGTTTTCACCTCCATTTTATTTCCCCTATCAAATCTACACCATTCAAAAAAAAACTACATATTATTGAAGAGAACTCTCTCCTCCAGTGTTAAATATAAATTTTAAATTTTTTTCTTTATTTGAAGCAGCATCTTATCGAATGTTAAAATACATACTTGCAGTATTTTAAAATTATAATATATTAGATCTAATCAAAATACTATAAAACTTATATGACAATAATCTTGACTCTGAGATCTACAAAAGGATATTTTTCTATTTTAAAAAAAATATCATTAAAAAGAGTAGGAGTTATTGAAACATCACTTTTATGAAATAATCTTATTTCTTTGGTAATTGGACCCAAAATGGTATAAAACATGCATTTAATAGATATATCCAATTGGAAAAGTTGAAGTTCTTATCTAATGAATCTAGCTAGACCATATGTTTAAAAAAAAAATAGTTAGAAATACTCAAATTCAGTTGTGCTAATAAGTTAGCCTGAAATGTGACACAACTTTGTATTTTTACCAAGAAACACTAACAAAGTCAGTGTTCAATTGATGATTGTATCCTTCACTATCATTTATATTTTGTACTCCCTATGAGCTATAGATTTTCTCTCTTTTTTTTTTTTAGTGACACTTTCCATTATGATTCCATCAGTAACATTCTCTTATTCATCTCCCACATGATAATTTGTCATTAATTACTATTCTCTCTCTTTCAGTAAACATATCCTTCTTACATCAATTGACTTATTCATCTCCTTCTGATTTTCTCCCTCTATGATATATATTTGTTCATCTCCCTCTTTGACAACAATGCCAAATAAACATAAAATTCTCATATTGTACCTCAAGTGTATAGATTTTCCATTGTAGTCATAAACATCCTTTTTCACAACTTCAACCTTCACCTAAAGAGTGAACACTTAGCATCAACTCACAAGATAGATATTCTATTGAGTCTTTGAATTGATGCAGCATGCATCTTTCCTTAATGAAAATTGGATAGGGGAAGAACCTCTAACTTACCTCAAAGATACTCAAAAGAATCCTTCAATAATGGTTTTGTAAATATATCAACTATTTATTCTTTATAATTTACATAATCCAATGTCACATGCTTATCTGCTACTTTCTCTCTTAAGTAGTGATAATTGAGAGATATATGCTTTGTCTTTGACTGCATCATAGGGTTCTTTGATATATTAATAGCATAGGTATTATCACAATAAATTTTAATAGGATCAGTAACCTCTTCATGCATACCTTCCAGTAGTTGTTTAATCCATACAATATTATAACAATTTATAGTTGTTGCCACATATTAAGCTTCGACAGTAGACTGTGAAATACAACTTTGTTTCTTGCTTAACCATGTCACTAGCCTTTTTCCTAAAAAGAAAGCTCCACCACTAGTGATTTTTCTATCATCAATATTTCCAGCCCAGGCAGCATCAGTATATACCTTGAGATAAAAATATCCTCCTCTTGTGTATAACAGACCAAAATATTCAGTCCCTTTCAGATATCTAAATAGCCTTTTCACTGCAGACAAATGTGTCTCCTTTGGATTTGTAGAAAGCCTTGCAAAAATGCCAACTAAATGTGTCATATCAAGTCTAGTATGTACAATATATTGTAGTTTACCAATCATGGATTAGTAAACCATCTCATTCACTTCCTTAGTGTCATCTTCTTTAGAAAATTTACAACTAGTACCCATTAGTGTTCCAACTAGTTTTGAGTCTTCCATATGGAATGTTTTTAGAATATCCTTGATATACTTTTATTGAGTTATGTAGATCCCATTCTTTACTTATTGAATTTGAAGTCCAATAAAGGATTTAATCTCTCCTATCACATACATCTTAAATTCCTTTCTCATATCCTCATCAAATGACTTAGACATTATCTCATTATCACCAAATATAATGTCATCAACAAATATCTCAGTAATCAAAATTTCATTAGACTTATCACATTTCAAGTATAAATTATTGTTATCAGTATTCCTTCAAAATCTAATCTTAACTAAATAAGAGTGCAGTCTTTCATAACATGTTTGGGGAGCCTGCTTCTATCTATATCAAGATTTATGTAGTTTGCAGACCATATTATTATTTCTTTTGTTAACAAATCCATTAGGTTGTTCTATGTAAACTTCTTCTTTAATAATTCCATTTAGAAATACAGATTTAACATCCATTTGATAAACTTTGAATCCTTTGTAAGTAGCATATGCAAGAAATATCTTTACACCTTCTAATCTAGCAATAGGGGAAAAAGTTTCACCATAATCAATACCTTCTTCTTGTGCATACCCTTTGCAGACTAATCTTTCATTTTTTCTAATCACATCTCCTTTCTCATTGGGTTTATTTCTAAAAATAATATTTTTTCCAATCACATTCTTGTTCTTGGGTCTCAGTACCAATGACCAAGTGTTATTCTTTTCAATTTGATCAATTTCTTATTTCATAGCATTCATCCAATCTTCATTTTCTAGTGCATCCTTCACTAGTCTTGGCTCAAATTTAGAAATCAAACATGTATTTTCTTTCAACTTAATTCTTGTCATGACTCCTATATTCTTGTCTCCAATAATTCTTCTACATGAGCGGTGTCTTCTCACATATTTTTCTAATGTAGGTTCAATAGATGGTTCATCATTTTTTTCATCTCTCAGTGGAGGCTCATCTTGTTCATTAGTTTCTTCTTGCTGCTACTTGGTTGTGTTAACCGAATTACCATCTTATACATAAACAATTTTTTTATAATCCCTTGGTTCCTTTTTTCTATCTTCTTGATTGTTTTTTGCAAATTCATCAACTTTTACATTTGCACTTTCAACAATTTTGTTAGTGATGAAGGGTGCTCCCCTTAATACCACAAACACATGCAGAAACAAAGAAACAACAGTAATTTGTGAGAACAGAAAATGGGCTTCTTATTATCTCCACACATGTGGAATTACAAACTTTCAGAATTACAATATGCAAAGCCACATGGGCATTCCCTTACAATATTCTGTAGGACAAAGCCTTGAATTATTACCCAGATCTACTACCCAGAACTATTCTGAACTGCCTAAGACAATAATACAGCCTTCCTTATATAGGCAATTTTCCACCGCCTAGGAAGCTTCCAGAATTTTAGCCAATAAGGCCGACCAAACTTAGAATTATTTTATTTTACATTTTATTACATCATAGTCGGCTCAAGATAACCTTTGAAGCCCGAACAGAAATTTTGAAGAAAATTATTTTCTGCCATTTCAGGTGGCCCAACTTTCGAAGACCATAAGTCATCACCAGTTGACCCGATCGGCTATTATAACCCCATTTCAAAAATGCCACGAAGCACTCTACAGCCTTGACCTATGCAAGTGCCCATCACCCAAATTTTCAACCTCATCCAGGGCCTCTAAAGCCTTCAAAACTAAGTTCAAAGTTTTTGTACCCTGCTGCCAATACCAAAAATCTTCAATATCTTCCAATATACACTTGATCTGGCAATGAAACTTTACTGGCAGACTTATATGACCAAAATCAACCTCCAAGAAAGAAATCAAATCATTCTGAGCACATACAAAAATTACCAAAAATAGTAACTTTCCATAAATAGCAGCTCTGCACAAAATAGCCCTTATTAAATATAAAAATAGAAATATTTTTGGCTGATGCAAGATTGCTCTTACACCCAGGATGCTCCTGCATCAGACACCCGGGATAATTTGGGAAGTGACCCTGTCACGACTCAGGTGTGCAGAGGAAAACCAAGACGGTTAACCTCCACCCTTGTTAGCCATGATGAATCTTCAACAGGTCATCCTTTCCACTTGACCAGATATTCTTCATATGTCCTGTTCCTTGTGCTTCTGCCAACACGACTGTCCAGTATATCTTCGATCTCCTTAGTGTCTGAACTAGTTGTTGGAATACTCCACTGTGTTGCTATGATCTCATCTTCAATACCTCCTTCATGATACTCTGTCAGATCTGAAATGTTAAACACTGGTGAAATATTCAGCTCAGTAGGCAATTCTACCTCATATGCATTTTCTGAATCATGCTTCTTCAGTATCTTAAATGGTCCAAATTTCTTCATTTTCAACTTGTTATATGTACCAACTGGAAATCTTTCCTTTCGCAAATGAACCGCGACTTCATCTCCAACATGGAATTCCTTATGCCTCCTTTTCTCATCTGCCTTAGCCTTATACTGTGTATTCATTTTGGTAATGTACTTCCTCACTTCCTCATGAATGTTCTTCAAGTGTTCCGCAAAATCCTCAGCTTCAGCACTACATATTTCTCCTTTATTTATCTGTCTCAATTCAGATGCATTTCTTGGACTACTTCCATATACAATCTGGAATGGTGATTTACCAGTGCTCCTATTGACAAAATTATTGTATACAAATTCCGCCTGTGGTAAAATCAAATCCCATCCTGTTGGCTTGTCTCCAACCAAACATCTCAATAAATTTTCCAAACTCCTATTTACCACCTCCGTTTGTCCATCAGTCTGTGGATGATGTGATGAACTGAACTTCAAATCTGTCTTCAGCTTCTTCCACAATGTACGCCAGAAATATCCAACAAACTTTGTGTCTCGATCTGAAACTATGGTCTTTGGCAAACCATGTAGTCTCACTACCTCTCTGAAAAACAATTCTGCTACATGAACAGCATCAGTAGTCTTCTTGTAGGGAATCAAATGTGCCATCTTTGAAAATCTGTCAACCACCACAAAAATTGAATCATGTCCCCACTGAGTCCTCGGTAAACCAAGAACAAAGTCCATGCTAATATCCTCCCAAGGCTTCTCTGGTACAGGTAATGGCTGATACAGCCCTGTATTTTGCTTCACTCCTTTCGCCATCTAACATACTCTGCAACTCTATACAAACTTCTTCACATCTTGCTACAACTCTGGCCAATAATAATTTTCACTAACCAAAGCAAGAGTTTTATCCCGACCAAAATGTCCAGCCAATCCTCCGCTATGCTTCTCCTTGATGAGATTCTCCATCATAGAACTTCTTGGAATGCACAACTGACTCCCTCTGAACAACATATCATCTTGAATGATGAAATCCAGCCACTTCATTCTATCTAGAGTAACAGGTTCTTTACAAGCTTTCCAAGCTTCACCAAAATCAAGATCCTCTGGATATAAATTCTTGAGTTCCTTGAACCCAACCACCTCAATCTGCATTTCTGTCAACAATAGTTGCCTTCTGCTAAGAGCATCTGCAACCCTATTAGACTTTCCACTCCTGTGTTTCAAAACAAATGTATAACTCTGCAAAAACTCAACCCATTTCAAATGTCTTTGATTCAACTTTCCTTAACTATTCAAATATTGCAAAGCTTGATGATCAGTATACAAAACAAACTCTTTAGGAAGAAAATAGTGTCTCCACTTCTTCAATGTTTGAACTATAGCATAAAATTCCTGATCATAAACAGAATATTTTCTCTTGGCATCATTCAACTTCTCACTGAAATAAGCAATAGGTTTACCTTCTTGGTTCATAAAGGCTCCTATTGCAGTACCACTAGCATCACAATCTACTTGAAACACCTTATTAAAATCTGGAAGTGCTAAAATAGGTTGTTCTGTAACTTTTTGTTTCAACAATTAAAAACTCTTTTCTGCCCCATTAGTCCACTTAAACTCTTTTCTATCCCCTCTCATTGTTTCAGTCAAGGGTCCACAAATACTGCTAAAATTTCTGATAAACTTTTTTTAAAAGCTAGCTAGACCATGAAAAGATCTTACCTCAGTAGCATTCCTTGGAGTAGGCCATTCAAGGATAGCTTGTACCTTCTCTGGGTCCATTTTTAGACCTTCTGCTGAAACTACAAATCCCAAATACACTAACTCTTTCTTCACAAAACTGCACTTCTTCAAATTAATCAACAATTTCTCTTCTCTCAACTTCTCAAATACCATACGAATATGCATCATATGCTCCTCCAATGTCTTACTAAAGATCAAAATATCATCTAGGTAAACAATGACAAACTTACCCAGAAATTCTTTCAGAACCTCGTTCATGAGCCGCATGAAAGTGCTCGGTGCATTGGTTAGCCCAAAAGGCATGACTAACCACTCATACAGTCCTTCCTTTGTCTTGAAGGAAGTCTTCCATTCATCTCCTTCTCTGATCTGAATCTGATGATATCCACTCTTCAGATCTATCTTTGAGAAATACACAGCTCCACTCAAACAGTCCATAATATCATCCATTCATGGCAATGGAAACCTGTACTTGATTGTGATCTTGTTTATTGCTCTTGAATCTATACACATCCTCCACTCTCCATTCTTCTTTGGTGCTAATACCGCTGGTACATCACAGGGACTCAAACTCTCACGAATCAATCCTTTCTGTAACAACTCATGTACTTGCCTGTTCAACTACTCACTTTCTGCAGCTGTCATCCTGTGTGCTACCTTATTCAGAAAACTCGCTCCTGGGATCAAGACCATCTGATGACTGATCTTCCTGACTGGTGGTAATCCATCAGGCACGTTATCGGATACAATATCCTGAAACTCATTCAACAAATCTGTAACTTCTACAGGAACATCTTCTACTTCCTCTTTACCAGCTTTTGGAATTAAAGAAAAACATACATGCTCATGCCTCATACCATCTAGAAAATTTCTTCCATCAACAAAATTTATCCTTCCATTATCACATACATTTTCTTCAGTCTCCTTCAATGGTTTTAGCTTATGTCGCACTCCATCCTTTGTCAGGGAATAGGTATTCGCACGACCATCATGTACAACACATATGTCAAACTGCCATGGTCTACCCAGCAACATATGACATGCATCCATAGATATGATATCACACAATACCTCATCTTGGTATACACCAACCTTGAACTTCACTAGGCATTGTTCATTGACCATGACCTTGTGGTCATCCTGTACCCAGGCAATCCGATATGGATGTGGGTGTTTTTGCCTCTTGAGCTTCAACTTTGTCACCATCTTTTCTGACACCAAATTGTCAGTGCTTCCACTATTAATAATCACATCACAACATTTACCTTCACACTTGCACCTGGTGCAAAACAGGCTCCTCCTTTGCTCAGGTTCATTCTCACCACTCAATAGGACTCTTCTGTTAATCAACGTTTCTCCTCTTTCAGCATCTTCAAAATTTGATGATCTAGCATCTTCATCTACATGTGCAACTCTGGTCTGGCCTTCATTTCTCCTGTCTGTTCTTCCTTGGCGTTGAGGACATTCAAATGCCCTATGGCCTTCTTCTCCATAGTGAAAACATGTTCCACGGAAGCCACCTCTTCCAGATCCTTGTCGTCTTCCTCTTCCTCTCTGATCTCTATTATTCTGATCCTGGAAGCGATTGGAATTATTTCCTGGCTGATTCTGACTACTACTAGCCTCATCTTTCTTTTTTGAATCTTCATTTCGGCCACCATATGACCGTCCACCAGATCGTCCACCGTGACCTCTTCCATTTTGTCTGCTCTCAAACTTCTTGTTCAACTTTTCCTCTACTTTTAGGGCAAACTGGTATGCCTCTTCAATACTGTTCATTCGAACCAGATTCAGCTCCTCCTGAATGCTTGGCCTCAACCCATTGAGGTAATGGGCAACTTTCTCCTTATCAACTTCTGCATGGCCCGTTCTGATGAGGAGTCGATAGAACTCCTCTATATATTCCTGAACAGATCTTCCTGCTTGCTTCAAACTTTGCATTTTCTTTAGTAGGTCAAGCTCATAATCAACAGGAATAAACTGTCACTTCAATTTATCCACCATCCGATCCCATCTTGTGATTTTATCTTTCCCTCTTCTATTTCACTCCAACTGAACCTCTTGCCACCAGATCTTTGCATGACCTTTCAGTCTGGCCTTCGCAAATTTGACCCTATCAGGATCCTCAACATCTTCATACTCAAAATATTCCTCATATTCATTGATCTAGTCGATCAATTCTTCTGGGTTAAGATTCCCTGAAAATGTAGGAACCTCGATCTTAGGTCTCTTCCCGATCTTGGAAAGGGCTTGAAAAAGCCTTTCTTCTTTTGGGTTTGAAAGTTCGCCTTCTCCTTCCTGATCAAAATTTTCTTCCGCTTCATCGTCACTTTCTTCTCTTACATTAAGATTCATTCCTCTATGAATCTCTTCTTGCAATGCTCGCACTTGTCTCTGCAGCTCTCTAACCTCAGGTGTCACAACACCAACCCTTCCACCACGTTCTCTTCGTGGAGGCATTTTTGCGATGCACGCTGAAACCCTAACCACAGTCCTGGTTCAAATTGCCTCACAGTCGGCGATCTATTTACACACTCAGAAACTCCTGCTCTGATACCACTTGATGAAGGGTGCTCCCCTTAATACCACAAACACATACAGAAACAAAGAAACAACAGTAATTTGTGAGAACAGAAAATGGGCTTCTTATTATCTCCACAAATGTGGAATTACAAACTTTTAGAATTACAATATGCAAAGCCACATGGGCATTCCCTTACAATATTCTATAGGACAAAGCCTCGAATTATTACCCAGATCTACTACCCAGAACTATTTTGAACTGCCTAAGACAATAATACAGCCTTCCTTATATAGGCAATTTTCCACCGCCTAGGAAGGTTCTAGAATTTTAGCCAATAAGGCTGACCAAACTTAGAATTATTTTATTTTACATTTTATTACATCATAGTTGGCTCAAGATAACCTTTGAAGCCCGAACAGAAATTTTGAAGAAAATTATTTTCTACCATTTCAGGTGTCCCAACTTCCGAAGACCATAAGTCATCACCAGTTGACCCGATCAGCTATTATAACCCCATTTTGGAAATGCCATGAAGCGCTCTACCGGCTTGACTTGTGCAAGCGCTTGTCACCCAAATTTTTGACCTCATCCGGGGCCTCTAAAGCCTTCAAAACTGAGTTCAAAGTTTTTGTACCCTGCTACCAATACTGAAAATCTTCAATATATTCTAATATACACTTTATCTAGCAATGAAACTTTACTGGCAGACTTATATGACCAAAATGAACCTCCAAGAAAGAAATCAAATCATTCTGAGCACATACAAAAATTACCAAAAATAGTAACTTTCCATAAATAGCAGCTCTGCACAAAATAGCCCTTATTGAATATAAAAATAGAAATATTTTTGGGTGATGCAAGATTTCTCTTACACCCAGGATGCTCCTGCATCAGTTAGTATCCTTGATTAAACATTTATATGCTTTACATTTTGATGAATAACCAAGAAATATTCCTTCATCTCCTTTAGAGTCAAACTTTCCACTTCTAGCATCTTTCAATATGTAACACCTACTTACAATTTTTTTGAAATAACTTACATTTCATGTGTGACCAGACCATAGTTCATAGGGTATCTTGTTTGTACCTTTCTTCAACTATATTCGGTTGAGAGTATAAACTGCATTACTTATAGTTTCTCTCTAGAATATTTGTGCAACCTTTTTATCAATCAATAAAGTTCTAGCACAATCAACAATAGATCTATTCCTTCCCTTAGCTATCCCATTCTATTGTGGAGTCCTTAGTGCATACACTTTTCTTTTGAGTCCATGCTCATTATAGAAGATAGTAAATTCATCAAAGATAAATTTACCTCCTCTATTAGATCTCAAACGCTTCAGTTGTTTTCCTATTTCCTTCTCAACTCTAGCCTTATGCCATTTGAACTTTTGAAATGCATCAGATTTTTCTTTTAGAAACATAACAAACATCATTCTTGAATAATCATCAACAAAAAGAATAAAGTACTGATCTCCATAATAGCTTTGAACTTTCATAGGACCTCAAAGGTTAGTGTGAAAGAATTTCAAAATGCCATTTGTAGAATAATATTTTCTTGAAAAACTAGACTTAGTCATCTTACCAATTTGACATTCCTTTCACATCACTTTCTCAGGTTTTCATAATCTCAATATTCCTCTGACTCTACTCTTCTTACTTACTTTGATCAAGTTATCAAAATTTACATGACATAACCTCTTATTCCATAGCCATACATCTTTATTTTTAAAAAACAAGAAACTCTTTGCATCAATATCAAGATAAAATAAATTACCTCTTGATTGTCTCCCAGTTCCAATTAGATCTCCATCGACACCACAGATCTTAACTTTTCTGTTCTCAAATTTCAGTCGGTAGTCAATATTGTTTAGTTGTGCAAGACTCGAGAGGTTATATTTCATTCCTCTAACCCTATATGTATCATTAAATTTCATATTTTCATTTAACACAATAGATCCTTTACCTTTCACATGACATGGAGCATCATTTCCAAATCTGACAAATCCTACATCATATTCTGCTAGATTTTTGAACTTATCAATGTCACCAGTCATATGATGTGAACAACCACTATCAATAATCCAAGGGTCTAGTTTAATTAAATGAGAAACAAGTGATTTTTCATCTTCATACTTTTCCTCATCTAATTATTCCTTTACTGCAACATAGACACCTTCATATCCTTCCTCGGTATCATTAGATTCATCATTAGTTAGACTTCCCTCAGCTAGGTAGAAAGACTTCCTACCTTTGTCCTTAAAATCTCTGAATCTTCAATCTCAGTTTTCTCTTTTGTCATTCTTATCATTCATGTTATTGGAAGGAAATCTAGATACAATATGTCCAATCTTATTACAATTGAAACATTTCAATGGTAACTTTCCTTTGCCTCTAGGTAGTCAATTAGCCAACAATGCTTCCAATTCCTCTTTTTCTTTCTCTTCGGTGAGGATACTGTCATATTTATTTCCATATGAATTATTGTGATTTTCTCTTTCTCTTCTTGAAGGTCCAATGCTTACAGATGACTTGAAGGAATTTTTAAAGGTTGGTAGACTATTATCATAATTGCTAAGCTCAAATGCAACCAGCTTATCGATTAGGGCTTCAAGAGTAACAACATTGTTCGATATAGATCTCAATTCTTGAATTGTAGATACTCTAATAGCATACTTAGAAGAAAGAGTTCTCAAGATCTTACTTACCACTTCTTCATTAGTCATTGATCCACCAATGCCTCTGATGGCACTCACAACTTCCTTGATTCTATTGCTATATTGTGTGATGTTATCTTCATCTTTCATCCTCATTTTATCGTATTTTCCTCTCAGGCTATCAACCTTAGATTTTTGTACATGTTGATCTCCTTCGTAGATAAGTGTAAGCATGTCCCACATTTATTTTGAATTAACACAATCCTTAATATCATTGAATTCATCATCAGAGAGGAAAGAAGAAATCTCTATGATAACCGAGTTGTGTTCCTAGTTTTCTCTCATTTGATCAAATGTAAAAGGTCTAGTAGGTGGTGGAATGTAGTCATTATAAATCAAATTCAGTGTAGAATCTCCAATCCCAGATAGATACAATCTCACTCTACTTTTCCATGTTGAGAAACTTTCCTTGTTCAACTTAGGTACTTCTCTCATATACATCTTCAGATCTTTTACTCAAGTAAGTACTTTAAACTTATCTCTTTAGAGTACTTAGATCTGATACCAATTGTTAGATTACGAAGAAGGGGGTGAATCAATAATCCCTAATCCTAAATACCTTAAAAAAAATTTCTTTGAGCAACTCGATAGAAACATAGTTCACTATTTACCGAAATCGGTAAATAAACTATAACAATCAATAAATCATTCACAAAAATTATTCGCAACATGTAACACCAATATTTAACATGGAAACCTAGCTTTGGGAAAAACCATTGTGGGAATTGTCACCCACTAAGAAAATACTATTCTCAAGTATGCCTGGTTAAGAGCCAATATGGTTAAAGATTGCAATACACACTATTAGGTGTGACCCGATTAAGGGATTTACCTCAGATCTATTAGGATTTTCACCCTATTAGGAGTGGCCTCGTTAGAGGGATTTAAACACTCTTTAGAATGTCACCTTTTTTCAAGGATTTTATAATAAGACTGTTAAGTCTAATCTGTTAAGAGGTTTATCTGTTACAAATTCTAGTAAGTAATAGTAATAAAATTGACCTATTAATTTGCAAGTATCTTTTCTCAATCAGATCCTTGTGTGATTTTTTGTTTGGATCACTTCAATTCTTCATTATCCACTGGCATCAACACTTCATCAAATCCTTCTTTTCCCACTCAGAATCTCTATGTTCCTTCTTGTCTGCAATAATTGTTAACCATTCTTTTGGAGCTCAAAAATCCAAGTATATTTTGACTCCATCTTTTGAAAATTTTGTCAAAGTGTCAGAATTGTGCCTTTGAAATTCTTTGTAAGGTGCTCAGTTTGAGTGCATTAAAAGTATGGACCTGTTGATTTTCATGATGAGTCACTTGGATAGGGTGTTCATCACCTATAAATTTGAAATTTGTAATAGGTTTTAGGTCATGGGTTTTAGTTTTGACAAGTTTTAGAAGTGGTCATTTTAAGGTGTTCCCGAAAATCTACATTTAGTGTATTTCCTAAATTTTAGAGAGTAGCTCACTTTAGATGATTGTATTTTTTTCCCAATGATTGATCATTACATGATGGTTGTTGCATCATGTTCTAGGCATGAGATTGAGTCATCTTGCAAATTTTCAGCTCCCCATGTGCCCGTTTGACCTATTTTCCAAAGCCATTCCATTTGCAGATTGTTAAAATTCTCTGACTGTGCCTGGTTCAGTATTCTGAGTAGCCTACTTTGAGGCCTTTAGTTTGCATATAGTTCAAGAGCAGGAATAATTTAATGTTGTTCTATATTGTAGACCTGAAAGACTAATTTCTTGATGATTTTGAGGTTTCTGGCAATCCATTTGACCATTTTCCCAGGCCAATTCCAAATCAGATTTATGCATATTTCACTATTTTTTATTCTGGACATATCTAACGGGCTGACTTTGGCATTTTATTGTGATCGACATTTCTACTTTCTAAGGAAGGTAGTTATGTATTTATGTTCCTTGTATGAGGGTAAATCAATGCCCAAGTTGCCAGTTTATGGAAGTTTCAGTTGGTCAGTTTTAAAAGCCAGTTCCAGAGGCAACTTGTGTGATTTTGGTAGTGCTAATAGAATTGGTTTTCAAGTGGCCATGTTTGATCATGAATAATTTTTGGCTCAAATATTTATGAGAAATCTCCTTCGGCGAGCATGCTAACATGTTGGAGGTTAAGGTGTGTCTCTGTTGGCGCTTTCCTGTGATAGCCTTTTGTTAGTTTTTTAGGACAATCCTTAGGGCCAGTTAGTGTTACTGGCTAGCTTTTCAAGACACAAACTGACTTGGATTATGTTTAATTTTCAATACACCATTGTCTTGTCTTCAACATATGATTGCATTTTGAATGTGTGAGAGGGTTGAGGATCTTGATAAAAATTCAAAACTTGGTTCGAATGTTGAGGATACAAGGACATTGCATAAGATTTTAATCTCAACATCCAGGTCTGCATTATTAGCAAGTTGTCTATCTAGGGTATTATTTGACATTTCCATCAAATGATCCACCACCAGAGGCTGTAATGCTAGGTCTAGTTGATTTGGGACTTCAAAGAACATACATCCATGGCTTTCAAAATGGTAACAATTATGTCTTTGAGAGAGCACACTTACCAAGTGAAGGACACAACATATAATGAAGGGGTTGCTTACTAAACTATGGGGCTACCTGCAATATGTTGTGTACATAGTTACCATCTCCTGGTTGTTCGATAGTCATTTATTGTTATTATGGGTGGTATTGAGAAAAGTATTGTATAGGCACTTGAGAGTTTACGACATGGGTATGGCATTACTATGTTTGTGGATAATGAGTGGGGTCCAGTAGGAAATTTTAATTGGCATGCTATATATGGAACTTCAAGGTGGTAGCACACTAAAAATATGGAGGGGAGCTGCCTGCAAGTTAGAGCATTGCATGAAATAGAAAAGGGCCTTAGTGCATGATATGCAATGGAGGGTTTCCAGCGTTAAAACTAAGCTAATAGCAGCCAATGGGGATGTTGCAAACACATTTCAATTAGATATTACAAAGTAAAAATTTAATGTTTGTAGTGCGTGAGGAAAAAAAAAAAAGTGGTAGACACTTCAATAGAAGACTAGCACATAAGATGGTGGGGACCTTCAATTGCTAAGTATTGATTTTCTCAATGAAGGAGCTAGTGTTAATCATAGAAATTTGCGAAGGGTTGTGTGCATTGGTCTCCAAGGAAAGCCCTGTGTAGGACCCATGAAATAAAATGGAGCATTGGAATTTTAATATGGATAAGCGTAATTTGTAGGAATGCCAGCAAGAGTGCAAGGAAAGTAAAGCACACAAAGTGAGATAAAAGGGGCATCTGTGCTAGGCTATACTCATTTCAAAAAAAAAAACTTGCGCATATTCATCTAAAGCTAGTGCATGGTGAATGGGATGAGTCAATGCCTCACGCACCGACCCAAAGGAATGAGTTGCGCATGGGGATTTCCAGTGTGGAGGATGCTAGGGTCTTCCCACACAAAAGAAAAGGAGGAGCCTCATGCATTTTTTAAGGGCCAGCATAAATTAGGTCTTGCACAAGGCAAGAGGTAGGGATTGTCCATGCAAAACAAAAGGGGAGATATGTGTTGTAATGGCACTGTTATAAAACAAATCAAAGCCATAGGACTCACGCAATAAGTTTGGATGCCTACAAATTGGGCACATTGGAAAAGGGGAGACGCATGGTGTTATTTCTAGGTTCATTTTGAATGCGGGTGCCTTGTGCAAAGAGAGATAGCTAACATATAAAATGAAGGTAGATCATGTAAGGAATGATAGAGATTGCTAGTATAATAGTTGCGTGTGATGCCAGCATAGGAAGGAACTAGTGCAAAAATGGGTTGTGCATTGTGTTTTTCATTTATCCCACATTCTCAAATACTAGTGTGTGACTAGTGTTTAAATAAATGAGCACTCTCATCCAATGTAAATTCATGTGAAGAGGCTATGTGCTAGCCTTGCCCTTGTGGGCCCGCATGGAAATGTGTACTGGCTGGGCATTGTAAGGGACTTTTAATGTGATATTTTAAAACCATTCAGAATAATAATCTCACATTCATCCGGAATGGGGAAATTGAAGTGAATATATGCAAAAACACTCACATTGAAGGTAGAACAAAGAGTGAAGGCTCTCTGCACACGAGCTCTCGGAGGTGCCTCAGGATATGTTTTGACGGGCCCATTGTTAGAAAGAAAAGATCCCCAAGATAACTGAGAGGGGGGGGGGGTGAATCAGTTATTTGATACTTAATCAATTTAATTTCTTTTTGAGAAATTAACAATATAACCAATGCAGTAATAAGAACAACCATACACAATTTGCACAATGACACAAGATATGTTCTCGAGGAAACCCAATCAAGGGAAAAACCCCGTGTGGGAAAGATGCCCACAAAATGATGTACTAATATGAAAGTTCCTTGTTAGAGGATGGACCTTGTTAGGAGTCTTATGAAATACATTCAGTACATATAAATCCCTATTAGGAGATTTTGAATCCCTGTTAAAAGATTCTGACCCAGTTAAGAGTCTAAAGAACAAAAGGAAGACAGATGGACCCACTGCCCAAACAGCTTCAAGGAAAGATCTCTGAACGCACTATCCAATAGACCTTAAGATTATTATCAGAATAATATGGAAAAAAATACCTTCAACTTACTATGCCCAAACTGCACAACATCATGATACCTCAAACTCTGATCTCTGCACTCACAAATCATCAATCACTGCTATACTGACTCTTTTCTTCACTTCATGCCTAGATCCACAACTCTCTCATCAAATTTGCTCATCAGCATATATTCTTTCTCATATTCATACATAAATTAATGAAAAACAATCCTTCTTATATACCACACTCAAATAATTACAAATGAGTCGGTCCTCAAGTATAAAATAATAGTTCTCACATGTTACATTAAATATTACATAAAATTGTCGGCTTCCAGGTGCTATAACTTTCTCAAAGATTATCCAAAATTTATGCACTCTTAACCAAAGTATCCACAAGGTGTCTAGATGCTTCATCTAACTCTACAAATTAAAATATCATCCCAGTAAAAAGATATAATCAATTTACCGAAACTGCTCTTCAGGAACACTGTTCTGACATACTGTCATTACCAAAAGCCTTGTAACTAATACATATGAATTTCAATCTTTATGTGCTATTATCCATAGATAAAATACATCATAAATATAATACATTCAATTCTAAAAAGTTTGATTCCATCAGAATAATTACTTACAAAGACATCTTCCATCAGGTACTCTGACTACCTATCTGTCACTGAACTTCACTAAATCACCTTTATCTCACAATCCACAATAGATAAAGACTTGTGCTGTTAACTAAAGATAAATAACATCATGTTCTAGCATCCATTAACTCCACATAAGCCAATATACAATATATAATTATGATCAAAACAGTCCTTTGTTTTCCTGTCAATTCACTGAAATATCATTGTGTTGACATCAATGACAATCCAGTCATGAATGCAACAATCCACTGCTACAGAATGATCACAAAACATATCCAAACAATATCTCAATGCATCACAAAATCTTCATGCACTCACTTTGCATTCATTCCTAACAATCTCCCCCATTGGCATTGATGGCAACATAGATGAAAAACGTCCAACATTCCAAAAATCCAACAAAGATTTATAAATTGAATTTCTCAAATCTTGCTTCATTTTCCTACATATACAATGCTTACTTTCCCTCAAAGACACTAAACAGTATGAATCTCTCCCCCATAACATATGTTGCATTACTATGAAGTTTTTCATGAATCTCTCCCCCATTGACATCAATGACAATGTCAAACAATAGCTCAATGTCAATAGACACTATTTTGAAAAAAATAAAAAATAAAAATAAAAAAATACATGCACTAGAGTCCTCAATGACTCAGCTCAAACACAAATACTCCCCATTCAGGAAGTACCATCATCCGGTCCAAAAAAAAAATAGATACATAAACCACTGGACAGATGCAATTCTCTGCATCTTCTACTCAATAGAAGTTTGGGGAATGACCCCAAGCATACCTCTCAAATACTCAAAAGTATCCTTCGGCAATGGTTTAGTAAATATGTCCACTATCTGCTCATGGTACCTGATGTACTCAAGTCTGATTTCTTTCTTCTCAACTTTCTCTCTCACAACATGATACTTGATCTCTATGTGTTTTGTCTTTGAATGTAATACTGGATTCTTCGACAAACTGACTGTACTTGTATTATCACAATGTATGGTAATAGGTTCTTCAAATTTTATCCCAATGTCCTTCAACATCTATTCCATCCAAGTAATCTAATTACAATTGTTTGCTGCTACAACATACTCTGCCTCTACTGTGCTTTGTGAAATACAGTTCTACTTTTTACTTAGCCATGAAACCAGTCTTCCTCCAAGAAAAAATGCTCCACCACTGGTGCTTTTCTTATCATCAACACTGCCTCCCCAATCTGCATCGATGTATGCACATAATGTAAAATCATTAGAATTGTCATACCACAATCCATAATTCATTGTTCCTTTCAAATATCTTAGAATTCTCTTAGCTGCTGCAAAGTGTGTTTCTTTAGGTGCTACTTGAAATCTTACTACTATCCCAACTGAATGTGCTATATCTGGTCTATTATGTGTCAAGTACTACAATCCTCCAATCATAGATCTATACTTCTTATGTTCAACTTCCTCTGACTCATCTTTGCTAGATATTTTAAGTCCGATCACCATAGGTGTTCCAACTGGTTTACAATCTTCCATTCCAAATCTTTTCAACAAATCATTCAGATACTTAGCTTGACTGATAAATATTCCATCTTTGCTTTGTGTTATCTGCAATTCCAAAAAGTATTTCATTTCTCCAATCATACTCATCTCGAATTCTATCTTCATTTCTTCTGCAAATTTGTCACTGGCTTCATCTTCTCCTCCAAAGATAATATCATCAACAAATATTACCACAATCAATAATCCATTCTCAATTTCTTTTATGTACAAGTTACTATCTTTTGTCCCTTTCATACATCCTAATTTCAGTAAATACTTGTCCAATCTTGCATACCAAGTTCTAGGTGCTTGCTTTAAACCATACAATGCTTTCTTAAGTTTACATACCATGTCTCCTTCATGAGTTAAAGGAAAACCATCAGGTTGCTCAATGTACACTTCTTCTTCTAACTCACCATTCAAAAATGCTAACTTAACATCCATTTGATATACTCTGAATTTCTTATATGCTACATAAGCCAAAAACATTCTTACTGCTTCAAGTCTGGCCACAGGAGCAAAAGTTTCTTCATAATCTATTCCTTCTTGTTGTGAATATCCCTTACATACTAATCTTGCTTTGTTTCTGATCACTTCTCCTTGTTCATTTACCTTATTTCTGAATACCTATTTAGTTCCAATCACATTCTTGTCCTTAGGTCTAGGAACCAATTCCCATGTTTTGTTCTTCTCAATCTGATCTAATTCTTCTTTCATAGCTTTCATCCAACATTCATGTTCACATGCTTCATTTGTAGTTTTAGGTTCAACTTGTGAAATCAAACATAAAAGTACCTTATTCCAAGTAAGAACTCCTTTGTCTAAGCTTCCAATTATTTGTTCAGGTGGATGATTCTTTGCTGTGTACCTATTAGGTGTCATAGTCTCTCCTCTTGTAGTTTCTTCTCTTGTAGTTTCAACTCTTGTCTCATTCGTAGATTCTTTTCTGCTCTGATCATTGCTATCTTCAATATTTTCATTTGTCAATTCACTGTTAGTCTCAAAAAAATGTTCAGAAGTTTCATTGTTAGACTAAGTAAAGGTTTCTCCATCAGGTTCATAATCAAGCATTCTTTCCTGAATTTTGAATTTCTCATCAATTCTAACATTTGTACTTTCAATAATAGACTTAGTTCTCTTGTTATAACATTTATATGCTTTACTTTTTAGAGAATAACCGAGAAAGATTCCTTCATCACTTCTAGGATCAAACTTTCCTATATCATCATCTCTTTTAATATAACATTTGCTACCAAAAATTTTGAAATACTTAACTATTGGTGTATGCCCAAACCATAATTCATAAGGTGTCTTTTCTGTTCCTGATCTGATTTGTACTCTGGTCATTGTGTAAACTGATGTATTCACTGATTCTCTCCAAAATATCTTGGCTAAATCACTTTCAAACAATATTGCTCTTGCTACTTCAATTACTGATCTATTCCTTCTTTCTGCAATTCCATTTTGTTCAGGTGTTCTAGGTGCTGAAAACTGTATTTTAATACCATTCATCTCACAAAAATTATCAAATTCTTTAGATGTAAATTCACCTCCTCTATCTGATCTCAAACATTTAATTTTCATTCCCGATTCAGTCTCACGTTTATTCTTAACAATTTCAAACTTATCAAATGCCTCATACTTTTCTTTCAAAAATGCAACCCACATCATTCTTGTAAAGTCATCAACAAAAATCATGAAGTACCTTTCACCATGAAATCCTCTAGTTCTTGTAGGTCCACTCAAATCTATATGACTGATCTCTAACTTCTCAGTAGATGTAAACTTCTTGCTTGGAAATGAACTTCTTCTCTGTTTTGCCATCACACATTCTTTGCAAATCATGTTAGTAGGCTTCATAATCTTTGGTAAATCTCTCACTGCAAATGTCATACTCACCTTCACAATGTTATCAAAATTTATATGACAAAACCTTCTATGCCATAACCAACTGTCATCAATCTTAGTCATCAAACATGTTATTTCAGTAGGATTTAACTGAAACACATTACCTCTGGTTCTAGATCCTTTTCCAATTAGATTTCCATCCTTATCTATAATCATACAAGAGCTTTCAGTAAAAGAAACTTGATAACCTTTATCAACTTGCTGTCCAACACTCAACAAATTATGCTTTAATCCATCAACAAAGTAAACATCATCAGTGTTAGTCTTTCCATCAAGAGTAATAGATCCTATACCTTTGATTAAGCAAGGTACATTATTACCAACTCGGACTACTCCTCCATCATAATTGCTATATTTTATGAATTTTCCTTTGTCACCTGTCATGTGATGTGAACATCCACTGTGTATAATCCAATCTAATTTCTTTTCTACTTGTGAAACTAGGGCTTTTTCTTCTACAACTTTTGATTCAGTAGTTTCTTCCTTTATAGCCACAAATCCTATGTCATCACTATCATTCTCACTGTCACTTAAATGTCTTTCAATTCCTGCTTCAATTTCTTCATCATTAACATAGTAACATTTATCAAGTCTTCTAAATTTGTTTCTATATTTCTTAACTCTCTTAGGACATTTAGATGCATAATGACCATATTCTTGACAAGTCCAACATTTAAATATTTTCTTACCTTCCGGTTCTCTTTTCATGAGTAGTGCAATACCTTCTTCAATCTTCTTATCTTCTTCAGATCCGATTCTACTGTTGCTTACGTAATCTTCGTTCATGCTTGTACTTCTTGACAATGTAGGTCTGATACTCAGAGCACTAAATGTTGTCTCCATTCTAGGTAATTCTCCTTACATTTTCAAACTCATTTCTGCTGCTCCCAATCTTCCAAGAAGGGTTTCTTTTCAAAAGTTCGGTGTGCAAGGTATCACTTGTTCAATCATTTGTGTTGTCTATTTGAATACTGGTGTCAATGTTCTCAAGATCTTCCATATCACTTCATGCTTTGTCTTTGTTCCTCCACAAGACTTAATTCCTGTAACAATCTCAGATACTCTTCCCATATAGCTTCTAATTGATTCATCTTCTAACATTCTTATATCTTCAAATGCACAAATCCAATTATGTAATCTAGCTTGCTTTGCATGAACATCACCTTCAAAAGTATTAAGTAAGGCTTTCCAAATATCATGAGCTTTAGGTAGATCTTTTACCTGACCATATTCATTTTCTGGTAGGGCTAAAAAAAGTGCTTCCTTCGCAAGTATGTTACACATAAATATGTCTCTTTCCTCATTTGAACAACTTTCAAGCCTGTCTTCAATAATGACTTCCTTCTCTTTGCTTGTAATCAACCAATAACCTAGTCCTAAACACAAGAGATGTACCTTGATCTTCTGCTTCCAGCTATCAAAATTTATTCCATCAAACTTAGGGCTTTCTTTCCTGAAATTCACCATTGATCTCCTTAAGTTGTTAAACTTTTCCTTCAAGGACCTGTTGCTCTGATACCAATTGTTAGAAAGAAAAGATCCCCAAGATAACTGAGAGGGGGGGGGGGTGAATCAGTTATCTGATACTTAATCAATTTAATTCATTTTTCAGCAATTAACAATATAACCAATGCAGTAATAAGAACAACCATACACAATTTGCACAATGACACAAGATATGTTCTCGAGGAAACCCAATCAAGGGAAAAACCCCCTATGGGAAAGATGCCCACAAAATGATGTACTAATATGAAAGTTCCTTGTTAGAGGATGGACCCTGTTAGAAGTATATGAAATACATTCAGTACATATAAATCCCTGTTAGGAGATTTTGAATCCCTGCTAAAAGATTCTGACCCGGTTAAGAGTCTAAAGAACAAAAGGAAGACAGATGGACCCACTGCCCAAATAGCTTCAAGGCAAGATCTCTGAACTCACTGTCCAAAAGACCTTAAGATTATTCATCAGAATAATATGGAACAAAATACCTTCAACTTACCGTGCCCAAACTGCACAACATCATGATACCTCAAACTCTGATCTCTGCACTCACAAATCATCAATCACTGCTATACTGACTCTTTT
>BSBK01001321.1:1367500-1379752 GCA_027943335.1 Chamaecyparis obtusa
CATGGTTCTATTTCCTGCACACTAAAATTGAGAATCAGTAGTCCAAGGCAATAAAATCGCATGCAAATACATATATACATATACAATTCATAATCGGTAACACTATTCAATATGCAGAATTCAATTCCTAATTACAATTTTCATTCATTAATGTTTAAACATAATAATTTCATAAATCATCATGACATATTATTCATGCTACTTCCTAACATCGAGAATAGTCCATGAAATAATCAAATCTAATCATGATCAAGTCTTCTCATCAATTCACATATCTAAGCATGTATAACCAAAATTAACCATACGTTCTAGGTTCTAATCACATCAAAATATAGTCCGCATAATGTAATCATCATCATCAAACATAATAACATAAGTCTCTATCAAAATGATCAAAAGGTGTGTCAAAGTATCAAATCATAAGGTATCCAAATGCTAATGTATCCATAGTGTTATGATGGGTCAGGGTGAGGCCTCACATCCTCCCCCTCTAGGCATGAACTTACTCCTAGAGTTCATCAAAAAGGTAAGGGTACTATGATCTCATCTGTGCTACATCCTCCCATGAAGTTGTGACCTCATCATAACAATCCCACTAGACCCTAGCCTGGTCCAGCTCTCTTCCTCGAAGTGCTAGGGTCCGTCGGGCTAAAATGTGAATGGGCTCCAAGGTTAACTGTCTGTTAGACTCCACCTCGAAGGCATCCCAATCTATAATGTGAGAATCATCATAAATATATTTCCATAACACAGATACATGAAACACATCGTGGATATGTGACAAGCTAGATGGAAAAGCTAGACGATAGGAAACTGTTCCTATCCTCTCCAAGATCTCTAAAGGTCCAACAAAGCAAGGCACTAACTTAGAGTCCTTTCCAAAATGGATTGGACTCTTGTGTAGGCACACTCTCAAGAAAACCCTATCTCTGACCATATACTTTCGATCAACCCTCTTCGCATCTGCATACTTCTTCTATCTATCCTGAGCCTCTCTAAGACACTGTCTAATCAAAACTACCTACTGCTCCATCTACTTGACCAACTAAGGTCCAATAGATACTATATCCTTGATCCTATCCCAACTCAATGGTTTCCTGCATGGTCTATCATACAAAGCCTGATATGGTGGCATACATATAGAGGAATGATGCCCATTATTATAGGAAAACTTGACTAGATGAAGATACTCCTCCCACTTGACCTGATGGTCCATCACATACATGCGTAACATGCTCTCTAAAACCTGAATAACCCTCTTTGTCTATCCTTCTGTTTGAGGGTGGTATGTTGTACTGAAATTCAGCCTAGTGCCCAATGCTGCCTAAAGCTCTCTCAAAAAGGAGGATGTGAAAAGTGAATCTCTATCTAACATGATCTTACGAGGAATGACATGAAGTCTAACAATGTCTCGTAAGAACACATGTGCCACTACTAGCACTGTAAATTTGGTACAAACATGTGAGAAGTGGGCAACCTTGGTCAATGTGTTGACTATCATCACGATGGCATCATGACAATGAGAGGACATGGGGAGACCGATAATAAAATCCATGGAGATAGTGTCCTGCTTCCATTCTGGTATCTCATGTGGCTGTAGGGGCCCACCTAGATGACTGTGCTCTACCTTCACCCTCTAACGCTCTAGGCATCTAGCAACTATGTTGGCAATCTTTAATCTCATGCCTAGCCAATGATATAATTGTCTCAAATCAATATGCAACTTCTTGATTCCTAGATGAGCTGCATAAGGTGCTCTATGAGCCTCAAGCACAATCAACTCTTGCAAGTCACCCATAGAAGGTACATAGATGCATCCCCTATGACATAGAATGCCATCAGACTCTAAAGAATACTTTGCAAATCTCCCCCTCAAGAGGTCTCTAAGAATGGATAACCTAACAAACCTCTACATATAACCCATCCTCTAGGAAGTGGCATAAAATACACTCTCTTAGATCTGTACTAGAAGTCATAGACAAGAGCTCATGTCACCTCCTAATCAAGGCATCTGCAACAATATTATCTTTCCCCTTGATGTAATGAACATCAAAATCATAGTCACATAAGAACTCCATCCATCTCCTCTGCCTAGCATTAAGATTAGGCTACATAAAGATATATTGTAGACTCTGATGATCTGAATGAAGCTCAAATTGATGACCTAGAAGAAACTATCACCATCTCACTAAGGCATAAACCACCACTGCAAGCTCTAGGTCATGATAAGGATAATTAAGCTCATAAGTCTTTAGCTTCCTAGACTCGAAAGCTATAGGGCGGCCATCCTGCATAAGGACTTCTCGCAAACCATCCAATGAAGCATTGCTGCATACAACAAAGTCTGTCGAAGGATCTGGCACTACTAAAATTGGTGCACTAGTGAGGGCTCTCTTGAGCTCCTGGAAAGATCTCTTACACTTCTCTATCCACTCATACTTCTTCCCCTTTCTCTGAAGGGAAGTGATGGGATGATCTACTCTAGAAAATTCTGCCAAAAAACATTTGTAATAACTTGCTAGTCCCATAAAACTCCTGACCTCAGTGACACTGGTGGGTGCTGACCAATCCATAATGTCTC
This sequence comes from Chamaecyparis obtusa, assembly GCA_027943335.1. Lineage (NCBI taxonomy): Eukaryota > Viridiplantae > Streptophyta > Pinopsida > Cupressales > Cupressaceae > Chamaecyparis > Chamaecyparis obtusa. The sequence continues at coordinate 1,370,082 of BSBK01001321.1, forward strand.
TAATCTTCGATGGGTCCATAGAGATCCCATTGTTCGATATAACATGACCAAGATAATGCACCTTGGGTCTAAAGAAGGCACACTTTGACAAGCTTCCATATAATTGATTCTCTCTCAAGTGCTATAAAACCTATCTCAGATGCTCCTCATGCTCCTCCTCATTATGAGAATATATCAAAATGTCATCAAGGAACACTACCACAAACTTATCCAATAATGTACGAAATACTCTATTCATGAGGCTCATGAACACAGCTGGAGCATTCATAAGGCCAAATGGCACCACTGTGAACTCATAGCGACCATACCTCATACAAAAATAAATCTTGTGGATATCACTCTCCACTATTTGCAACTGATGGTACCCTGAATTCAAATCTATCTTCGAGAATGCTCAGGTACCCTACAATTGATCAAATAAATCATCGATCCTGGGGAGTGGGTATTAGTTCTTAAGTGTTACTTTATTCACCTGGCGATAATCAATGTACAATTGAAGTGATCCATCCTTCTTCAAAAAAAAATCATTGGTGCACCCCAAGGTGATACACTTGGTCAAATATTCCCTTTCTCCAAGAGATCTTCTAACTAAATCTTGAGCTCATTGAGCTCATGTGTGGTCATCCTATAAGGTGCTTTAGAAATTGGCTCGGCTCCTAGCACAAGGTCTATATGAAAATAAACTTCCCTAGGTGGTGGCATACCAAGTAGCTTAGAAGGAAACACATCTACAAACTCCTAAAGAATAGGATAATCCTCGAGAGAAGGCTCCCCCTCTGAATCCTCCTCTCTATCACTAATGGTGATGGTGAATAATTGACATCCCTTTCGCATGCACCGCCTAAGCTTCATAGTGTAAATCATGAAAAGGGATACGGGATCACCATAGAGGTACCATGATCATCAATGCACTCAACCCTCTTCTATCAACAATGTGTCTTGGCGTTGTGGGCACATAGCTAATCCATGCCAAGGACTACATCATAAGAACCAAGAGGGGTAATGCGGAGATCAAACATCATGATCATGTCACCAATCTGAATCTGACATTTGCAAACTAAGGAACTAACAAACACCCTAGCTTCTGAGGATAACTTGACCTCCAAACCGACATCCTGTCTAACTGCCACCAACCACCAGCCCACAATGCTCCACTACATATGGAGATATAAAGGAGTCTATGGCTCCTAAATCAAACAATATAGAAATGCTAATACCCTGAATCATACTTGTGGCCTCTATGACCATGGTCTGATGCTTGGCCTAGTGGTTATCAACCACTACAAATACTCTATGGGACCTAGCCATATCTCCAACTATAGCCTCTAAGGTAGCCCCTCTCTGACCACCAGCTAACTGTCCCTGAGGGCACTCTCTCTCTTATGACCCATACCACGACAAGTGTAACAAGGTCCTCAGGTATAAATCTATACTCCCTGAGTCCTAGGCTATTGTGATCCTCCGATCCTACTGGAACCACTATATCCACCCCTAGAGGACTGTTGAGTCTTAGCTGACTATGTCTGAGGGGCCTATGTTCTTTGATCCTGTTTAGGGCCCTGAGACTGCCACTATTTGGGCTTAGATCCCTAATATCCTTATGAATGCCTCTTTTTAGAATCCTGCTAAGATCCTTGCTGCTAAGACTGTTGACCCTTAAAGGATCCTACTGAATGATTTTGTTTCCCCTTCCAAGAGGGTCTTTGTTGTCCTGACAGCTGGGATGAGGGGTTTTAGTACTAAGACTGATCCTGAGACTCCTATCTAGTACAGATATCTTCGGCTACAAGTGTCATCTCAGTTGTATCTCTGAATGTGGTAGGAAAGGCTAGATGTACTATACCCTAAAGAGACATATTAAGTCCCTTAATGAAATGATGGATACACAGTTTCTCATCCTTCATATAATCTATGTATGGAAGGAGCTTGAGAAACTAGCTCTCATACTGGGTCACTGTGAGACCTCTCTGCTCAAGATCATGGATCTCCTTTATCTGTCTCTGTCTAAAATGCTCAGAGAGGTATCTCTCTCAGAAACAGGCCACAAAAGACTCCCAAGTGAGTGTGTCAATATCCACTCCTCTAATGGACTCCTCCTACTACCACAAATTTGAGGCTTTCTCTCGTAGGAGATGGACTACAACTTGTGCCTTTAGATTACTCCCATAAGGGCGTAATCCAAAGCATCACTGTAAACTTTGTAACTAGGCCTCTACTACTGACCCGTCACTGGACCCCCCCTTTTTTAAAAGGTATTTTCTATTTTTTTTGTAATTAATATAACTACTCTATTTAACTATTATATTTTTTTTTTTAAATGGCCTTTAAGAGGTGCTTTTTGGTGTGGTGACCCAGGTGGGTCCAACCCTCAAATTTGCACTTCTAAGAGGGTAATCACATCCCCCTTTTGTTTTGTTTAACACTTATTATTATACTATTTTTACTTTCATTCTTTTCTTGCAAGTGGGTGAGCGAAAGTAATTTTTAAATGATTGTGGTTTTTGGAAAATGTATGGGATTTCTCCCTTACATTTTCCAGAGACCTATAGGTCTCCATTTTGCCTTTAGTCTTTTGTGTTTTCTTTCTTCTTCTTTTTTCTAATAGTCAAAGGGGTATTTTTTATTTAGTCTATACAACTAAGATAGGATGAATCTCTTCTAAAATCTATAGAACCAAACTACGATTTTAACATAAATTTGATATCAAATGAAACAACTAAACTTCTAAGATTTTAAACTTCCTTTTCCTTTAACTTTTTCAACATGAATATCTATTTTACATACTAATAAATCAAATTGTTAAAGAAGATTTCTTAAAGAAAATTTGAGAACTCAACTATACATTATCCAAGCAAGAATTCTACAATGTTTCCATTTCTTAATAGTGAATTTCAACAATCATCATAATGAGGAACAAAATGTTTGTATCATACAACATTAGGAGATTCCAAAATGAACAAAATTTCACTCTTAAACCTCATGATGAAACCTACAAAAAGAAATACAATTTCATCTTTCCTTAATTGATTTTGACAATGATTTCTTACATTTACTTAGAGCAAGTTACATTTCCTCCTACCAAAAATGAAAGGATTCTAAAATGAAAAGATCTCTCTTCCTTTATATATTGACATACATTCAATAATACAACTATATATCAACAAAAGGAGTGTTTTCCCAATTACATGATTACAACAATGTCACAACATATTTTTCTCTCACAAATAGACCAAAATAGAACTCCCCAAACTTTTTCCACAAGAATCTTGGCTTCAAACCTGCAAATAAAAGAGTGGAAAGCCATGGGAAGCTCACCTTCCAACCAAGGTCTCAAGGAGACCACTCCCAGGCTTGGAGAACCAAGGATAAATGAGTATACACAATCAAATTCTCACAACAAAATAAATGCACAAACAACAAATAACTCCCAACCAAGGCTTCACAAATGAGTTTTCCAAACCCATTAAAGTAGGGTGAGGGTGGGCTTTTCCAAGGAGGAGAATGCCATAACAATTTACATTCTCAACAAGTGTTTCCATGCCTTTCCAAGGCCGCATTTATCATTTCTTCCATATACATTTCTTGTCATTTCCATTCCAAAGAATACACAAATTTACATCATGGCTTCATGGAGCCCATACCCCATGAAATTTTCCCTCTTCTCCAAGAGAAGAGACTCTCACTACAATGGAGAGCCCAACTAGCCCCTTCACCCAAGGCCACTTCTTCCCTTCCCAAAGGGTGAGTAATGCCGTAACTCCAATGAACAAAACTCCCAAACCCAAGGAAACAAAGAATGATACAAAACTCAAATGCAATCCCCAAACCCAACATAACAATGAAAGATTTACAAAGAAAATTATATACAAGATTTCACAAGTTCATCCTACACTACAACATCAAAATAACAATGCAATATGAATTCCTCCATATCAAGAGTAATAAGCATTTCTACAAATAAAATCTACACAAATAATCTTCCTCATGAGTTTCCAAACAAAGACACTTTTCCATGGTAAGACCACCAACCTTTGTCCAATGTAAAAATGGAAGAATGAAGTTGAGTAGAGCCCTTATCCTTCTCCATTTTCCTATCTCCAACCCTAATTGTCTCTAAAGTTAGAGAGTGGGTGAACACCCACTAAGTCTCTCCAATCCTCCTAAAAAGAACTCTAAAGATGTACTCAAGAACTAGCATTAAATGAGACATCTAACCAAGTCCTTGGTCTTCCCTCTTGTCCCCCCTCTTAATTGTGGGTTTAGCAAGGAGTGTGGGACAAGTTAGAATGCATGTGGCCACCTCCATTTTTTCCACTTTTGAAAAGTAGGCTTTTTAGAAGGCCATAATAGTGATCTAGGTTTTCCCATAGGTAAAAACTAGCCCCCAACCCAAGGTACCCACCTAGGGTTAGCTAATTTAGGCCAAAACTACACTCTAGGGTCACTTTTGACTGCTCTAAAGTACCCCTAAAGTCCAAATCCGAGTTCCAACTTGATGTGATCCCTACAAGACATACACATGCAAGTGGGACTAAAATAATACCCTATAAGGTTAGGTGATTCTTGCCTGAGCCCTACTTTGATATGTCACCATCCACAGATACAATACAAGTGTCAAGTGACACCAACAAAATACACATTGCATTCACAATGACATGTCCTAATTAACAACATGAACTTAAACTATTAACACACATTCAAACCATGTTTACAAACAAGATCGCATTACAATGAGGTTTAAATCTCTTAATCAAATTAAACGTTGGCTTACTCAATCCACATGCATTTAGTGTCGATTCTTCAAATAATTCCATGGCTCTCTTTCCTGCACACTAAAATCAAGCATCAGTAGTCCAAGGTAATAAAATCACATACAAATACATATATACATATACAATTCATAATCAGTAACACTATTCAATATGCAGAATTCAATTCCTAATTATAATTTTCATTCAGTAATGTTTAAACATAATAATTTCATAAATCATCATGACATATTATCCATGCTACTTCCTAATGTAGAGCATAGTCCATGAAATAATCAAATCTAATCATGATCAAATCTTCTCATCAATTCACATATCTAAGCATGTATAACCAAAATTAACCATATGTTCTAGGTTCTAATCCACATCAAAGTAGAGTCTGCATAATGTAATCATCATCATCAAACATAATATCATAAGTCTCTGTCAAAATGATCAAAAGGTGTATCAAAGTATCAAATCATAAGGTATCAAAATGCTAATGTATCCATAATGCTATGATAGGTCGGGGTGAGGCCTCACATAGTCTAGAGATTTAGTGCGAGCGGTTAGCTAGTCATGGTCATCGGGTCACCAGATGGCTGGCGATTAGGAGGGAAAATTTGGAGATTGTGAGAATACATTGTCGCCCATTCTCCAGATTTGAGCCAAGGTTATAAATTGATTCAGAGATTCAGAGATGGCCTGTTCGTCGAGTCGGTAGATGTAACCATGTTTGGATAAAGTGTTCAGAGATTTGGAGAATGTATGCAGTTGCTTGTTCTCCAAATGGAGGTGGTCAACCTTGGGTTAATATTAGGCATCCAATCACAATGTGTCATGTGGCGCATCCTGGTGGCCTCTATGGTAAAAGTGAAAAATGATTAAAAAGTTAGATTTAAAATGATTTAAAAGATAGATATAGTTTGCACATTTGAAATAAATTCAAAATTTGAAATGATGAATATGTTCATGGAAAAAAAGGCTTGGAGATTCATTTTTTAACCAAACATGGATATATGATATGTTTCCAAAAATAGTAGAGAATGATGAATCCATTGGTAATCATAATTTTCAGTTTCAGAGAAGTGGGAAAGAGCAGTATGAGTTGGCAATTTTGGGATCAAATCCATTTGGGAAATGATTGCAGGAATGTGGATTAGTTGAAGTGAATGAGTTGCACATTAGAGTGGGAGGAATATTGGAGATATTTTGATGCTAAGTGGATAGTTGTCAGTTCTATGTAACTAACCTCCTTTTGCTATATCTCTGGTTTTTCTCTCTTTTGTAAAAGATGTTGAAAATTTTATTGTAAGGAGAAGGCTTGGACTCCATTTTTTTTTTCTTAGAAATGTTTGTCAGATTTGAAATGTATTGACACAGTGAAATTCTACTAGAATAGATTGGAATTCCCTTGCATGTTTTTGGTTGTCTTCCTGTTTGAATTCTGTAGCTTTTGTATACTGAGTTTTGTAAGGCAGTTTTGGTATACCATTTACAAGGTATCTATGAAATCAATCTTTAGTTCCTTTCAAGGAAAGGGTAAAGTCTTTAGATTAATTTCTGAGAGCTCAAGATCTTTGCAAGAATCTAATGATTAGATGTGTTTATGAGAGGATGAACTATAAGGCAATTCATCTGGGTTCTGTTTATGTTTCACTTAGAAGATTTTTGTAGATGCCTGTTTCTCTTTCTGACTCTTTGCCCTAGGATAAGGCACTAGTCAATCCTTAATTTGTAGGATTTCATCATCAACAAAACATAAAATATTATTTACTTTCTTGTATGCTTGAAAGGGCTAATAAGACTAGGTTTGTGTCAGGGATATAAACTAGTATTGTAATGCTTTGAAGAAGTAGATCTGAGCTAGGTACACCCATCTATAGCCAAGAGCTTGAAGTGAAGAAGGACTTGGTCCTTGTTAATTAGTCTTTTCTTGTGTGAATTAGGAGTTTAGGAATCAGAGAGTTCTATCTAAGCACTCAAAGCTGTGTATTAGGATTCAACAAGAAAATGTACTAACACCTTCAACTATTCAGTTTGTCAACCATTTGTCCATATAAGATCATCCTTTATATAGATTTTTTTTTTGCCTCTTAATCTCATCTATTATGTTTTCATTTAGTCAATCTTGACCATTCAATTCATTATACCTCAAATTTGAATCTTGGTAAGACATTTTATTTTCACATAGGAACTTGAACTTTTCTAGAAACTTGTTCCATCTCTTTTTTTCTTCTTAGATTTTTATTCGTAGATCTTCACCTTCAATTTTTTTGATCGTATATCTCTTGTAACTAGCTTTCCTCATCATCATGATCATCTAACTCATCATAGCTAATCATTAAATATCTAATTCAATCCTTATTTAATATTGTTCCTTGCTCGATGTTCTTCATTAGAATTTTAGTTACATCACGCAGTGTCTTGATTTTATTTTACTTTTACTGAGTGACCTTTCTTTTTACCTTTACCTTATCGAGTGACTTATCTAATCAGTATCCAAAACAACTTAACTTGTCAAATTGTCAAAACTTCATCACTGTGCTTTACTGACTTAACATACTCATATGTTAGGTAGAAAAAAATTATATCAACATAATCTAATCATTATCTGATCTGTATCAGTTTCCCATCTAAGTTCTTCAACTTCTCATTTCTTCTTCTCCTTAACTCATTCATCTTGTATCATTGATGAATGATATGGAAACATAATATAAACCAAAAATCAATTTCTTGACATCAATGACAAGACAATAATTGATCTAACCTTTCTACTATCATTTATTCCTCTGATCTTTGTTGATCTTCATCATCAGCTCCATCAGATAATCAATCTTCAACATTACTACCAGTTATAGTAACATTAAAAATTTCTTGTGTCTTCTATAACTCTAGTGGTTGTATCGGGCATTAACAGGTCAATCTTTTGGTGTAATGACAACCACTAGTTATAATATATATATATATATATATATATATATATATATATATATATATATATATATATATATATATATATATATATATATATATATATATATATATATATATATATATATATATATATATATATATATATATATATATATATTTGTGTGTGTGTGTGTATAATTAAATTAAAGGTTCATAAAACTAAAAATACTCCATTTGAACTAGGACCCCATTTCATTGACTATGTATAACAATCTTATAAGATGGCTTTGCAAATTGCTAGCCATCCAAAAAGATGTTTCCCTTGAGGGTTTTATGCCAGATGGAAATGTGTGATGTGTTGTGTTGCAGCAATGAGAGGTTTTGTTGGCTATTGGTACCAATAGCCATAGTACCAATAGCCAACAAAACCTCTCACCGCTGCAACACAACACATCACACATTTCCATCTAGCATAAAACCCTCAAGGGAAACATCTTTTTGGATGGCTAGCAATTTGCAAAGCCATCTTATAAGATTGTTATACATAGTCAATGAAATGGGGTCCTAGATCAAATGGAGTATTTTTAGTTTTATGAACCTTTAATTTAATTATACACACACACACACAAATATATATATATATATATATATATATATATATATATATATATATATATATATATATATATATATATATATATATATATATAATATATATATATATATATATATATATATATATATATATATATATATATATATATATATATATATATATATATATATATATATATATATATATATATATATATATATATATATTTGTGTGTGTGTGTGTGTATAATTAAATTAAAGGTTCATAAAACTAAAAATACTCCATTTGAACTAGGACCCCATTTCATTGACTATGTATAACAATCTTATAAGATGGCTTTGCAAATTGCTAGCCATCCAAAAAGATGTTTCCCTTGAGGGTTTTATGCTAGATGGAAATGTGTGATGTGCTGTGTTGCAGCGATGAGAGGTTTTGTTGGCTATTGGTACTATGGATGATGAGTTGATTAGAATTCTACATAGAATGAATTTCAATATTCCATACTTCATTTTGGTTTGGGATGACGAGACATTTCTATGTTGTTAGTTTTCATTTGTGGTATTTGAAAATATTTTTTTCCTTTATCTATTAGCTTCTATTAGCATTTCATTGTTTTCTCTTGGTGAGAAAATTCACTTCTACAGCAGGTCAAGTGTTGTAGTTGGTGCTTGAGGTGGTTCTAATTGCAATCATCTAAAGCATCCAATAAGGATGTTTTATAGATGTTGGAAAGAAAAAGTGTATTAGAGAAGATATAGATGGGGAACATTTAAAATATGTATGTCAAATATTTTTGTTTTGTGCATCTATATGCAGAAGCACACACATAAGAATAAAGATATAATTATAATTATATAAATATATATAAGTGTATATGTGTGTATATACACTATTTATGCCTATGTATACATGTACTTATATTGTGCTTGTGTTTGGAAGATTGTCTTATTTATATCTTTGTCTATATATGTACAAGTGTGTATATTTGTATCTGTATATATATATATATATATATATATATATATATATATATATATATATATATATATATATATATATATACATACATACATACATACATACATACATACATACATACATATATACAAACAAAGACAAATACATGTCAACATATGTACATTCTAATACCTAGATAGACACATAAGGATATATATGCATTAATATGCACAAAGATTGAAAGGCATAACTACATAGAGACACACACATACAATGAATTTGGAACTCACCATCAGATTGGATGTATGCATTTGATTCAAGGCTTACATATTATAAGAAAATAAATATTTAAGGAAGAACAAGTATCACATGTTTTATTTGGAAGCATCTATTTTACTAACACAACCAATTGTATTTTTTAGGTTGCGGATCTATGGAATCATCTTTTAGAAAGT
>BSBK01001322.1:0-307500 GCA_027943335.1 Chamaecyparis obtusa
AAACAAGTATGTTAATATGAAGCTTGGACTCAACACTAATAACCATAAATGTAAACAAAAACCTCCATGATTGTATGCTTGGAATCCATCTTGAAGGAAGCATGAATAGAGCTTGAAGATGAACAAAGGATCTTGAAGGAAGATCACACCACCATGATGGATAGATCTAGGGTTTGAATGATGAATCTTGAATGCTTGAAACCAAATCCCTTCAAAGGCTTGAATACTTGAATCCTTGATCTTCAATGGAGAACTTTAATGTTTGAATGCTTGAATTCTTTTCTTGATTGCTTCCTTGAGTTGATAATGCTTGAGATCTTGGATTGAAATGAGAGGAGAAGGCTTCCTTATATACTAGTCTAGGGCACAAACTTCTAGAGAGGCCGACATGGGAGAAATAAATTCCCATTAAGCCTATACCCCTAGAAGTGGACCTAAATTAAATATCATTTAAGAGTTTACCATTTTGAAGCTTAAAATAGTTGACCCAAAAGTGGGAAATAATTTGTTTCTAAAACCCGACATCTGGAAACCTTCAGAATCTAAAATTTAAACCCTAAGTCAGGGTCAAGGTCAACCTTGACCCAAAAGTTCAACCTTGACCCTGAGGTCAAGAACCTCAAATTCTCAAAGTAGGATGCCAGAAACAGGCAGAAAAGAAGTGGAAAATAGGACAGGACAAGGGAAAAATCTAGATCCAAGCTAAAGACCCATTCAAGGCATTTGACATGACCCCAAACCACTTACTTGGAGGGCTAAACTAGTCCTAAATTGAAGTGCTTCCATTTTATGACAAAATATACATTTAAATGCACATATAGAACATATTTTATAACTAAGTAGATGTAAAATAAAACAAAATAGCATTATTGATAGAAATAATTGCATGAATTCCATAATAGAATGGTCTAATGAAACATTTGAAAGGAAGCATCTTTACTTCTAATTTATTGTTTAAATACATATTATCATGATGATAAGCAGGTACGTTATTATTATTTATTTTTTTAAAACAAATATATGACATTTAAAATTAAATCCAAGGAACATTAATGTTTTTTTTTTTAATTAAATAAAAGAACACTTACACTAGATCACTATAGAAATACCAGGGCAGATCAACAATTTAAAAAGTACATTCCCTTGCAATACATTCTTTATTTCTAAAACTAACTAATATACAAGAATGCTATTTTTTTTATTAAAAAAAAAATTGAAAAGTCTTATTTGAACTTTCAACTATATTAAAAAATCTGCCTCCACATTTTCTTGCATTTATTTTAAATATCTTATACAAAACAAAATTTTACATTTCTCATAAACAAGAAAGTATGGATTACTAATGAAAATACATAACTCTATTTCTTTAAAAAAAAATTAAAACTAGGACTTTTTTAAAGATATATCTATAACATTATTCTCTATTACATTCTTTTTTAAAGGGTCTCTCAAAGAACTTTTGACAAAAAGATCACTCTACAAATATAGGAAACAAAATTTCTACATTTACAAGTTTTCTTTTCTTTCTCTTCACTTCATTTCTTCATAGGAACATAGAGCTTCAAAAACCTACAAATGAAAAACTTAGTAGATCATGGGATGCTCACCTCCCATCCTAGGCCTCTAAAAGGCCACCCCCAAGTTTAGGGAAACAAAAACTAGGATGGGCTACACACAAGCATCCTAATACAAACAACAATGAAACAAATCCACAACAAGAAAAATCCCAACCCAAGGTTATCATAATGGGTTACAAAATGACCCTAAAACTTGGGGTAAAGGTTGACGAAGTACCCAAATGAGGAGATAGCCAAACCCAAAATGAAACAACAAGCTAACACAAGGCACGAAGTAGTAATAACTCAACAAAACAAAACTACCTCCATACTCAACTGTATCCCTTATGACCCACAAGGCTTTCAAGCCAAAAAAATACACCCTTATAACCGCCAATGGAATGGCTTCATAGATCCCATGCTCTATGATTTTTCCCTCTCCTCCTTGAGGAGAGACTCTACACCCATGGGATGTCCTAAAAGCTTTTCACCCCCAAGGCTACTCCTCCCTCCCAAGGGTGAGTAGACCTTGAGACTCCCAAAACAAGGAAAAATTTTCAGCACCATACAAATCAATAATTCTACATTAGCACAAATAAGAACAACAAAATTTACATGACAACACATGAAGAATCTCATTTACACAAAACAATAACATTTTCTCTTACAATATATGAGAAACAAGAGATGAAATTAGAGCCACAACCTAAGTCAAAGCTTATCATGGAAAAGTGTTTGAAGATGAGCTCCTTTTCCAAGCCTTCCTTCCTTCCCAAAATCCTCTCCAAACCTAGCCTAGTCTCTAAGATAGAGAGTGGGCATTCAAACTCAATACCATGGAGGGTATCCACTAAAAAGGCCTCCACATAACTCTCCACAACCTCTAGGGATAAGGTAATCCATCTCATTGGTTGGTATTCCCTAAGCCCCTTACAAACTTTCCAAAAATGGGTTCTAGAAAAAGGTTAACCAAAAAGTGAGCAAAGTCCTTGCATCCCAATGGAAGGGGTGGTCTATCCAAGACCATGCTTTCAAAAGCTAATTTTCAGCCATTTTGAAAATCCAAATTTTGGAAGGGTCTTTTGGTCAACTAAGGGTTGTCCTAGGGTTGAAAATGACCCTTACCCATAGGTATACACAAAACAAGTGTCAAGACCAATGGAAGGGTGGTCTATCCAAGACCATGCTTTCAAAAGCTAATTTTCAGCCATTTTGAAAATCAATTTTTGGAAGGGTCTTTTGGTCAACTAAGGGTTGTCCTAGGGTTGAAAATGACCCTTACCCATAGGTATACACAAAACAAGTGTCAAGTGACACCCACAACTTACACATCTCAAGACCATGGCATTTCCACTTGAGCACACACATAAATAGAATTAAAATTTCATATCTATAAATAGAAACAAAATTTCACAGCTATAAATAGAAACATACAATATCATTATGCTTACAAATAAATTACAATACAACGAGGTTTTTGTCTTTTATTGTATGCAACTTTGGCTTGCACCGAATTCACATTGGTCTAGATTTGGTTCCCTGGTTTATTACCATGGTCTTATTTCCTAGACACTAAATCCAATATCAATATTTTAAAAAACAAAATCTACAATATATATGAAATAACCCTCAAATCAACTTTTACAAATTATTTACAACATCACAAAAAAAAATTGGAATTCACATTGCATAATAATTTAGCTCTTGTCACTCATGGACACATACACTCATAATGTGATTAAGAAATTAACTTTCAATTCGTAATAGAAATCTCATTGCATCATAATTTCATCAAATATCCATTTCCTAATCAATCACATAAGAATATTTAAACCAATTCATCATCATAATATTCATCATAAATTTAATCATTAACTTACAAATGAACATACGTAACCGAATCATAAGGATATGATCTCATTAACTGACTTGTCAAACTAATTATCCCAAATCTATATCAATCATGATGTAGTTTTATCTAATATTACATAAGCATTAATTTTATCAATTCTAAACTCATCCAATTGGCATATAATCAAGTAAAAAAATCATCAAGCAATAACCATAATAATGTCCTAAAATTCAACAATATATTTCATCACCTAACCTTTATCCTTCAATGAAATTCACATCTCAACATAATTCAAATCTCGACTATCACCTTCCTAAACATCTCATATTAACACATATACCCAATTTGCAACATCGAGTAGTGTTCATCTAAATCACTCATCATAATGTCAGTCATAATGTATCATAAGATCAACATCATGAGTATGGGAAGTGACATAAAATATAAAGTCTCACCATCTAGTGAAATGAACTCCTTGTCAAAAGAGTAAAATCTCTTAATTCATCTAAACATTAAGCCAATTACTAGGTCTATCTTAATGATGAATGGAAAATATATGATGGGTTTGGAGCGAGGCCTCACACAACTTCAGAAGGTGGTGCATTACCATGAATAGGATCAAAGTTTCATGTCAACAATCTCAGCTCCTACTGAGCTTCACTCTTTTTCCTATCAAGATCTTTCAAGAAATGGGAAAAATAAAAAATATTCTTTAGAGTCTTACCTCCTTCTAGAAATACATCCTTAACCCAATTCACAGACAATGTTAGAGTTTTCCTATATTTACCAATGGACTCTACCAAATTTAATGATCTCTTCTTCACATATTCCTTTTTTTCTCTAGCAATAGCATTATCCTCTAAACTTTTCATCTCATAACCAGTAGTAGTGACTAGATGTGCTAGTTGTTCAATTGTGATGCAGAGAGGAACAAGGATAGAGGCCAAAGGCATACCCTAACTAGATCCTCCTTGCAGAACAACAGTTAGAAGCAAAAACAACAAAAAGTGAGAGAGAGAATGCAAACACTTTCATATATTATCTTCAATTTGATTCATACATGTCGGGCTGTAAGGCCTTCCCGATTTAGGCCAGATATTACAATCAAGTACAAAAGTCCTCCAACATGCGAGGATCTACCAATAATCTCAAAATTTATATCTTCTAACTTCTATCCCCAAATTGACTCCCCAAAACTGTCTAACCAAACAACTACATTTATACCAGAGCCTACTGAACAAGTCGGCCTTCAAATCCAGCATCAATGGAAGGAATAAGTAGATCTAGGTCTACATGCTTCCCAATGATAGATACCAATATTAAATCTGTGACCAATAATAAATACAAGAGTCAGCCTTAACATAAATCCAAAATAAATAACTCAGTAAGCAAGGATAATCGAGTGCTAGACAAGCATCACCAAGTGCCAAGGGAATTCACCAAGTGCCAAAGAGATAACTGATCAGCACTGGTAAATAAAGGAAATTGAGAAACACCGAACCAACTCAGTCAAAGAAGGAACCGAGCAACACAAGAACACACAAACATTTTTTTTTTGGTGACACAGGATTTCCAAGGACCCCAGATGCTCTTGCATCAGACACCTAGGGTTATTTGAAATGATTCTCCAAATTATGAAGCAGGTATGATCTAAGATGAATCCAACTCAAATTATAAAATCCATGAAATATCTTCAATCGGTCCATTCATCCACTTTACCAAATATTCTACATACTATTTTCCTCTTGTACTTCTGCCAATTCTTTGCTCCAAAATCTACTCAACTTCTTCTATCTGTTTCTTAGGATAATCCATCGGTACTATCATATCTTCACCAGGTTCATGATACTCATACAAATTAGAAATGTTGAAGATAGGTGATATATCCATGTCATCAAGTAACTCAATCTCATATGCATTTCCACTATCAAATTTCTTCAAAATCTTGCAAGGGCCAAACTTCTTCATTTTCAACTTCCCATATGTTCCAACAGGAAATCTGCCTCTCTTCAAATGAACCATTATTTCATCATCGAATGTGAAAGTCTTATGTCTTCTTCATCTATCAACTCTGTCTTTGTATTTTTTATTACTTATTTCCAACTTATGTTTCACATCTTCATGCAATATCTTCATGTACTCAACAAAATTTACTCCTTCAACACTTCTGTTTCTTTCATCAGCAATATCCCTCAAATCTGATATACCTCTCGGTTGTATGCCATTTACAATCTCAAAGTGTTTTTTTCTAGTACTCCTATTCACTAAATTATTATATGCAAACTCTTCTTGTTCCAACACAAAATCCCAATTACTCGGTGTGTCTCCAACTAAACATCTCAAAATATTTCCCAAACTTCTATTCACAAATTTTTTATGTCCATTAGTTTGTGGGTGAAATGTAGAACTATATTTCAACTCAGTGCCAAACTTTCTCCAAAGGTTCTTCCAAAATTATCCAACAAATTTACTATCTCAGTCAGAGATAATACTCCTCAGTAATCAATGCAATTTCCTTTAAGAAAAGATCTTCTATATGTACTACATCTAATGTCTTTCTACAAGGTATAAAATGTGCCATTTTAGAAAATCTATCCACAACAACAAATATAGAATCATTACCTCTTACTGTCTTTGGTAAGCCAAGAAAAAAATCCATACTGATATCAATCCAAGGTTTCTCAAGAACAAAAATCGGTGAATATAATCTAGTATTCTGACTTACTCCTTTTGTAGCTTGACAAATTCCACAACTTCTCACAAATTTATGAACATCTTTAAACAACTATGGCCAATACTTCTCCTTAAGAAAATTCAATGTTTTATCAACACCAAAATGTCCAGCCAAACCACTACTATGTTTCTCCTTTACCAAATTAGTTCTCATTGCTCCTCTCGGTATACACAACTCAATACCTTTAAACAACATACCTTCTTGAATGAAATATTCTTCCCATTTAGTACTTCGTTGATCTTGAATAGGTGCTTTGCACTTTCTCCATGGCTCAGAAAAATCAAGATCAAATTCATAAGAAACTCTCATGTCATCAAAGCCAAAAACTTCAATTTTCATCTCGGTCATCAAAGATCTTCTTCTACTCAATGCATCATCAAATTGGTTTGTGACTCCACTCTTATGCTTTATCACAAATGTATAACTCTGTAAATATTCAACCCATTTCATATGTCTCTGATTCAACTTATTCTGACTACCCAAATACTATAAAGCCTTATTATCAGTATACAATATAAATTCTCTCAGTATCAGATAATGTCTCCATTTCTTCAGTGCTCGAACAATAGCATAGAATCCTTTGTTCATACAAAAAATATTTCCTTCTTGCATCATTTAACTTTTCACTAAAGAAAGCAACAAGTTTACCTTCTTGACTCAATACAACTCCTATTGCACTCCCACTTGTATCACATTCCACTTGAAATAACTTATTGAAATCAAGCAATGTGAAAATAGGCAATTCAAAAACCTTCTACTTCAGAGTCTCAAAACTTTTATCAACTCCATGTGTCCACTTGAATTCTCTTTTATCTCCTCTCATAGTCTCAGTCATAGCATTACAAATTGAACTAAAATTCCTAATGAACTTTTCATAAAAACTTGCCAAACCATGAAATAATCTTACCTCACTAGCTTTCTTAGGTGTAGGCCAATTCAAAATAGCTTCAACCTTTTGAGGATCCATTTTCAAACCATCAGCTAAAATCACAAATCCCAAATACACAATTTCCTCTTTCATCAATGAACACTTTTTCAGATTTGTCAGCAACTTTTCCTCTTTCAACCTCTGCAATACTTGTCTAACATGCAAAAAATTCTCTTGTCTGGTCTTACTAAATATCAAAATATCATCTAGGTATACAATCAAAAATTTACAAGAATTTCTTCAAAACTTCATTCATCAATCTCATAAAAGTACTCGATGCATTAGTTAAACCAAAAGGCATAACCAACCACTCATACAAACCTTCGTTTATCTTAAAAGAAGCCTTCCACTCATCACCTTCTCTAATTCTGATATGATGATAACCACTTTTCAAATCAATCTTGGTAAAATACTTTGCTCCAGTCAAACTATCCATTATGTCATCCATTCTCGGTATAGGAAACCTATATTTCACTGTTATCTTGTTGATTACTCTAGAATCAGTACACATTCACCATTCTCCATTCTTCTTTGGTGCTAATACAATAGGTACTGCATAAGGACTCAAACTTTCTCTCATCAAACCTTTCTGCAACAATTATTGAATCTATCAATTCAATTCCTGATTCTTGGTAGGTGTCAATTGATGTGGTGCCTTATTCAGTAAACTAGCTCCGGGGATTAGATCCATACAATGATCAATGCTTCTATTCAGTGGAAAACCATCAGGTACATTATGAGAAATGATCTCACTGTACTCGATGAGTAACTTATCAATCTCCTTAGATATATTATCTTCTATTTTTTTACTCAGTTTGTTAGGAATCACAACAAAACATACATAATTCTTTTTCAAATCCTTAACAAACTTTCTTCCTTCCATCAAGAAAACTTTCATAGATGTGAAAACATTACTAATAGGTTCTTCAATCAAAGGTAACAAAACTTGTCTTCTTCCATGATGAAGTGTGCTCCCCTTAATACAACAAACACATAACAGAAATAGAGAAACAACAACAATATGCAAGAACAGAAAATTGGCTTCTTATTATCTCCACAAATGTGGAATTAAAAAATTTCAGAATTACAATATGCAAAGCCACATGGGCATTCCCTTACAATATTCTTCAAGACAAAGCCTCGAACCAATACCCAGATCTACTACCCAGAATTATTCTGAACTCCTAAGACAATAATACAGCCTTCCTTATATAGGCAATTTTCCACCGCCTGGGAAGGTTCCAAAATTTTAGCCAATAAGGCCGACCAACTTAGAATTATTTTATTTTACATTTTATTACATCATAGTCGGCTCAAGATAACCTTTGAAACCTGAACAGAAATTTTGAAGAAAATTATTTTTCGCCATTTCAGGTGGCCCAACTTCCGAAGACCATAAGTCATCACCAGTTGACCCGCTCGGCTATTATAACCCCATTTAGGAAATGCCACGAAGCGCTCTACAGGCTTGACCTGCGCAAGCGCCCATCACCCAAATTTTTGACCTCATCCGGGGCCTCTAAAGCCTTCAAAACTAAGTTCAAAGTTTCTGTACCCTGCTGCCAATACCGAAAATCTTCAATATCTTCCAATATACACTTGATCTGGCAATGAAACTTTACTGGTAGACTTATATGACCAAAATGAACCTCCAAAAAAGAAATCAGATCATTCTGAGCACATACAAAAATTACCAAAAATAGTAACTTTCCATAAATAACAGCTCTGCACAAAATAGCCCTTATTGAAAACAAAAACAAAAATATTTTTGGGTGATGCAAGATTGCTCTTACACCCAGGATACTCCTGCATCAGACACCCAGGGTAATTTGAGAAGTGACCCTGTCACGACTCAGGTGTGCAGAGGAAAACCAAGACGGTTAACCTCCTCCTTTGTTAGCCATGATGAATCTTCAACAGGTCATCCTTTCCACTTGACCAAATATTTTTCATATGCCCTGTTCCTTGTGCTTCTGCCAACACGACTGTCCAGTATATCCTCGATCTCCTTAGTGTCTAAACTAGTTGCTGGAATACTCCACTGTGCTGCTGTGATCTCATCTTCAACACCTCCTTCATGATACTCTGTCAGATCTGAAATGTTAAACACTGGTGAAATATTCAGCTCACTAGGCAATTCTACCTCATATGCATTTCCTGAATCATGCTTCTTCAGTATCTTACATGGCCCAAACTTCTTCATTTTCAGCTTGTTATATGTACCAACTGGAAACCGCTCCTTCTGCAAATGAACCATGACTTCATCACCAACCTGAAATTCCTTATACCTCCTTTTCTCATCTGCCTTAGCCTTATACTGTGCATTCATCTTGGTAATATGCTTCCTCACCTCCTCATGGATGTTCTTCAAGTGTTCTGCAAAATCCTCAGCTTCAGCACTACTTATTTCTCCTTTATCTATCTTTCTCAATTCAGATGCATTTCTTGGACTACTTCCATATACAATCTGGAATGGTGATTTACCAGTGCTCCTATTGATAGAATTATTGTATGCAAATTCTGCCTGTGGTAAAATCAAATCCCATCCTGTTGGCTTATCTCCAACCAAACATCTCAGCAAATTTCCCAAACTTCTATTCACCACCTCTGTCTATCCATCAGTCTATGGATGATGTGATGAACTGAACTTCAAATCTGTCTTCAACTTCTTCCACAATGTACGCTAGAAATATCCAACAAACTTAGTGTCCCGATCTGAAACTATGGTCTTTGGCAAACCATGAAGTCTCACTACTTCTCTGAAAAATAATTCTACTACATGAACAACATCATTAGTCTTCTTGCAGGGAATGAAATGTGCCATCTTTGAAAATCGGTCAACTACTACAAAAATTGAATCATGTCCCCGCTGTGTCCTCGGTAAACCAAGAACAAAGTCCATACTGATATCCTCCCAAGGCTTCTCTGGTATAGGTAATGGCTGATACAACTCTATATTCTGCTTCACTCCTTTCGCCATCTGACATACTCTGCAACTTTGTACAAACTTCTTCACATCTTGCTGCAATTGTGGACAATAATAATTCTCACCAACCAAAGCAAGGGTTTTATCACGACCAAAATGTCCAGCCAATCCTCCACTATGCTTCTCCTTGATGAGATTCTCCCTCATAGAACTTCGTGGAATGCACAACTGACTCCCTCTGAATAGCATATCATCTTGGATGATAAAATCTAGCCATTTTGTCCTGTCTAGAGTAACAGGTTCTGTACAAGCCTTCCAAGCTTCACCAAAATCAGGATCCTCTGGATACAAATTCTTGAGTTCCTTGAACCCAACCACCTCAATCTTCATCTCTGTTAGCAATAGTTGCCTTCTGCTAAGAGCATCTACAACCCTATTAGAATTCCACTTCTGTGTTTCAAAACAAATGTATAACTCTGCAAAAACTCAACCCATTTCAAATGCCTTTGATTCAATTTTCCTTGACTATTCAAATATTGCAAAGCTTGATGATCGGTATACAAAACAAACTCCGTAGGAAGTAGATAATGTCTCCACTTCTTTAATGCCTGAACTATAGCATAAAATTCTTGATCATAAACATAATATTTCCTCTTGGCATCATTTAACTTCTCACTGAAATAAGCAACAGGTTTACCTTCTTGGCTCATAACAACTCCTATTGCAGTACCACTAGCATCACAATCTACTTGAAACACCTTATTAAAATCTGGAAGTGCTAAAACAGGTTGTTCTGTAACTTTTTGTTTCAACAATTGAAAACTCTTTTCTGCCCCATTAGTCCACTTAAATTCTTTTCTATCCCCTCTCATTGTTTCAGTCAAGGGTCCACAAATACTGCTAAAATTTCTGATAAACTTTCTGTAAAAGCTAGCTTGACCATGAAAAGATCTTACCTCAGTAGCATTCCTTGGAGTAGGCCATTCAAGAATAGCCTGTACCTTCTCTGGGTCCATTTTCAGACCTTCTGCTGAAACTACAAATCCCAAATACACTAACTCTTTCTTCACAAAACTGCACTTCTTCAAATTAATCAACAATTTCTCTTCTCTCAGCTTCTCAAATACCATACGAATATGCATCATATGCTCCTCCAATGTCTTACTAAAGATCAAAATATCATCTAGGTAAACAATGACAAACTTACCTAGAAATTCTTTCAGAACCTCGTTCATGAGCCGCATGAAAGTGCTCGGTGCATTGGTTAGCCCAAAAGGCATGACTAACCACTCATATAGTCCTTCCTTTGTCTTGAAGGCAGTCTTCCATTCATCTCCTTCTCTGATCTGAATCTGATGATATCCACTTTTCAGATCTATCTTTGAGAAATACACAGCTCCACTCAAACAGTCCATAATATCATCCATTCGTGGTAATGGAAACCTGTACTTGATTGTGATCTTGTTTATTGCTCTGGAATCTGTACACATCCTCCACTCTCCATTCTTCTTTGGTGCTAATACCGCTGGTACAGCATAGGGACTCAGACTCTCACGGATCAATCCTTTCTGTAACAATTCATGTACTTGTCTGTTCAACTCCTCACTTTCTGCAGGTGTCATTCTGTGTGCTACCTTATTCGGCAAACTCGCTCCTGGGATCAAGTCCATCTGATGACTGATCTTCCTGACTGGTGGTAATCCATCAGGCACGTTATCAGATACAATATCCTGAATTTCATTCAACAAATCTGCAACTTCTACAGGAACATCTTCTACTTCCTCTTTACCAGCTTTTGGAATTAAAGCAAAACATACATGCTCATGCCTCATACCATCTAGGAAATTTCTTCCATCAACAAAAGTTATCCTTGCATTACCACATACCTTTTCTTCAGTCTCCTTCAATGGTTTTAGCTTATGTCACACTCCATCCTTTATCAGGGAATAGGTATTCGTACGACCATCATGTACATCACATCTGTCAAACTGCCCTGGTCTACCCAACAACATATGACATGCATCCATAGATATGATATCACACAATACCTCATCTTGGTATCCACCAATCTTGAACTTCACCAGGCATTGTTCATTGACCATGACCTTGTGGTCATCCTGTACCCAGGCAATCCGATATGGATGTGGGTGTTTCTGTCTCTTGAGCTTCAACTTTGTCACCATCTCTTCTGACACCAAATTGTCAGTGCTTCCACTATCAATAATCACATCACAACATTTACCTTCACACTTACACCTGGTGCGAAACAGACTCCTTCTTTGCTCAGGTTCATTCTCACCACTCAACAGGACTCTTTTGTTAATCAACGTTTCTCCTCTTTCAGCATCTTCAGAATTTGATGATCTGGCATCTTCGTCTACATGTGCAACTCTGGCTTGGCCTTCATTTCTCCTATCTATTCTACCTTGGCACTGAGGAAATTCAAATGCCCTATGACCTTCTTCTCCACAGTGAAAACATGTTCCACGGAAGCCACCTCTTCCAGATCCTTGTCCTCTTCCTCTTCCTCTCTGATCTCTATTATTCTGATCCTGGAAATGATTAGAATTATTTCCTCACTGATTCTGACTGCTACTGGCCTCATCTTTCTTTTTCAGATCTTCATTTCGGCCACCATATGACCGTCCACCAGATCGTCCACCATGACCTCTTCCGTTTTGTCTACTCTCAAACTTCTTGTTCAGCTTTTCCTTTACTTTTAGGGAAAACTGGTATGCCTCTTCAATACTGTTCATTCGAACCAGATTCAGCTCCTCCTGAATGCTTGGCCTTAACCCATTAAGGTATCGGGCAACTTTCTCCTTATCAGCTTCTGCATGGCCTGTTCTGATGAGAAGTCGATAGAACTCCTCTGTATACTCCTGAACAGATCTTCCTGCTTGCTTCAAACTCTGCATTTTCTTCAGTAGGTCAAGCTCATAATCAACAGGAATGAACTGTCACTTCAATTTATCCACCATCCGATCCCATCTTGCGATTTTATCTTTCCCTCTTCTATTTCACTCCAATTGAATTTCTTGCCACCAGATCTTCGCATGACCTTTCAGTCTGGCCTTCACAAATTTGACCCTATCAGGATCCTCAACATCTTCGTACTCAAAATATTCCTCACATTCATTGATCCAGTCGATCAATTCCTCTGGGTTAAGATTTCCGGAAAATGTAGGAACCTCAATCTTAGGTCTTTTCCCAATCTTGGAAATTGCCCGAAAAAGTCTTTCTTCCTCCTGGTTCACAATTTCAACTTCTCCTTCTTGATATTCTTCTTCGGCTTCATCCTCGCTTTCATCTCTGACATTAAGATTCATTCCTCTGTGAATCTCTTCTTGCAATGCTCGCACTTGTCTTTGCAGCTCTCTAACCTTAGGTGTCACAGCACCTGAGGTTAGAGAGCTGCAAAGACAAGTGCGAGCATTTTCGCAATGCACACTGAAACCCTAGCCACGGTCCTGGTGCAAACTGCCTCATAGTCGATGATCTGTTTACACACTCAAGAACTCCTGCTCTGATACCACTTGATGAAGGGTGCTCCCCTTAATACCACAAACACATAACAGAAATAGAGAAACAACAACAATATGCAAGAACAGAAAATTGGCTTCTTATTATCTCCACAAATGTGGAATTACAAACTTTCAGAATTACAATATGCAAAGCCACATGGGCATTCCCTTACAATATTCTTTAGGACAAAGCCTCGAACCAATACCCAGATCTACTACCCAGAATTATTCTGAACTCCTAAGACAATAATACAGCCTTCCTTATATAGGCAATTTTCCACTGCCTGGGAAGGTTCCAGAATTTTAGCTAATAAGGCCGACCAACTTAGAATTATTTTATTTTACATTTTATTACATCATAGTCGTCTCAAGATAACCTTTGAAACCTGAACAGAAATTTTGAAGAAAATTATTTTTCGCCATTTTAGGTGGCCCAACTTCCGAAGACCATAAGTCATCACCAGTTGACCCGCTCGGCTATTATAACCCCATTTCGGAAACACCATGAAGCGCTCTACAGGCTTGACTAGCGTAAGCGCCCGTCATCCAAATTTTTGACCTCATCCGGGGCCTCTAAAGCCTTCAAAACTGAGTTCAAAGTTTCTGTACCCTGCTGCCAATACCGAAAATCTTCAATATCTTCCAATATACACTTGATCTGGCAATGAAACTTTACTGGCAGACTTATATGACCAAAATGAACCTCCAAGAAAGAAATCAGATCATTTTGAGCACATACAAAAATTATCAAAAATAGTAACTTTTCATAAATAACAGCTCTGCACAAAATAGCCCTTATTGAAAACAAAAACAGAAATATTTTTGGGTGATGCAAGATTGCTCTTACACCCAGGATGCTCCTGCATCATTCCATCAGCCCAAATAGTATATTTATGCAATCTTCGATCATATATAGCATGTCTATCATATTACCAAGGTCTACCCAACAAAATATGACAACAATCCATAGGCATGATATCACATAACACCTTATCATAGTACTTTCCAATTTTCAAATTCACATAAGATTGTTCACTTACCAAGAGTGTATGCTCATCTTTGATCTATGAAATCTAATAGGTCTTCAGATGTTCCAACCTTTTCAACTGCAACTTTGTGACCATTTCCTCAGATGCCAGATTCTCTGAGCTAGCACTTTCAATGATAACCTTCCAAACTTCATTAGAAACTCTACATCTAGTCTTGAAAAAACTTTTCCTTACCGAATATTCTTTTTTACCTTCATTCCAAAGTTCTCTCCTTACAATCAAGTTATTTTCCTTCTTAGATTCATTCCGTGACTCTTCTTGCACTAAAGCATTCCTACTATTACCGACCTTCTTATTTTCAAGTGTACACTCAAATGATTTATGTCCCTCTTCTCCACAATTGTAACAAGTTCCTCAGAAACTACCTCTATTATAACCACCTCGATAGTTACTGCCTCTACCTCTAGATGAACATTCACCTTTCCACTCGATCTTGCCTTTATCTAGATTTGTCTTTTCAGGTTCAGATCTACTTTTTTCACCATGAGATCTACCTCTTCCCCTAGGGAATCTTCCACCTCTACCTCTTTGTCTTTTCTCATGTCTCTTGTTCAATTTCTCCTCATATTTCAATGCAAATTGATAAGCCTCTTCAATGTTCTCCAATTTGACCAAACTAATTTCTTCTTGGATGGAAACTCTCAAACCATTCAGGTATCTAGCAATTATTTCCACATCATCTTCATCATGTCCAGATCTGATTTCTAATCTATAGAATTCCTCAGTATATTCTTTTACTGAGCTATCTTTCTGCCTCAAACTTTACATTCGCCTAACTAGGTTAATCTGATAATCACAAGGTAAGAACTTTCATTTCAATTTATTCACCATTTTATTCCATACCTTGATTTCATCTTTGCCTTTTATTTTTTTGTCCAACTGCAGATGTTCCCACCATAAGGATGCATGACTTTTCAACTTTGCGCTTGCAATTTTCACCTTCTTTTCCTTAGATGTATTCTCATATTCAAAATAATTTTCCATCTCGATGATCCAATCCATCAGAATCTAAATTTCCACTATATTCAGGAGGATTAAAGTGTGGTGTAGACTTCAAATTTTTTAAAGCCTTCAACAATATTTCCTCACCTTGATCCATCACTGGTACAGGTTCTACATCACCTTGTTCTTCCTCAATTTCATCATCGCTAACATCTTTAAGATGTCTTCCTCTTCTCTATGTTGTTTCAACAACTTCTAATCTAGCAGCAAGTTGTCTCAACATGTCTGCCAATCCTGGATCTGTATCTTGCCTCCCATGAACCATCTTGAAACCCTTTGTAATTGCAGGTCTGATCACAATCTGCTACCCCACAACAAATCAACTAGTGCTTGACAAGAAGGAACCCTCAAACCTAGATTCATAAACCTAGATCTAGATCTCACCTTACTCTAATACCACCTGACGCAGAGAGGAACAAGGATAGAGACCAAAGGCACACCCTAACCAGGTCCTCCTTGTAGAAAAACACACAGAAGCAACAACAACAATAAGTGGGAGAGAGAATGGAAAAACTTTCATATATTATCTTCAATTTGATTCATACATGTCAAGCTGTAAGGCCTTCCCGGTTTAGGCCAGATATTAAAATCAAGTACATAAGTCCTCCAACATGTGAGGATTTTCCAACAATCTCAAAATTTATATCTTCTAACTTCTATCCTCAAACTGACTCCCCAAAACTATCTAAACATACAACTACATTTATACTAGAGGCAATCGAACAAGTCAGCCTTCAAATCCACCATCAATGGAAGGAACAACTAGATCTAGGTCCACATGCTTCCCAATGATAGATACCAACATGAAATCCATGACCAATAATAAATAAAAGAGTTGGCCTTAACAGAAATCCAAAATAAAAAACTCGGTAAGCAAGGATAATTGAGCACCTGAAAAGCATCACTGAGCACCAAAGAGATAAGTGACCAACACCTGTAAACAAAGGAAACCGAGAAACATCGAACCAACTCAGTCAAAGAAGGAATCGAGCAACACAGGAACACACAAACATTTTTTTTTTTTGGTCACATAGGATTTCCAAGGACCCAAGATGCTCCTACATCACATTGGAGTAGCCTTCTCATAAAATTTTACTTCAAGCATTAGATCATAGAGTATATCTCTCTCCATAAGAATCATGTGTGTCTCATTTTTGAGCTTGTCCTTCTTATCCTTAGACTTTATTTCCATTGCAAATTTTATCATTTTCTTAGGGATCATTATTCTCAAATCAACTCGTCCTTTGATTAGTAAATAATCCTCATCATTAATACCCATCTTAGATAATGAGGAAGGTTTTGTCTTAACTTGTTCTTTCTCTATCATTACCTCCTCTTGTTTTATTTTCATCACATCATCTAGATATTCCTTTTCTTTTACTTGATCTATCTACTATTCATATGTAGGAGTTTTACCTTTTTCATCATTAGGCATATCTTGACTAGTTCCAATGTCTATTGGTTCTTCTTCCTTTTCTCCTTAGGTTCATCTTGAGCATCCATAGGCTCTTCCTATACCTCCATAGCTATAATATCACTTGATAGATCTGTTTCATTTCTAAGCTCCTCTAGTGTGACCTTCGCAACACTAATTGTGAATTCTTCTTCTACTTGTGTAACTATTGGATCATCTTCTTGTTCCTTTCCTAGTTTCTCTTCATCCCTTTCATATTTAATCATTCCTAAGTGCTTCACTATAATAAATTTAGTTTCAAATCAAACACAAAGAGATTCACCATATAACAGTCTTGTTAATCTCTTCTTTATTTTGAAGAGCATCCTTCTCTTTTCAAGTATATTCTTCATTTATTCTTCTAACATTTCCATTCAAAGTTGTAGTAAAACATACTGAGTCAACTCCTTATCCTATATATTAGCAGTATGTCACCTAGCATCAAGTATATTATACAAGGAAGTGTGTAGTACCTTGCCCCTAGTCTGATTTTATAATTGATAAGATTACATTATGATGATAGATTACATGTTAGGAAATCATTGAGGCGTATGATTTTACTGACCCCATACTTGCATGTGTATGGTTGATATGTTTGTTTTATACTTCTGTTTGACGTGCCTGATATGGTTGAGGGATGGAGTCGTAGTTACTTACTTGCGAGATCCACACGATCAACCAATCCCTGCCATTGTCTGTTAAATATTTATATATGTTTGTACATGTGGGTGTTATATGCAGATTCGAAGGTACCGGGCATCATCTTCCCTCAATTTTCAGGTTGAGCGTGCCCTATCGCAATATCTGAAATGGTAAGAGAGGGAGATAACACGGATCCAAAATCCTAACCCAAACCCATTTATCCTAGTTGTTGGATAAGTATCTGTTGACAACCCTATCTGAATTTGTCAGGTTGGCAAAGCTCGTGTTTCCCTTTCTGGTGTTTCTTGGGTTTGGTTGTTTTTATGTCGTATGGTTTCAATTGATTCATGGTTATGTGAGTGATTTTATATGATTATTCATTTATTGATTATAGTTGAATTATGTTTTTTTAGATTATTTTATGTGATTATCAATGTTAGGTGCATAAGTTGAATTTAATGATTAAATATGCTCCTAGGATTTAATTGAGGAAATTAAATTAAAGTTAATTATTTGAGTGTTTGGAAAATTAATATTATAGTTGGAAAATAATGTTAAATTTATTTCCTATGTTATTGTGTGATTATTAATTAATTAAAAATCAAATATTAGGATATTTGGTTTTAATTAATTAATTACGTAAAAATATAATTTAATATTGTCCATTAGATATTAAATTATTAAATTGCATGATTTAATGGTGTTAGAAATATTGAATTATTTAATAATATATATTATTATAAACATGTTCTTTATTGAATTTGTAAGTGATTTGTTTGGAAAAAGTGACAACTTGTGTAATACCCCTCTAACCCTAATATAAGTTTTGTGTTTTTGAAAGAATTAAGATCCTTCAATGTTTTCTTACAGCTTAAGTTGTACATGATACTTGTTTGATCTATTCCTATAGTTGTTTATAATAATTTCATAAGCTAGTACTCAATGATTCTAATATCAGACATACTATCTAAAGGTATCATTTTTGTATGTATTTATCTCCATGTATGTATTGAGTACCTACAAGACCTTTATGAACATAGTTAGGATGTTATATGATATGTACTTGATAGATATATATAAGTGGTTATTTATATTTTATTCTATTAAGGTTACCTTGGATGAATCTTGTATCTCACTTGATGATTTGATTATGTTGATTTATTATTAGTATTGATAAGAGACTAACACAATGCTTGAGATTCTAACCTTCATTATGATGATGCTACATGCTTTGAGTGTATATATATACATGATGTGTTTTCATGATTTAGGACGAAGTCGTAGTTACTCACATAGCTGAGGTCCACATGATGTATTGATCCTAGTCATCTGTCTGCAATGTTTTCTTTTATATGTATATCCGTGCATATGTATTTCTTCTTTGTGATGCAGGCTTGCAGGTACCGGGCATCGACTTCACCTGGCTTCACAAGTCTGAGCATGCCCTCAAATCCTCGATGGTTGTTGTTATGAAGATAGTACTAAGGTCCCTACATGAGTCTTCCTTTGTCATTATTCCAATTTGGGAATATTAGGGTTCCTTCTTTGTCAGTCAACCTTTGGGTCAAAAACCCAGATCCAACGCACCCGGTTGGGCATGGTTGTAGTTAGTGCCTTGTGGCCACTTGAATTTATTTGGTTGTATGATTTGTTTACTCATTTTATTTATTTCTCCTTCTTGGTATGATTCTTAGTTAATCTTTCTATGTTGTGTTTCAGGAGTTTGGCTTGACTTTCCTTGTTGACTTTGGTTGACCTTGTTTGATCTTATGGTTTTCTCGATATGTTTCATAGTTGATTTTTTATGGTCTCTTTCGATGATTAGATTTATTTTGAGGCATGTGATTTTATTCTACCTCAGTGTTATATCCTATAGCAATTATAAATAGGTAATAATATTGTGATCTATTACTTCATAATCTTATAGACTATAGTGTTTGGTATTTGGCATATATATGGAAATATATATATGGGTGCACACATATATGTATTTATATATATATAATTTATATGTGATTATATGTTAATTATTGTAGATATTGTTGATGGTGTATATTTTGGGATTAATGTAAAGTATAATATTATTAATAATTAAATATTAAATAATGCGAGGTATATTATTCTCAATTGTTAATTATTAATAATGAGGATAGGTTATATATATAGATATTGATGTAATTAATCATGGCATATGCATATATGTTAGGATAATATTACATATGTGTATGAATGAATACAAATAATCTTTTATTGTATATTTGAGTAATATAGTTGTATGATATTAAGTTATTTTATAATACCCTTTAGTTAAGAGTTAGTTGGGAGTTGGTTACTTTCCTCTCAACCTTTGGAAATCTATTTATATGCACTACTTTCTCATTTGAAGGGAGGAGATTTTGGGGCTGAAGCATTGAGGAGAGGATGGCCTTACTTTTCATGGAGATTTTGGAGAGAAAACTAGGAGATGTGAGGGAGAGTTTGTAAGCATATGTCTTTAAGAATTTTTGGTTATCTTTGCTTTTGGGAGAGAGACATTTTTGTGAGAATTTCAGTAGTTGAGAGAGGGATTCTTTTCTGTGGAATTATTTCTTTCTTTCATGGAGATTTCTGAAAGTGGATAGGGTTTGAAGGATGCATCTCAAGTTTGGAATTGTCTTCTCTTTTGTTTCCTTCCTTCTTCGATTCAACCTTCGTAGGACATGAGGTATGGATTGAATATTTTAGTTACTTTATGTGTCTGATAGATTATGAATCTATTTATATATTATCATTATTTATTATATCTGTACTTTTCATTTCTATGGTTATTTTAAAGTTTTGAGTTTTTGTTTGTAAGAATTGACATGTGTTTTCCTAGGGTTTTTAGCAACCCATTTTTGGAGATCTATTATTATAATAATTTAAATTTCATCTAGGATTTTACTAAATTGATTTTCTAGAAGTAAAATTCACATATCTCAAATGGGTATCTCTCTGATTTTATTTTTAGGGTCTAATTAATGCTTTATTTTTGACATTTTGGCAGACTATGCCTGTCCATTCTTGATTCTGAATTTTCTGTCAAATGTATTCATATGCTACAGGCTGATATGATCATATAAAAGTATGAATTTGATATCAAAGATTATCCTAAGTCTTATATTTAATTTCCAATTGGTTTGGTCAATTTTAATTATGTTTTGTGAAAATTACAACCATTTTAGTGAAGGCAAGTCTGAACCCTAACCAGAATTTTCTGTTTTAAATCAGAAGTCATAACTTTCTTTCCCACCATTGGATCTTCCTAAAAATCAAATTGAGAGTCAATAATTATGTTATATAAATCTCCACTGAAGTGATTTCAATTATTATTTGTTTTGTGGAAGATATGGTTGACTGTTCTATGATGACTATTCTTTGCATTTAATCCTTGCTTGAAATAATTCAGTTTAAGAACATCATTAAGTTTTAAGGTTTTGTATGGTTACCAGAGGCTATTAGAATTTTTTTTTGGTTAATTGGATCTATTTATACTCTGAATATGTTTATAATATCACTTGGATGTCTTCTTATATGTTTGGAACATTCTGAATGTCATATTGGGTTTAGGGTTGTCAAGTGGACTAGGGACAACATATGTTTTCCTAAACTCAATCAAATGTTGTTATGGAATTGATATGAATTCTTGATGATGAATCTATTATGTTATTATGATTTTTATATGTATGTTAGGGAACCTAAGTACACTAGGTGAGTGGCTCATAGTGAGGGGTCGGGGCCCTAAGTGGCTAGTACCAGGATAACCTACTATGAGTTATTTAATCAAGTGATAACCTAAATAAATGAATTGGGAATGAGAGATTATTGGAATGGGAAATTACACACTAATCAAGATTAATTATGCCTCGCCCATGCCTTTAGTGCTAGTAAAGACTAAGGATGGGAGAGGGAGAAGGTACCTATGCGTAGGTACGACTGGATGACCTTGTCTGTACGAGAGGCATTCGGTTCCGCATGTGCCTACTTGGGGGCCGGGGCCAAGAGTGGCTAGTACTAGGACAACCCAAGGGGTGAGGGCTATGTGATGACACTCACCTAGCTTGTAGCTTAGAGTCTCTACCAAATTTTATCATGCCTCTAGTAGTCCTTGTGGTCTTCTTGTCTTTTCTTTTGTGTTGTGACTTTGGGTAAATTTTATCACCACTTTAGGAATTTTCCAGTTGTTACCTCTTGTATGGGCCTTTGGTTCTATCTCCTAGCTCGGGGGAGTGGGCCTATTGTTTCCACATGGTTGGGTGGTTAATATTTATATCGAGGTATTGATCGTGATTCTTTGGATGATCCTAGCACATATTCCTTTCCAAATCTGCAGTTGAAGATTTCGTATTGGATATTTTAATATGTTGAGATGTACTTATGTATCTGTATTCATGTAACTTTAATCTCCTAAAAGGAGTCTTGTAGTATTGATGTAATCTCAATTCAAGGCAATGCTAAGGGAATGGGTAGTTCTAGGTAAAAGAAAGGGAAAAGAATGTGGAATATTGGACATGTTACTAGCATTAAAAGAAAGTATTTATGTTATTTCTCCTATCCTCTTATGTTGTCCATATGTAAAGGAAATAATCTTAAATATAGTTATATATAATGATGTATCACAAAAATAATGTATTCTCTCTTGATGAAGAGATCCAAGGAAATTATTGAGAAATGATAGGTTAGT
Source organism: Chamaecyparis obtusa (assembly GCA_027943335.1). NCBI lineage: Eukaryota > Viridiplantae > Streptophyta > Pinopsida > Cupressales > Cupressaceae > Chamaecyparis > Chamaecyparis obtusa. The sequence goes on from BSBK01001322.1 coordinate 22,369, forward strand.
GATTGGAATTATTAACAATGAATGGTTATGAAACAATGCAATAAAATAGTAACTTGATTATAATGTTAATACTTGGTTCATGTTAATGAAATACCTAGGATAATGCCTACCTTAATGAATATTAATCTCTTACCTAAATTATTAGAGAAAAGTGATATAAAGGATAGTAGATGTAGATGAAATCAATATGAATTTATGGAATGAGTTGATAAAAGGAATAATGATGTTGGATGATTAACCTATGTTAGGGACATTTAACTTGGTGCATTAAAATGAATGTAGATCTTTTAAGCTCATGATTCCGTGAATATCTTATGCATGTAAATGGTTTATATGATGTTGCTTTAGTAGCGACGTTAGGGAATTCGGGAGGACTTAAGTTGTATAAATCTTACATTCAAGTAGTAGAAAATTATTTCTTCTTTTAGAAATATGAAGTGTAATGATGAATATTATTCTAGTTAAAATAAATAAATAAAATTTAAAAAATTCACTCCTTGCATTTTATAGAGGTTTTATGTCTTGTCCTCTTGGGTTGCCTAGCGGGGCGTTACAACTTGTCTTTAGGAGACTAAGTTGAGTTGTGCACAATTATATTTATTTTTAATTATTAATTAGTAATTTCTCTCAACAAAAGAGGGAGAGTTGGATTAGGAGTTCTTTGTGTGAGTCATCTAGGGTTTTTGCATGATTAGTGTAGTTGAATCCCTAATAGGGGGAATTAGCATTCATTTTGATTCAATCAATTTGTTGGAGCAATTTTGGAGAGAGCTTTTGGAGTTTTTGTACTTTCTTTGTGTTCTTGAGCTTCTAGAAATTGTGCTTGAATTTTGGGTGAGGATTTCTTGCTTTTGGATTTGGGATTTGTATGCACTGTGATTTAGATCTGTAGGTGGAGCTTTTCTGTTGTCAGATCTGAGGGTTTCAGTATTCTACAGGCTTTTTAATTCAGGTTCTACCTTTGGAATTGAGGTAGGGGTTTTGAGGAATTCTCCTGTGATTTCATCTATAGATCTTTCTATAAATTAGTGTGTTTGATTCAATTTATAGATTAGATTTGTTATTGGTATTGCTTTCAATTTGGAGTTTTAATAAACTCATAGATTTTCTATTCTGTATTTTTATATAAACTTGGCACAGTAGGGTTATGCTACCCGATTTCAGATTAAAAATTCATTCTAGAACTCTTAGAAAACAAAAAATTAATCTTGATATAGTTAGTACTATAGATTGGTTAAATTAAATTATTGGGTTGTTGTCAAAAATCCAATTTGAGTTGAAAAACATAATTCTGGGTTAAAAACCCAATCCCTGTTAAAAACTACATTAAAAAAAATAAATTACTCTCTGTATAAAAATAAATTTACACCAGTCAAAAAGTCAATGCATGACTTTGGTATTATGATTTAGATAAAACTCATTCCCTTTTTCTTTAAATCATAGTATTTATTCCTTACTAAATTAGAGTATTTGTGTCTGACGATTTAAAAGAAAAAATATATATATATCATATTCTTGTTTTGTCTGTTTGTGTTCATATTCTGGGAGAACGTGATGTCAAAGAAATAAATTTTTATATAAAAATTTTAATTTGGAATTTTGAGATTACCGAATTAAAAATATATATATTAAAAAGAATTTTATTACTTTAGGCTATGAGTTAATTTGGTATTCTTGAAAAAAATTTAAAATTAAAAAAAAATTAAATAAAACTTTAAAGGGGGGCCGTACCCTACCCTATCCCCTGTCCCTGTCATGCTGCGTCAAGGGAGTCCGTGCACAATTCACAAGGACTAACACGGCAGCCCTTAGACTGCCATGCACAGTCCTTTGGACTGGGGCGGCACAACCCTGTGCTTGGAAGTGGGGTTGGGGACCCACAGGGGTACCCGCACTATCATTTATTATATTATATTTTTTTTAAAATTTCTTTTTAAAATATAATTTGTTGAGTCTTGTTTAATATTTAAGTTTAAATTAATAGTTATATGTTTTTTTTTAAATTTAGATTAAGATTCAAAGTTATTAAATGAATTTTGTAATATAACTTGTTTTAGTTAATTTGATTTAAGATAATTTATTTATTGTTAATTAAATAAATTAATCTGTTTGTTATTTGTCGAAAGGATAGATTAGTTCTATCAAATAATGTTCAATGAATGGTTAGATAATATATATAATTATAAATGTATTTTAAAGGTCTTTTGAAACTTTAAACTTTTGTGGATCTAGAAATAGACTAGTATAGATTTCAATTTTCTTGGATTCTTTAATATTTTTATATATATGCCTAATATGTATATATATACACATTAAGAAATGAATTTTGTACATTAATTTTATAGTTCTTTTATAGAATTTGACTCTAGGCATAAATTTATCTTTTGTTTAAATGCCTTTTGTAAGTTTATTATATTTGGGACCAAATCAAATCTAAAGAAATAGGGTGAGTTATATCCCTATTGGCAAAATACTTTAATGCACGTTATGTTCCTACCAAAATTGGGCATTTACATTTTGTTGCACCTATAGGATGATTATAAGGAAAATTCTTTAATTATGACATCGTATTAATGTTTGCGATTAGTTTAACTCAGTAGATTTATATAATTCTATACTTAAGTTCAATTATGTTCAATATGAAAATTAAAGAGCTTAAAAAGTTAGATTTCAGTTTTCTATGGTGTAAATGTGTCTTCTTCGTGTTTGAAGTGTTTTCTTTTCACTTTTAGAGTTTTGGGCATTAGATGACCTAAAGGGAAGACAGAGGTCGAGGTATGTGTCAGCTATTTATGTTCTAGTTCTATCTTTTGATGTGTTGTTTATTTTGATTATCATCCCTGTATTGACCATTTGGGCTCATATTATGTTATGATCCACTCCATACTCTATAGAGGAGAATATGGTATTGGCTTTTTATGTTCGATCCATGGGATCATGTGTATTTATTCTTTTATGAACACTTTGAGAGTGTTTTTTGATATCATGGTTATGTGAGAACCTGTATGTTCCTATTATTTTGTGGAACAATCCTGAGGGACATTGTTATCTTTTTTATCTATGTGAGATCTATGAGCCTAGGGTAGTTTATCTAGATATGTAGTAGGAGGTGGCTTGCAATAAGCATCGGGGCCCATAAGTGGCTGCTAGGATCACTTATTGTTAAGTATCTTAATCAAGTGATAATTAAATATAACATTGAGAGATTTTAAAATGAACCTAATAAGTTATGTTTCCTCACCTTGGCTTAGTGATAGTACAGACTAAGGTGGGAATGGAGAAGATGCTTTCCACCTTGAGAGGTGTGTGTCTAGCATATTTAATGGCTTTGTTTGTATGAGAAGTCATTGATCTGTGTATGGTCACTTGGGTGCCAGGATCCAGCAAGATTACCAAGATGAGACTCAAGGGTTAGACATACATGATGACACCTTCCTATGCATAGTCTAGTTAGCCTACATGTGTCGGTTGCCTCTGGATTGGTGAGTCTTTCATGACATTATTACTTATCACCTTGAGTTAGAGACCTTTCAGGATCCTTTCCTTAGCTTGATCTGTTTGATGTTTGTTATCCGAGTGGGATCTATTGTTATCTCCTCAGCACGGTGGGAGTGGACCTTTTTGGTTCACAAGGTCAGGTAGTAGTGAATCTTTTACCATTTGAGATTTTGACATTCATGCACCAGTGCTGGATGATCTTCCTTGTTGCAATTATTCCCTCTTAATCCTCATTGTTGGAGAGATCTTCTTCTTCTTCTTCTTTGTGACCTTGTATCTTTGTATCATCTCTTCAGAGTTATCATGTGTACTTCTTTTTGGTTATTGTAATACATACCCTGTGACATGTGCAGTGGATGGAGGTTATTATGGTTACCTTATGGTACCAGATGTATTTATGTTATCTTCTAGGTGATGTTGATTTCATCTTTCATTTTCTTATGTGAGTTTCGTTATTGTACCTAATGTAATTTATTAATTAATGTTAAAGTAATCATCGTCAAGGAACCCTTGAGAGTTGTAACCTGTGTTGGTTTTTTATTTTATGTGAGTTATGGTTATAGCTTCCGCATTGATGCTTATCATGTATGTTAACTAAAAGAAAAATTATTCTGCAAACTTAGATGCATGTTTAGGTTAAGTTCTTTTGGGTTCCCTGGCGGGGCATTACAAAGTGGGTATTTATCCTTGTAACTCCACCAAAGTTTTTCTAAGATTATTCATATTATATACTACAACATCTTCAATCTATTCTTGTTCCTCCTTTCAAAAATTATCATAGTACTTGTTCACTCTAGCAAGTATACCCCACTTTCTCACTTCATTGAGAATCTTATCAATAGAAACTAACAATTTGAAGTCTATATCACACTTAACTAACTTAGTGGTGAGGGAACCTACCACCTTAGACTTCTTACCTTGAGCTTTAAGCTCTTTCTTCTCTTCTTATGATTATGTTCCTTCAACTTCTTCATGTTCTTCTTTGTATCCCTTAGATTTTTCTTTCTTTGTCTTTCGAGCAGCTTTCATAGCAGTAGCCTCCTTTGCTTTAGTAGGCTCAAATTATGTCTTCTTGACTAGTCCACTGACTAGAATCTTAATTGAAGTTATTTTCTCCTTCTTTATTGTTGTAGCACTTCTTATATTTTGACTAGTTGAAGCACTGTTAGTTGCACTAATAGTTTCAACATCTTCATCTCCAATTGTGCGCAATATTCTAGCTTGCTTTGTAGCATGTTTGGCTCTAGCCTTATCAATTTGTTCTGTAGTAAATCCTTTCTAAATCATAATTTGTTTAACTTATTTTCTCACTTTCTTATCAATTATTGGTTTCATCAAGTCATTACACACTTGGAGTGACTTCTCTTCAAATGTCCCAAACTGTATAATCTTGGGATCTATCGGTTGTGCTAACAATCTATATGTTAGGATTAAGTAATACTAAGAGGGAGGTGAATTAGTATTACAACACATTAAATCAAACTTAAGCCAATTGAAAATAAACCATATGAATTCTTAAATGAAGAGAACATAAACACATAACACATTATACCATTATTTGTTTTTGAGGAAACCCTGGCCAAGGGAAAACCCCGATGGGGATGGTATCCACAACTATGCACTAAAATATAGAATCCTTGTTAGGAAATCTAGCCCTGTTAGGAGATGAGTATTACATAGTACATTTTCTTGTTAGAGTAATAGAAACCATGTTAGGGGTATACAAAACCATGTTAAAGGTATACTGAGCTTACAACTCTTGCTATCAATAATTTAGTAACAAAAGTGTTCTTCAAGAATGAACAATACAAGCATCTTCTATATCTGATAGTTCTAGTTATGATTCACAATAGCCTCAGTCAATCAATGATCTCACATGTAATATCAGTCATGTCTAATATCCCGAATTTACATCCATATCTTCATCACTATCACTTTCACAAAACACTCTATAATTATATCTATTCTACCATCAAGTTAGCTCTCATATACAATACAAAACATAATAATTACTTGTACAAATGATAAATAATGAGTCAAAAATCTTATATTACCAAAGTGTCGGCAATATATCTTCATCCAACTTAGCACATTATCATTGCATCTAGCCTTCCCTTATTCCTTTGTCTTTGCATGCCTTCATATCACTGTAACTTATTGATATCAACACTAAAACATGTGTGATCTTAATTGAAGCTCATACATATCCCAAAATGTCTTTCTCTAAGTTCACAAGCCATAACATAACATATACTATCTTTGTTGATCAAACCAATAGTGCGGTATACTGTAAATCTAATTTTGTACTCAGTCATTTTCATGACTGTGTCTCCAACACTCATACTTACTACATGCGATCACTATAACATATATTTTTCCATAAATGACAACCCTCAAGTGATTATTAGTGCACTCAAAACATCACTTTCCAACACTATCTGCATACATGGTCAGAATATCTATTTCTATGTCATAGCCCATAAACATTACCCATGAGGTCCTTGGCTCAACTGCTCCCATCTTACATATGTCAGTATCAACCATAAATAAAATGGTGTCCTTGTACTTATCAACAATTTTAGAAGGTATCATCTCCTTTTCATGCATCATCTTCTAAATTTCCTTGAAATATCCCCAAACCTTTCCAATAAAATCACTTCCTAAGATTTTGATACTATTATTAATTTGAATGTAAGCCAGAGTACCTCTAGTCCATGAAATATCACTAATATCAGGGAGCATACTTTGAAAATAGAAGAATAAACACATAATTACCCATCCATACTTGAATTTGTATCTCTTATCCCTTTTTATCTTCTCCAGATTCAATATCACTTACTCTCTCATCACTTCAGCTGGATCATAGTCAATGTTCTCATTGATCATCTTGTATGTTGTATGAGTAGCACCACCGGGTATTCTATTCAACTGAATGGAATGGTAGACCTTGTAACCAATAACTATAGATGCATACTTCACCTCTTTATTCACAGTCATTGCATGACCATCCCACTTAGATTTTGTTAGGCTAATCACTTCTTCCTTGGGTATAGTGCATAGAATAGGTACATCATTGGTTGAACATAGTCTAGTTACATCATTGATTGTTTCTTTTGTAATCTTATGTGGTTGGTCTAGTTATATGAACTGATCATAAGTTCTACTCAATACATATCTAATCTGATCCTCTTTAAAATCATCAGGATAGTCAACCACATGGTGGAATCTTTTCTCTACTATGTGTTTATGTTCATATTTCAACACCAATCTATCATCACACAACTTCTTATACTATTCATAGATTGATCATGATCCTATATCTTCCAAGTTGCAATGGATATAGGCTCTAACATCCTCAATGTGTAGAGCACCATAGGGCACACTAGTTAGGGAACTTGTTGGCTTGTTTTCCATTGATTTGAATGGATGTCTTTTAAACTCTAGTCTAGGTCTCTCATTTATATCTATCAAATTAGGAGTATACATCCTATCTTTCAACCACAAGTGCATATAATAAATAAATACCTCAAACATTTTTCAACTAGGGTTCTTTTCAAGAGCTCAAAAATAACCATAAAAATTGAACAATTTTCTCTTACAAATCACCACAAACAACTTCTTCTTATCCCTTCGATCTCTACAAATAGCTCGAACAAAGCTTATTTTGTTCCACAAAAAATTTCAAAATGCACAAGGTGCAAAATAAAATCCAAAAAATTCATTTTTATCTACCTTCGTACATGTATTAAATGCACTTACTGATTGAACATGTACCCTTTCATCATTTGACCCAAAATTTCATTATCAATGACCAAAACACCATGACACTGAACAAAACTTTACAATATACTTCAAAAATGACTTATTGCATCTTAAAATGTCCATAGATATTACCACACATGAAGAGAGGGTGTCTAAATATGGATTCAATAATACTTTATCCTCCAAAGCCACATGAAGGTTTAGTTTGATGAATAATTGTCCACACTCGATGGAGATTAGGATTCCTCTGATGACTTATTATCTTCCTTCTTCTTCCAAGTCTTGTTCATCTCTTTCCTGGTCTCTTCTAAATTCACAATCTATTTCCCTTCCCAATTCGATAAATTGGTTTACCAGTCGGTTCTTGAATCTTTAGTTCCTTGCTAGATGTCCAATCTTAGTTTAATGAAAACATGCCATACCAATTGACCTCCATGGTCTAGGATTACCTCTTGCAGTCCTCATTCTGCAATTTATAACTATGTGTCCATAATTACCATAGATTAAACTCATGACACCAAATTTCCTTTCCCTTTGGTAAGGTGATTCTTGGTTCACAAGTAACCTTTGATTGTGCACTCTTTACCTACACTCATTAGCTTTAGGACCATATTTGTTGCCGTTGTAACAGTAACCATCAAAGCTACTAGATCTATAATTATGAGAAACATGACCATACTTATTATAGTTATAGAAATATCTATCAAAAGTTCTATATCTATTTGTGGACCTCCTTCTACAAACATTTGCAGTATGACCAACCTTGTGACAATTAAACCATATAGGCTTGTAATCTTTCTTACCAAAATTCCTTTTTGTTACCTTTCGTGGATACTTCCTATCTTTCTTAACCTCTCTAGTTCCATAAGATTCATCAATTTCAAAGTTATCTTGACTAGTATATCCTAGGCTTGTGGTCTCTTTGCTTCTTCTTTGATTTCTGAGTTGTTCATTAAGTTTTGTAGTACTATCATTCAAATTCTTTAGTAGGTCATTTGTATTCTTTAGTTCTCCTTTTATTTTCTCATTCTAATTTTTTATATTCGTATTCTCCATTAGGAATTTTAAATTTTCTTCATTAGTATCACGTAGTTGTTCATACAATGCACCAACCTCTTGTCTTGTCTTGAAAAGTTCATCCTCTAAAGCTTTCATAGCATCACTCTTCATCTTTAGAGCTTCTTTTGCAATTTTCCTTGCAGTCTCTTTAGATCTCCTTGCTTCCAACTCTTCACACATTCTGATTGATTAGGCTTCAATATATCTCTTGAGTTTTTTATTATCTTTTTGTAATTGTTCATTCTTCTTACCCATAGCTTCTGGGACTACATATTCCTCAAATCCACTCTATCCAGACTATTTCTCATTATATTCTTTACTCTCATTCAGTTGTTCAACAAGATCTTGCCTCTTGGTCAAATAATAATTCAACCGATCTTTCAATTCTTCGATAACTCTCTCAAATTCCTCAAGTTGTCTCTTATATCTCAAACCCTTCATATTTTCCTTAAGGATATTTTCCAAGCTATTAAGCTTCTTCAAGGACACAAGGCTCTTATACCAATTTTTAGTATTATAAGGCATTGAGAGAGGGGAGTTGAATCAGTGAAACCACAAATCTAAAACTTTTAATAATTATCTTCCATAATAACCAACATGCAAATAATAATATATCAATGAATCATAACACATAAATCATTCACACATAATGAATACAACACACAATATTTTTCTTGTGAAAACCCTTGTTAGAAGGAGAAAATGATGTGTGGGAATGATGCCCACATATATCACTATTGCACTGATAAAATATGCCTTGTTAGGATTAATTACAACAAACCTTTAGAGGTCATAAAAGGTTAAGAATATCAATAGCCAAATTAATAACTATAAAATTCTTGTTAAAGACTACCTGGACAAGGTATTTCAAAACTCTAATTAAAGATCTACCTGATTAAAGGATTTTGATCTTCAAATCCTGTTAAAGATCTTTCTCATCCTATTAAAAGTGACTCTATCAAGGGATTTGGATCACATACCGATTAGAGTCTACCTTGAGTTAAGAAGTCAAATGTATGATCTTATATTAGCACTAAACTTCCATACATATCCAATTAGCTTCTCAATCATGTTTCTCTAATCTCTTTACTATCTATGCACTTCCTTCATCAATATTTGACAATCATCACGTACCATTGTGTAATGTCCCCACTTTTGCAGTTGTCCAGCTATGTGACCGTTAGCCTATTTCTGCATGGTCTCGGAGGATAATGAAGGGGTCAGTGGGATCTTGAGATGTTTTGGCCTAGTCATTTCCAATTTGGACTAGAACGGAATTGATTTACATGGTTTTGGGCAAACTTACTATTTTTAGTAAGTTAGTAGGGCATGGGCAATGTCAAAATTAGTGATTGTAATTGATCCTCCTCGATGAGAACTTTCTGATGAGCTATCACTCATATTATTCTAAGCCCAATTACTATTTTATTTTAATGCCTGAAGTTTATTAAAGTAACTAGATTAAATTTTAAAATAATAAAGTGTTACTTTAATATTATTCATGTTTGGTTATGTGTTTGAGAAGGGAAGCCCAAGGGAGACATATTCTGTTATTTTATTTTATTTTAAAATACTTTATCCCACATTGCTTGTGAAAAGTGGGTCGACCCTATGAAGTGGAAATAAAAGGAGTGCTTGTGGCCCTTGTTGAGGATGTTGAACATGAGAAGAAATTGATGTGTGAGTTGCATATTTTTTCTTGGCATTAGAGGACATCTGTCCTCTCTTGTGACATTCTAGATGCCATTCCCTTAGGGTTTGGCCTTTGGAATCCATTTCTATCAGCTTCATTATCAAGTAGATTGGGTACACTCCTAGCTACAGTCAAATTTGATCTTTTTCTCATATCTTCTTCACTAGTTGTCTGATGCTTATACCACTTTGAGGGAATGATTTTATGAGGACATTGGACTATTTGGAATGAAATATTGTAGAAGCGCTATTCATGCGAGTATTATTCATGTGGTACTATTCATGTGATACTATTCATGTGATACTATTCACATGGTACAATTCATGTCACTATGGTAGCAGATTTGAAAACATGTGTTGGAGCATTATGTTGGAGATTTGTGAGAAAGATAATGTTGATTGTATGTATGTCATTGATGAAAACATATGGTAAGAAGCATGCATGGAAGCCTAATGGAGAGAGCCTTGAGTATATGTTTCCTAGATATGTTATCAACATGATATCATGAGCGCAGAGGTTGATTCCGAGTGTAGACAGTTATACAATTGATTGTTTCAGTAAGTATTCCTAATAGGTCCCAAGAAGATTTGTGTATGTGATTTACAGTACAGTTGTGGTGGAGCATTGTGCATTTACATTTGTATTGTAGACATTTTAGGGAAGTTATGTTCATGGACAAAGAGTCTAATATGTAGTACAATCTAATTTATGAAGTCTCTAGTTGCCAGTTATAGTTTCCTAAGTTTATCTGACATAGCCGACATTATTTTTATTGTTGTAGTAGTTGCGTCTATCATTTGGATATGGGTGCTTGGAGTAGTGTTTGGAGAAGAGTTAAGAATGTTTGGTTAAGAGTGCATGACATAATTCACAATGATAAGAAAGATTCAGTTGATTTGGTGGAGTTGACAGTGTGAAGCGACACATCTACTCATATGGAGTTGTATGATCTTAATTTGTGTTGTGTGCTTAGTAGAGCCGACTGAGATATTATTAGAGAGTTGTATTGTTTCTTTAATATGATTTCAAGATGGTTCTAATAGGCTGACTTGATTATATCATTTAGAGGAAAGATATTTATAGGCAGTCATTTTTTATTTCTTAGTATGGCATTCAGTTGAAAGAGAAGAGCAGAGAAAAGTAGAAGGTGTAAAGAGTTGTGCCATCAGTAGAAGGTCTATGTGAAAAAGTAAAGATTGTGTGCTATTCATTGAAACTGATCAATACAACAGGTTTACCTCGCAATTCACCAAGATCTAGATATAGTGTGTATATGTTAAACAAAAGGTTGCAGCCTTCACCCCTTTGAGCACTGAGCTCTCGGATAGTGCGTCCTCACCCCCTAATAGGGTTAATTGTAAAAGAATCCTAATAGGGTCTGACCTTTAACCAAGTCACTATACTTATTGCATTGTAATTAAAGATCAACTCCTAACAAGGTTGTAAGATCTTCTAACAAGGATCATTATACACTAGTGTAGTTTTAGTGGGTGTCAATTCCCACCGGGGTTTTTACCTATTTGGGTTTCTGCGTAACCAAAATTGTGTTCATGAGTTATTTTGTATGTGCTTGATGTTCTTCTGTACTTAATTGGAAAAAGAATTGAATCTTGTAGATAACTGATTCACACCCCCCCCCCCCTCTCAGTTATCTCTTGGAACTATTCCTAACACATTATGCCAATAATATTGGAGAAATTAGTGAGTTGATAATCTTCCATGTATTTGATTTTATTAAATTCTGAAAATAATGTCTTATCAACAACACTTCAATTTCTAGTTTGCATATTATTTTAGTTTCTTTCTTGTTTATGTTGTATGATTTCAATTCCATGCAAAAAATCAAACAAACAAACAAATGTTTCATTTCCAGAGTTATAAGGGGTAAAATATTAAATGGAGAAATAAGAAGTTGGATGCAAACTATTTGACATGATTTCTATTAGTAGCTGGTTTAGTTTTTGGGCATTCAAGGGTTCCCATTACACATTACAACTACTACACTTAATGATTTTTATAATCATTTATATACTTGTTTTACGTCGGTGCTAGAACCCTAAAATGTTTTACAATTCAGCATCAAAATCTAACTTAATAAATAAGCAAGTGCACCAAAACCAAAATTAAACATCCTTAATGTTGTCTTAAAACATTAAATCTCAAAAACACGTTGGCCCATCACTAATATTTGACCACAACACTGACCTAACCAACTATATTAACCTGTACATTGTACTCCATGTATGTGTTACTTCAATCCTTAATAAATCACTTAATTCTTCAAACTAATTGATGTGATCATATATGTAGCTCAATATACCTCTATAGAACATGTCTATACAATCGTACACCTTAACTTGATCTCCAACTCAAGATCTGGTCGCCTATATGTACCTTGCATATTGTCTTCTTACCAATTGATTAAACTCTATCGTTAAAACTAATCTCCTATCATCAATAGATTAGGTTCCCAACAATGACAACACAAAAATATAATCATGTGACCAAAACACATATCATCTACATCAAAAATGCCAACAAGGACCTCATATGGCACTTAATGGGTACCTAAATTCAAATAAGGGTCCTATATCCCTTTTAATATTGTTCAAAGCCAAGGTTAGCCCTTATTTTCAAGTGTGACCCTCTATTTTTCCTCCAATCCTAAAATTTTTTCCATCACCTAGTCCCTATATCCCTATTCATGGCCATTGTGACCTATTCTGACCTCATATTGAGTTATGTCTGGGAATCCTGCACCTACCTTGTTTCCTTGACAGTTTGTCCAAAATTTGGATCATTACCTAAGGTACATAATTTCATTGGTTTTCTTTGAGATAAGAGGCCAATAGAATTCTTTCCTCGAGGATTGGGGCCCAAATTTGGTCCTAGGCCCTATGTTAGGATATTAGCAGGAAATCTAGTCCTATGGTCTTCCTACTTGATTTCTCACCCTCAAAATTTTGTTTCATGTATATAAATATCCTATCTTTCCTAATTTTTGTAACCATGAACATATTCAATATTATCAAGTGCATCCATTATTGTCAAAGTATTCCAACAATCAAGCATTCAAACTATCAAGTGCAAGGGAGAAAGTCAAATTCAAGATCCATGAAATCATCAAGTCCAAGCATTCAAGATATAGCACTAATCTAATAAATCAAGATTATTTCTTCGATAGATCTATCTTCTTTCCCCATTAGAGGCCAAGAAAAGGAATTTTCTATCAAGGAAGAAGATCCACATTAGTCCCCTTCTATTTAGTTCTTCTCTCTCTCTCCTCAATCAAATTTGTGGAAAATTACAACATATATTACATGTGGTTTTTCATTCATGATTTCTTTTTATGTTAATGTGTTGTTAAAATATATTTCATCAACATATTTGATTACATTCAAAGAATTTACATTTCCAAGGCATGATATACTTCATTTTCTAGATCTAGCCTCTACTACATGACAACACACTTTCCTTTATTTCATTTTATTTCAACTTTGATTCAAAAATAGGGGTTTGACTGAGGAAAAACCTCCCATCCAACCTTTTCCCCCATGTTTCTATGTGCACAAATAGATTAAGGAACCATCAGACAAAATTTGAAAATATCAAATATTATTGGAGCATTGCAAAAAAGTTCAACCAAAATCACCAGGTACATAATGCCATTAACATCCTATAACCAAGTACAGGGTGACTTCCTGTCATGTCCCCTACATTTTCAGATCAGATTTCACCCATAGGTCATATCTATGACCTCTAATTTCCATTTATGTATATTTTTACTCTCTGTCAGTCTGTATCGGTCTTTTATTTATAGTTTTTTAGTAACTTATCTAAATTATCATCTACATTACATCTTCTTATCATTTCCACTTTTTCCACATTCATTATTACATATTTAAAGAAGTATCATTTTTTCCATTCAGCACTTGAGTCACCTCTTCAACCTATTTGGGTCATCTTCTTTCTAAATGTACAATTGTGTAAAGGAGAGGTAATTTACCTTATTTTCATTGCCTCCCTTTTCCTTGTGTACATTTTGATGAACCATACTCATAACATCTCCATTATGATTTTGGTTCTAGATCTCCTTTGTGTGCTTATTAAATTTCACTACCATTCATGGAGTTTACAAAGTTAGATTGGTCTATGATAACTTATGTTGTTACATTTCTCCTTACTTATTCTTATCAATCACATGAAGTGAATCATAATTTATAGGATTCTATGGTGATTGTATGCCTCCATGTTGTTCTTGAATATGGTATTATGATATTATTAAATATGTTTCTTCCTTACAAGACATATTTCAATACTTTTATCAATATTTCATGTGGCTTTATCATTCAATTTTTAACAAAATACATGGAATATGTTGATTACATAAGGGTCTTTGTGGTTGAACCTAAAGATAACAATAATATAAATATTCCTAATCCTACTCTTATAGTTACTAGTGATCATCATGATAGAGATCTATCTCCTAAAGTTCCCATCTTGGTGAGACCTATATCTCACCTTCCTCAACCTACCTTAATGGATAGTCATAGAAGCTAGTTTATGCAATTCTTTGGATGATCTTAAACATTCTGCATTTCATCAAATCATGGTGCAGGAGCACCTAGGACTTAGGCTTGAAAGTCCTACTTCCATTTTGGGTTTTACTAGTCCTAGCCAAACCATAGGGTAATAAGGGTCCCAAGAGGACTTAGGTGTGTTAGGAGAGTAGTGGTTTGAGTTAGCTTAGGGTTGTGTTAGTTAGACTAAGTCAGTAGGCTAAGGTGTCCTTAAGACCTAGCTTGGTCCTAAAAGTTGGAAAAAGGGCACAAGAGTGGAAATGAGAACTAAATGTTTAATTTTGGTCTAAAATTATCCAAAATGGCCTTAAATAGGTTTTAGTAGCTTTATAAGATTCTTAGAATGGTTTGAGTGAAGAAATGAGCAACTTTGTAAAAGTTGCTAAAAAGTTGTCATGACAACTTTTATAATTTTGCAAAGTTCTATGACAACTTTTGTCCTAAAATGACCGACCAAGGTTTTAAGTAATTATGGGTCCTAAACACCCAAGACCTCAAGGCTAGAGGCTATATAAGCCCTAAAAGGCCCAAATCCTGAAGTTGGCATCATTGTCAATTTTTGGTTTTAAGAATCATAGCACTGGTACATGCTTTTGTGGACACGGTCTGAGGTTTTCATGAAACAATAGCACCTGATGCAATTTTTTATGCTTGGGAAGAAGGATCAATCCAAAATTTGTGTTTTAATTCAACTATGTACCAGTTTTTGTGTTTTATAGGTGTTTTGGTATCTTTAGTTTATTTCTTTTATCTTAGCCAATTTACTGGCCTGTATATAGCTTGGTGTAGAAATATGGCTCCCCCATGAAACCCTACTGTGTGTTCATTATGGACAATTGGGGAATGGGAGAGGAGCCTATGTATAATTTATATAGCTCTTTTGGAGTTTTGGCAACAAACATGACCAATTTTAGGACCTTGCCCTTGGTGAGCACTGTCATGGCTCGACTAGGGACAAGGAGGTGAGAAAGTTGTTTTTCTTGCAGGGGTGACTAGAAAGGAACACTCCAAGAATTTGGTGACTGAGAAGAGGATCAAAAATTATTTTGATGGAGATCACGAGGCTTTATCAATCCATTTCACAAGCCAAAACTTACTTTGTGAAGTGGGCTCCTAGAAGCAACTAAAACCCTTGTAAAATCCTCCTCATTGTATTAGGGAGTTGTACAGAGGTATGAGACCCCAAGACCCACTAAATCCATGAGAGTATCCCACATGTACCAAGAATCCAAAAAAAATTTGGAAGGACCTTTGGAATTTTTTTTCAGAAAGTCCCAAAAGCTCGGGCAAGGAGGCCTAATTGGGGGCTCTAGAGCTACAAGGATCAATCAAAGATTTTGAGGAGATTGGTAAGGAAGAATGGTAGAGGCCTTTACCAAATGGGTCAAGAAGTGAAAAAATCATAAGAATTGACTACCTCCACACCCCTGCAAGAATCACCAACCTTCTAAGGAGGTAAAGAGCATTTGGAATACTTCTTTAATGTATTTTGATTGAGTGATGAAAATCTCATCTTTTTGTTGTATAATCTACAAACCTAGAAAGAATTTAATCTCTCCAAACATAGACATCTCAAATTCCTTTCTCATTTCATCAACAAAATATTTGCAAATCTGATCTTGTCCACCAAAGATTATATCATCAACAAATATTGCAGCAATCAAAATGTTATCATCAGAATCTCCTTTCATGTACATATTATTATTTTCACTAGTTCTTACAAAGCCAATACTAATAAGATAAGCATGTAATCTTTTATACTATGCCCTTGGTGCTTGCTTTAGTCCCTATAAAGCTTTGTGTAGTCTACATACCATGTATTTCTGATTCGGATCAACAAACCCTTCAGGTTGTTCTATGTAGACCTCCTCCTCAAGAATTAGATTCAAAAATGTTGATTTCACATCCATTTGATATACCTTAAATCCCTTATGTGCAGCATAGGCAAGTAATATGTGAACTCCTTCCAGTCTAGCAATAGGTGCAAAGGTTTCACCATAATCAATACCTTCTTCTTGTGCATATCCCTTGCAAACAAGTCTTGCCTTATTCCTTGTAACTTCTCCATTCTCATTCATCTTATTCCTAAAAATCCATTTAGTACCGATAACATTTTTATCTTTCTGTAAGATAAAAAAAATGTGGTCACCCAAAATGTAGGTGTACACATAGTGCTATCCTATAAATGAAATGATGTGTGTCATAATATGATGAAGATGGGACTATAAGATTTACCTTTTAACCTCAAATTCCTAAGGGAAGATCCAAATTGATTAACCACAAGAGGATGGTCAATACATAGATGAATCAATCAATGGAGAATATGAAGAAAGAGGATAACCTTGTATTCCATTATGGAAAGTGTTTATTGAAATCTTAATTGAATTGAAAACAAATACTAACCTCAAGTATGACAGATCTAGAAAATGCCATTTTCTGATATCTATGTACAGTTTCGGGGAATTCTACAACTAGATTTGGACTAAAAATGTAGAAACAGAGAAAACCCAAAAATCTTTTTCTTTTCTGAGTGAGGTCATCCTTGACCCAAGACAAGGGTAAGATCTTACCCCAGGGTACAATCTTACCCCAAAAGGTCATCCTTGACCTGCACTATTCTAACAGAAATTCTATTCACAGATCCTGGAAGTTCGCCGAAAAAGGTACTCAGATCTGCACTGATATTTGTCATCCCACACCTAGATTTGCAAGAAAAAGGGTTTTGTTTATTAGATGAGGGGTTTTCCTTGGTCAAACCCCAGTTTGGAATCAATCTTGAAATGTAATTGAAATTACAATATATAAACAAAGTAAATGGAACTATTCACCTTACTTATGTTGAAATCCTTGTGGATGATTCAAATCCTTGAATCCACAAGTATGGATACACCAAATGAATGTAGAGTTGAATGTAGGATGTCTCAAATCAATTGCACTAGATCTTCAACACCAATCTTGAGTGGATCTTGGAATAGGAAGAAGCTTGGATGAATGTGGATAGAGAAATCTTCAACAAGAGGGCTCCAAAGAGATTGAATCCTTCAATAGTTATCAATGGATCTCCTTCATGAATTGGATCTTGAATACTTGAATGCTTGGATGCTTGAGGATGAATGAATGTTTTAATTCTTTCCTTCTCCTTCTTTCTTACTTGATGATTTCTTGATTACTTGATTGAACTTATGCTTGAATTCAATGGTGAGTGGATCATCAAAATGAGAGAGGAAGGCTTCTTTTTATACTAGTCTAGGGCAAAAACTTCTAGAGAGGCCAACATAGGAGAATTAAATTCCAATTAATCCTTAACCCCTAGAAAAGGACCTAGACTAAATACAATTTAAGAGTCAAATGATTGGTCTAAACTTAAAGGGTCAAGTTAGGCCCCTCTATAATAACCTATCTTGTATTTTGAAGACTCATTGTAGTTTTCATAGGGCATAAAATTCCCTATTCATGTAAAAAGTGTCAAATGCATTCAATGAAAAGTTGCAAGATAGCCTAAATCTTGTTATGTTAATTTTGGATGTGAATCGATAATGCAATCGCAACCATTTGGGAAATTTTACACTACACATGGTCTCATTTTGCCTATTTACACCTTGAATACTCAATGGCATACACTACTGGCGATGTTCCTTGTGTGCCTTAAGTGCATAAAATCGTTGAAGTTTGGCAAGTCATTTCTCAAGAACCGTGGCTTTTTTTGTAACATTAAGAGAAGTAATCAATTTATAAGTAGGAGGTATTTTCCACAACAAGTCAAATTGTGATATTTCTATTAGGATTTAACTATGTATTTTTTTAGTCAAACTCATTGACCCATGTTTCATGAGTAGTTTCCTCCAAGGTTAAACTAACTTTTCTTGCAGCAACCCCTTGGGTTTAACCTTGGAGGAAACTTCATGGTTAACAAGCATCACATAGATGCAATGAGTGCTAAGTGTTCTATTCATTCTCATGAGAGATGGGTTCTTGTGAGTCACTACTCATGAAACATGGCTCAATGAGTTTATCTCAAAAAATACACAGTTGAAGCCTTATAGCAATATCACAAGATGCAATCAAGTTCTTCAAAATATAAAAATGATCCATCAAAGTATTAGATTCAACTTAAAATATATAATTTTAATCTTTTATATGATAATGAAGGAAGAAAAAGGTGATATGTTGGTTAAAGAATGACTAAAATTTCTCAAAATTATGAAAAGCGAGTTTTCGTGTTACTACTTCAATGAGGAATGAACTAGAAAGAAAATCTATTTTCACAATATATCTAAAATGATTAATCATAAGAAATAATTAGGTTATGAAAATGATTGTGATTCATCGAATGCAATGATTATAGGATATACACAAAATGGATTTTTTGAAAAGGCTCTAGAAGCTTTCAAGAAAATGCAATTAGGTGGTGTGAAGCTAGACTCAACCTCTTTTGGTATCCTTTGTGCCTATGACAAAATGAGAGTTTTTTGATTGAAGATGGACATCCATAAAAGCATAAAGGAAGGAGGATTTTTGTCAATTTGTATAGTGAAAACTACCCTAGTAGACATGTATGCAAAATATGGAAGCATGGATAAGGCATGTGTAATGTTCAACAGAATTGATCTAATAAATGTGCTTTTCTAGAATGCAATGATTGTGGGATATGCACAATGTATGAAAAATATGCATAAGAATAGATCAAATAAATTTAGTTTCATGGAATGGAATGATTGTAGGAAATGCACAATGTATACAAAATATGCACAAAATGGACATGTGTGCAAAATGTGGAAGCATATACAATGCATGAGAACTATTTGACAAAATACCTCAAAGATATCATCTCATGGAATGCAATGATTGCAAGATATGCACAAAATGGATATCAAAGTACAAAAACATCATTACTTTCATTCATATTGTTTAGTATTGCATAAGACCCTGGCAGTATTGGGTTTGGATTCATGATTTCTTTTGGCCCTTCAGGCTAGAACCCTTCTCCTAACATAAGATCTTGTTGGGAGAATCACCTAGACTTCCCTTCAAATTTTTGTAGACATGGAATGCTTTCAGGATGGAAATCCTTTTCAATCTATGGAAAGATAGAAATGCAGTGTTATTTACTTAGCTATCTTGATATTAATGTATCTATTTATGTTAAAGCGTGTATTTGTAAAAATGTTTTGATGTAGATTCAATTTCAAGAAAATAAAGTGGCTCTTTAAGTGGCCCACTTGCAAGAGCTACTTCAGGATTGGGGAAATCCCCCATGTACGATTGCCAAAGTTACACCAAATGTTTCTGTTTCTAGTGACCAATATTTTCTCTATGGTTGTCGGCTTGGTCGCAGCTCCTTTATCCTCTACTAACTCCAAGGTCCCAGGCCCCTCGCGGGGGAAGATATTTTCAACGTTGTCATTCATCTTTGCCACCCCATGGTGGTTCTACTCCTACTTAGCCTACTAATAATGTGGTTCCCTCCACTGTGAGTGGCTCTAGTTGGCTAGACTCTAGTAGAGATTCTGGTTAGCCCACATCCTCCAAGTGGTTCATGTGGCTAGCTTTGGCCATCTCTCTTACTAGGAAGGAGAATGAAGAAGATGATAAAACTCAAGAAGGATGATCCCTCCCAGACCCCACTAATGTACAGGGTAAAAAAGATGATCAAGATCGTCCATGTACTACAAGCATTGTCTTAGACACTTAAGGCAGTTTGTTGTTGTTTTTGGGCTTTGCCCATGTTTATGGATTTTTGTTATCTTTTCTAGCTCTACCCATTTGACTCTCATGGGTGACTCCATGTCCCCCAACCATTTTTTTGAATAGTGTAGTTTTCATTATCTTATAATAGAAAAAGGCTTATTCATTTTAAATCCTTCATTGCAATGTTGTCATCCTAAGATATGCAACCATTTTGACTACAAAAATCAAAGGAGTGCAAAAACATCATTTTCAATCATTTTGACCACGAAATTCATTTATGCATTTATATTCAAGATGTACAAAATTTGGCCTCTAAATATGTACAAATCAGCTCATGGCCACTTATATATACAAAAATTGACATCTAAATATGCACATGACAACTCATTATGTTTATATATACAACTTTTAGCCTTTAAATATGCATAGATCAGCTCACATGGCCATTTATATATACAAAAAGAAAAAAGTGAATTTGCAATGTTTGGCAAAAAATATATATACAAAATTTTCAAAATTATTCTACCCTTCTGTAGAATCATTCTTCAATGTAATGCTTCAAGAGATTAAAAACTTGTAAATAGCCCAAAATTAATCAAGTGAACCTTCTGGATCAACTGTAACCTGTATTGTGTCAAGTATTGTCTCCTGGTCAAATTCATGAACTTTCCATAAATTATTGTTAAGAGGTCTACTGCGATACTTAATCAATTGAAAATTTGTTGCAACAAGGTTAGAATAATGGAATATTTTTGTGTCTCAAAGTCCTCAAACAACCACACATTAGATTTTTTTATAGAGTACCTTCTAATCCATGTCCATGTCACAACAACAGACCCTATGGGTACTCAAAACCCTCTCCATCAATGACCGATTGTCAAAAAAAATTGACCTAAATATAATGACACAAAAATTAACAAATCCCTTCTTCGTTGTTCTCGTCTGTAACAATTGCATACACATGACTTGCATTTTATAAAAGGATAAGTCAATATCAAAAACAATATAAGTGTAATAAAATTAGTTAAAAATTAATTTTACTTAAGTAATAAATTGAGAAATTACCTGGTTCAATTAGGTTAAATACATGGTCAAAATCCAATGATGCTTCCATCTAGTTTAACTGTAGTGCTCTAGGAACTTGATATGTATCAAGGGGTTCCAAAGGTCTATAATATCTTTAGTCAACCTACTCTTTTGATTCACATCCTTCCCACAAAAAAATCATACACAAGATTAAAAAACATACAGTGTGTCTAGTATTAAAAAACTAATAACAATGCATTTGATCTTCTAAATGAATGTATGTCACTTGATCCTGTAAGTGTGTTGGTAAATAGATTTGCCACTACGAGTGCTTCAAACTTACCCTATTTTTCATGTAAGTAGTGACAATTGTGCCAAGAGTTGGAGAGATTGCAACTAGATCATGATCAAATTGCAATCTTCCTCTAGATTTGAGAGGGGCAACTCCCTCATATGCTAGGAGTATTTGTATTTTTGTGTACTTTTCACCTAAAAGTACAAAAATGATAGAACATAAAACTAATGAAAAATGACGACAAAAGCCCCAACAATAGACATGTGAATACCATTTGAGATTTCAATTACAAAGGGGTTTAGTATATAGAATGCAACAATGACAAAAGAATGAATAGCAGACCCTGACATACGAGAAGATACACTATCCCAGTACATTCACATAAAGATACCAAGAAATTAATGCATTTCATCATATCAATTACATAAATAGAAGAACAATTGAATTTCACCATTATATAAAGGGATTACCAACTTGGCATATGAATAATTGGTAATAACAACTCATGAATACATTGAGACATACGAATAAATGCATTCTTCATTATCTTTTTGAAGATATACAAGATCAAAAGCCCTTTTGTACATGGTGTAAACCCAGATGTCTGTTTGGGCATTTCCCCATAATTTCCAAAAAGTCTTCCCCTCCCCTTTACATTACCAATTGCCTTCTACTTATAAGCTTCATAGGATAACTACCTTCTGTCATGGGTTAATAACTAACTTATTTTGTGTGTTTTGAACAAAATTATTAACTTAATAAACTTCGCGAAAAATAGTCAACTAACTTTGACCAAAAGTGACAAAAATATTATTTACAAAAATCTAACTTAAAACTTATCCATTTTAAAAAGAAAGTCAAATAATTAATCTTGATGAAGTAGGCGACACTGAATCTTCCAATGATTTGGTGCATAACTTGGTGTCTTGATCATTGACATAGAAACAATCATTCATCTAGAACGTTCCTTCATTGTCATCTTCCATCTTTGTCAATTGTCTTTGGAAAGTATCTGTCATTCCACAATATCATACATGTTTCTCTCACCTCATTTGAGGCCCTTGGCATAATATGAAATGAACATGATTAGTAGCCCTACATATGCATATAAGCATTGTTGATCCCATCTTTAAAGAAATACATGAGTTGGCTCTTTTTTCTTTTTCTTTTTTAAAAACTCATTTTTCAATTTCTCACCCTCCTTGACATACTACATTCAAAAGAAAAACATGCAATACTTGTGAAATCAAACAGTAATCGTTACGAAATGAAGTCAAATCTAAAACTAGTTATTGTAAGGAAATGAAGTCCATCTCAAACTCCAATACATTTGAACAGGCTCTCAAATGCTACATCCAACACAGGGCTCACGAGTTGTAATGGGAAAGACCAAAACATAATTTAGACCATCAAATTCATTTCATCTTAGATATTGTATTGAATCAAATATGAACTGAACACCAAGTAAACTCGAAAGGCTTTATACAATTCAAGGATAAAATTAAAATTGATGTTTTCTAAGTATTCAAAGATTGTAATAAGATCAAATAAGAAAACCCCGGTACAATCCATTGAAAGTAGGAGACTATCACATAAAAAATTATACAAAATCTCTACATAATTCCTTGATCACTATATGACAAGATTAGCAAAAGCTACCACAATTCCAACCACAGTGTGCTTTCCTTTTGTCTCCGTCATTTGTCTCCATTTTGCCATAAGCTGCCACAATTCCCATAGGACACGTGCCCATAGATGGGCATATGGAGCCTCTTATGTCATGTACCATATTGTTTTTTGCGTCAGGATAGACAGTTTATAGCTATTTTTCTTAACTATATTATTCTATTGTGATATTGCTATTAGGATTTAACTGTGTAGTTTTTTTTGAGTCAAACTCATTGACCCATGATTCATGAGTAGTGATTCACCAAACCCATATCTCATGATAATGAAATGGAACACTTAGCACTCATTGGATCTAGGTGATGCTCATAGAGGTGAAGCACCGGGACTTCTCGGGAGGTCACCCATCCTAGTACTACTCCAACTTGAGCACGCTTAACTACGGAGTTTCCTCCATGGTTAAACCCACTCTACTTGCATCCTCATTTGCAAAACCTTCACCAAGTGTTGTGCCTTATGAACCATTCATTAGAAAGCCCCTTAAGCTTATCAATTGATAAGTAGGAGATATTTTCCACAGCAAGTCAAATTGTGATATTGCTATCAGGATTTAACTGTGTAGTTTTTTTTAGTCAAACTCATTGACCTATGATTCATGAGTAGTGGTTCACCGAACCCATCTCTCATGAGAATGAAATGGAACACTTAGCACTCATTGGATCTAGGTGATGCTCACAGAGGTGAAGCACCGGGACTTCCTGGGAGGTCACCCATCCCAGTACTACTCCAGCTCGAGCCCGCTTAACTACGGAGTTTCCTCCATGCTTAAGTTTCCTATATTATCCTATCTTCTAAATTGTGACCGACAATGTGCACAAGGGTGTATATATATATATATATATATATATATATATATATATATATATATATATATATATATATATATATATATATATATATATATATATATATATATATATATATCAAAATGTTCTCTATACAGTATAGATATTTAAAATGTGTGCACTCCAACCTCTTAAAAAATTACCAATATCTATGCATGAATTACCAATATATATGCATGAATGCAAAGTAGTTGTGGTAGTTGTGGTCCTATAGATACCAATAAAACTGAACAACTCCAATTAAAGTCTACAAATAAAAAATTTTTAAAAAAATTGCACAACTACAATTAAGGTGCTCTTAGTTAGAATATACTCTTGTTAATGATTCATCCTCATCATGAGAAGAATGGTAAGAGAGATTCACAACAATAGTAGGTATGTCATTGATAGGCATAAAGGTATCGTGTTTCATTCTTATAGAATACATTAGAAGACTTAGGATCTGAACTCATAAATCTACCTCTTTATCTTACAAATTAAATAAAATTGCACAAATTCAACTAAGGCTTACAAATTCAATAAACACAACTCCTTCAATTGATTGTCTACAAATTTAATCTACTGAAGTAAATTTATTAATGCACTATAAATTATTATTTTTTAATTTCTTTAAAATTAGTTATTATTTTTTAAATTTCTTTAAAATTAATAATTATAACATAGGTGGCAGGGAGTGAACATAATTGAAACGTGGCAACTGGTTGAAACATGGGCGACAACAAATTGACATCCAAAGCCCAAAACCTGGCTGTTTTCAACAATCCAAGTGAAAAAAAGCCCAACTGTTTTCAAAAAATCCTGGAAGACCGAACCCCCCTTCGCTGTGGAGGTGAAGTCTAAAACCCCCATGTTTTAGATCCACAAATTTTACCTAGGGTTCGAGTGTTGAGCCAATCAAGCAATTATTGCAGATTTAGGGGATCTTTCAATTGGATTTTACTGGCAATTTTAAAAAAATTACAAGGGCAGATTGATGGTTTGGCAACAAGGAGTTTTATTATATTTTTCAATTCTGAGTCAGTCCGGTGGCGGGCGTGCAACATTACATGTGCGGCCAGACAAGCAATTCTCGCAAACATACCACTGTTGCAGCAAGTCATGCACCTCAAGGCCACTGTTTATTAGTCATTTCAGACCCAAATCTGCACTTATCACACCAGTTGCAGAGGTCTGATCTTCATTGGCATATAGGTCTGATCAGCATTTTCGTATAGATGGCAATATTGGTTTGACATTAAATTTTGAATAATTCAAGTATGAACAGCATTGTACCTATTGATGGCCAGTTAAAACAAGATCTATAGACTTTATGCCAATGTTCTCACACTTGTACATCAACTCAGGCAGTTGCATATCAATTCAGACCCTGACTCGTCTTTATGTTCGTATATAACATAGATCTGGACGTTTAAGGTGGGATCTAGGGATTGCACTAAAAGCTGAATTGATTTTATTTGGTTCATACATGCTATGTGATGTGTCTAAGGGATTGTGATGCCCCCCCTCCGCCCCCTTTCCAAACACTAACCAAGTAGTCTTACTGACTTCCAGAAGACAGGAATTTAGTATGAAGACCAAAAACAGAACCACGTGGATAAGACAGCATTTCAGAAATCTGAAACGATAGACAGCCACAAAAATCAAATCACTTGAGAAATACTTGGTCTTCCCTTTACTTCCGCAGAGACAATGCCAGAATAAGTAGCAAGTCCTAACAAATTTAAATTGAACACAGGCAATCAAATTCAGCGCAGTATTTTATTCTCTAAACATCGAAGAATGAAAATTCAAAGTCAGGGACAAACAATTCCTTCATTATATTGCAGAATTGTAGATCCAACTGTTTAACATTTTTCTCAAACCTCCCCTTGGCAGATCAGAATCTCCACTGATAAATGATCTGAACTGCTAACTGTCCAGCAATCAAATATTCAAACAGCGCTGTTACCCTCTTACAATAAAACATTTACTCGCAATAATGTCCACCCAAATAACGAGCTGCGGATTGTCTCTTCCATCAAAAACAGAAAACTCCCATCCATCCTCTGTGGCTCGCCCAAAACCAAAAGGCACTTTTTTTCTCTGTTCATCCTCTCTTCTGCCAACTATCGACTTCTTTATCCAAAGAAGAATATGACCCACAGCTGATACCTACCACAGATAACTGAAATGAAGTCACACACATACCCATATGGCAACAAAAACTTGACTGAAAAAACATAATAAATAAACCAAAATTCAACAGTAGACGATGCCCCTGCATCAGATTGTTTCAGTATTTTCAGTTGATTGTGTGCCAATTTACTTCGTGGTCCTAATTAGCTTCCATTTTCAGAAATCGGTAAAGAAAACTCAGAAAACTAGAAAATACTAAATTGGGGACAATACAGATGATTAAAAGGTAAGCGATTAGTTCAAAGGCAAATTCCATTCCTCTTAAAAGTTCGGAGGGAATTGTTGATGCTCGACATTAGTGTTGAATTTTAAGGAATCCATTATACTGTACATCATTAGTACAGGCTAAAAATTATTACATTTAATTGATTCTAAAATCAATGGGAATTACATCACTTTAACAACTTCCACAACACCTAATTACACAATCAGTTCAGACAACTTGGAATCAATTATGTAATCTAGGGAGACCACGCCTCCCACTGCCCCTGCTCAACTGTAAGGCTTTACAAGATCAAACTCACTCAACCTAATACCCATAAAAAAGTGTCTAAAATACTAAACCAGATGGTTTTTTTAATGAATACTGAATTCAAAAACTAGTACCTACTTTTTAATGAACATTATCGAATTCAAAACACTGGTACCAAATACCACCAGCCATTGATAAGACTTGTGTGCCAACACATACCATTCATACCAGAGCATTGTACGTTTGTAAATATATTTAGATGTCAAATGTGCCAGGTATTTATTTATATACTTCTTCACTTTGGATTCTGTTAATATCTTTAAAAAGTTAAAAGTTTTCAATATATTCAAACTAAAAACTGCAAGAAAATCGATAAACCCTTCTATAAACTTGTATATAGACATAAGGAAATATAATTTGATTACCTACACAATAGCTGGCTTTTAACCATATAAAAGCCTCGTAGACAGCACCAGCAACCATTGTTATTCAGATATGGGCCTGTAAAAACCATGTTTGAGCCAATGCCAAAACATTTTTCCAACCAATGCTAAAAATTGGTTATTTAAAAATAAAATACCCACTCACAAGCTTTGTCAGAGAAACTGTAATATATAAAAATGTACAGAACTAAAGGTATTTCAAAAGAAATGAAATAACATTCGTTCTGTACTTGAAACGGCTTCAGACAATTAAAGCATCCATACATTTCCAGAACAAGCCCAATGACAAATTATTTCTGCAATAAGACGAGCTTCCACTACAGCTGTTGAAGCCCTCTACAACTTCTTACCCTCATAAATCTGCACTCCATTTTTTTAAGTTAATCTAAATAAGTACGAAGCCACCAAATACCTTCATCTACAGGAGAAATCGGGCTGATACCCTCTTTAACATACGACATTCAAAAGCAAAGCATGCAATACTTCTGAAATCAAACATAAAGCGTAGGAAATGAAGTTAAATCTCAAACTCCAAAACGTTTGAACAGGCTCTCAAATGCGACATCCGACACAGGGTTCGCCACTTGTAATGGGAAGGTTTCTATTAGAAAGCCAAAACATATTTCAGACCATCAAATTCATTTCGTCTATATATTATATTGAATCGAATATGAACAAAATACCAGACCAACTCAAAAGACTTCATACAATTCAAGGATAAAATTAAAATTGTTTTTTTCTAAATACTCAAAGACCGTAATCAGATACAAAAAGAAAACCCTCGTACAATCTATTGAAAGCAGGAGACTATCACAGAAACAAATATACAAAACCTTTACATAATTCCTTGATCAATATATAACAAAACTCGCAAAACCCAGCACTAAATAAAACCAGAAAAACCAAATTACAAAAATCATAAATAATTAAGCAAAACCCTTTATTTTATATGAATTCAAATCTAGAATATCATAAATCAACAAGAAAAACTAAACAATGCATTTAATAAAACAAACAGAAGCCCCACAGAAACCCTCTCAAACCAACATATTATTTTAAATCCTAATTAACCTCAATTTTCTAAAACACCTACAAAACTACACAGGCGGATTCCAGCCGATTTATGAAAATAGAGTGCCTCAGAGGTAGTGACAAATTGCTAATTCAACATGTATTATTCAGATAATACGTGCATTCAGTACATCACTGGCACCAAAACAAACCTTCCTGACCAACAAAAAAATCTTCCTTTAACGAAAAATCAACACTTTGGCCATTGAAACCAAAATCAGAATACAGAGAAAACAAAGCTTTACTAGCACCATAACTTAACAAGCTGATGACCCACTCTTGAGATTTCAAAGACATCCGTATGAATTAACCCCAACGCACCTTATGAAAATATTTGTAGTCCTAACAGTAGCTCTAATTGGGGGTGTATGTCTCTTGAAGGCATAACAAGATTCTAGGATCTTAGGGTTAAGCGAACCACTTACGGAAAGAAAACTACTCTACATCACACAACTAAAACAAACACACAACATGAAGAAACACACCTAAAAACCTATTGTTCATAGATAATGATAACTTCAAGAGAAGTAAAATTTTAGGAATTGTTCATGAACTAGCAATTCCAAAATATTTTTAGTTAAATCCTTAAGAATGTAAGAATCAGAACCCAATTTACTATCAATGATATATGGTCCCAACCAAATAGGATCAAATTTATCATGTTTTCATTTATCCTCTAGTCTGACATTCCAAATTAAAACCAAATCATCAAGCTCAAAAATCCTTAAAGTGTATCTTTTGTCATATAAATTCTTACATTCGAGCTACAACTTGATATTTCTATCATGTGCCTCCCTTCTTGACTCATCCAACTGTATCAAGTCATCCATTCTGGTCCTCATTTCATCATCCAACTTATCATCATAAATTTGTTGGCAAGTGATATTTTGAGAGCACTATGAATCACTTGAGGGTTATCATTTATAGAAACACATATGTTATAGTGATCGCATATAATAAGTATGAGTGTTAGAGACACAGTCATGAAAATGACTAAGTAAAAAATCGGATTTACAGTGTACTATAGTATTGTTTTGGTCAGTGAAGACAGTATATGCTATATGATGGCTTGCGAGCTTAGAGGAAGATATTTTGGGATATGTATGATCTTCAGTTAAGGTTGCATGTGTTTTGGTATTAATATCAGTAAGTTACAGTGATATCAAAGCATACAAAGATAGATGAACAATGAAACAGGGCATATGAACAGCCACGATGATTAAGGGAATGTTAGATGGAATATTGTATATTGCCGATATTTTGGTAATACAAGGTCACCTACTCAGTATTTATTATTTGCATTAGTAATGATTATGTTTTGTATTGTATTTGAGATTCAACTGTATGACCGAATAAATATAAATAAAGAATGTTTTGTGAAAGTGATAGAGTTATAAGATATGTATGAGATATGGATGTGAATTTGGGATATCACTAATGGTTGATAGAAGATACAAGATCAAAAATTGACATAGGCTATTGAGAACTATAACTTGAACTATCAAATCATAGCAGATGCTTGTATTGTTCACTCTTGAGAATACTTTTGTAACTAAATTTTTAATTGTAAGAGTTGTAAGCTCACTATACCTTTAACAAGGTTTTGTATACCTTTAACAGGGTTGATATTCCTATAGCAAGGAAATGTACTATGTAATACTTAGCTCCTAGTAGGGCTAGCTCTCTTAACAGGGACATTATACTTTAGTGCATATTTGTGGGTACCATCCCCACCGAGGTTTTCCCTTGGCTAGGGTTTCCTTGAAAATAAACAATGGTGTTATGAGTTATGTGTTATTTTTTATGTTCTTTTAATTTCTACAATCACATGGTTTATAAAGAATTAGTTTAATTTGAATAAGTGTTGTAATACTGATTCACCCCCCCCCCCCCCCCCTCAGTATTACTCAATCCTAACAATTGGTATTAGAGATATCGGCCCTTGCAGAGAAAGTCTAATAGCTTAAAGGAGATCAGAATAGATTCAGAAAGTTTGCAAGAGAACTTTGAAGCAACACTTGATGACTTGGACAAAGAAAAGGTTGATAATGGCAATTTGAAATTCAAATTAAGAAGAGCAGAAGGTTTTATCAAGAAACTAAAGGAACAAATTGAACTTTCAAGAAGTCAGAGACAAGACCTTATGGAAAAGATCAAGGAGGATTCAGACAATGATAGATCAGACCAAGTAAAGAAGCTAGAGAAAGAAAAGGAACAAATTAATATTCTAATGATTAAAGAGATTCAACATGAAAAGGATACAAGATACAAAGTTGAAGAGACTCTAAAAGGAGCAAACACACATATACCTGAGAAATGCATATTGAACTTGATCACTACAAGGATAAATGTCTGGAATTGGAGAAATACAATCAAATTATTTAAGTTGAACTCAGTCAAGCCAAATTACACATTGAGAAGTTACATATGACCAGTGATAAGATTAATGAACAAAAAAAGACAGAGACAGAGACAGAGAGACAGAGAGACAGAGATAGACAGAGACAGAGACATAAACCTAAAGGAGATATGACTGGAGTTGGATACAATGAAGGAGAATGTTCTAAAACTCATGAAGAATCACATGAAGCGAAGGTTGAAGAAAGACCTACTCTTGAGAGACCTAGAGATAAGACCAGACCTTTCAGAGGTAGATGTTATGGATGCAACAAACTTGGACACATGAAAAGAGATTGTAGAGGTAAAGGCCCTTTCTATGTGTGTGAAAATTGTACATATTCAAAAAATGCAATACATCAGTAAAACATTATAGATCAATGATAAATAAATAAGCAATCAACAAATATATCATCAATTAGGTGATTTACTACCTTCTAAAAGATGTGAGTATGGTATTCTCAGATTATGACCGAGATCAGTGACGATGTAACGCCTAAAGGAAGGATTTGAATGCAAAAATAATGGAAATGAATACAAGTTTAATCTATATTTTTGTGATTTTATATGCAATAATAACGATGTAAGCTAAATGTATTAATCTAAAACTTGATATCAATTGTATGAATCTAAGTTATGGATGCAAAAACAAGAAATAAATGATAGCAATGAATCTCAAATGTTGCACAATCTTTCAAGAACTCGATAGTATAGTGTTGTTGTTTTCAAAAATTGCACACTATCTTTGTGAAGGACTGAGGCCTATTTATATAGAAATCCAGATTTGAGAACTCATGGAAAAACCAAAAATCACTCCTTCATCAACTTGAATTAATTGGCAAGTAATCAAGAAATTACAAATAGTTATCTAGGAAAAATTATGTAAATCAACTTTTTAACTCATAATTGGAAGTTGAGATCACTCCAATCTACTTTTTAACTCACAATCACATGTTGAGTTTAGAAAGTTAACAAAATGATTCCAAGAGTTGATTTTGAGTTTAATTACTTTTCTAATTTTTGCATAGATAATTGTGAGTTTATTTAATTTCTATGTGTTTTATTCTCAACTTGACTGGTTTAATCAATTAAATAACTGATTTATGGGTTAATCAATTATTTAATCAAACTTTATCCAAAATTATATTATTAAATTTGACAATTTGATTTTAATCAATTAAATAAATATTCAATCAATTATTTTTAAGTTTTTGATTTATTGTCAAATAAATAATATTAATTAAGAATAATTTTAATTAAATATAATTAAATTAGTTAATTGGCCAAATGAATTTTAATTAATTAAATACATAACATATTCAATCAATTGCACTTAGGATAAATAAAAATAATATCATTTATTCCCAAATAATATTTAATTAGAGATAATTAGGATAGATTAGGAATATTCTCCGATGCAGATTTGTGACAGGATCGATAAGGGTTTTGATAATTCGATGTGTAGATGTGCCTTGGGTTAGGATTTAGGGTTGATTTTGATCGATTCGTTGATGTAGAGGTTAATGGAATAGAAACCCATTTTTGGGGTATTATATTTTGTCCCTCTTTGAATTACTATGCGAAGCACAATGGTTCAAAGATAAATCTATTTGACGAGATCCAGACTCAATTATGTGATGGAGAAACTGATCCTAGTATGATTGACCAATTTCGAGACATAAATCGATTGGAAGATTTGAAGATGCTGATTAGAGTCCTAATTGACTAAAGAATCGAGGTGATGTCAACAATAACAACTCTAAACCTATGATTACGAATTAGTGATAAAACACCTGATTCTGAACTTATGATTATGAGGAATTGAATATCATGACTCTAGACCTGCTTGTCCAAAGGAATCAAAAGGATACCAACTATGAACCCTTCAGTTACGAAGAATCAAGGAAATAACACAACTGAATTGATGGTTACGAAGAGTTGATACAGTTTACAAGATTAAGAGAATACCAGATTGATATAGATTTCAATGAATCTAATATGCCCCAAGCAACGAGGACTTTTGATGAGTCGACAATTAGACGTGATTGTTGTCTTGATTGCTGAAGAAGATTTGATTGACAAATTTAATTAATGATGTGTAATACTATGCCCCCTTCGGGATGAAAATTAAAATCTGGCGAGGAAGCTAACGTGAATGATTAGACACATCATGATCGATTATAGAAGTGGTTGTACATGTTCAGGGATGCATTTTGCATCATTTAGAGGTCATGTTGACCAAGTTTGACTAGGTTGACTAGGTTTGACCATGGTTGACCAAGTTGAAATTTGAAAGGTTTGATGTTAGATGATTAGATAGGTTGATTTATGGATTCCTGTGAGTTTGTGAAGGTCAATTATGCAAGCAGTCGACCGTCCTAGGTCCAAAAATTTAAATTATGTTTTTGACAAGTGAAACGATCTCAGATTTTGATTTTAATCCCGAAAATGGGTTTAGGACATTGAAATTAGGTAGGGGTGCTATTTTCATGCAAATTGGAGCACTTTGAAAAACTAGGTGAAAACCTATATAAGGCCAAAAGGGGTCATTTTCAAAACATTTTAATCATTGACTTTTCGAGATTTTGTGGAGCCCTCTACGAGAAAAAATGGTGGTCTCAGTCTCCTCACATTGATTCGAGCGTTCTCAGCAATATCAATGGATTCAACAGTATGAGAACCTAGTAAGTGGACCTTTGATCCTTTCTCTAAATCAATTTAGCATGTTTTAATTGTATTTTTAGGATTTTTAAGTCTTTTACGCATTTTTTAAATTTTGCTTCACTGGTTGTCATATGAAAAGTGGTATAGTGTTGTACGACAATCCAAGTCCAATTCAGGTGTCGTCTCCGTTCATGTAGTGTGTTGTATGGGAGATACCCGTCTATCGTACGACATTTCATCAAATCCCTCACTTTTCATATGACAACTGGTGGATTGTCGTATGAAAGCCAAATGTCATATGGGTGTATGTATAGTGTCATACGACACTTGACACCAGTTTTTAAATTCCTAAATTTTCATATGAAAGCAACAAGTGTTTTTAGGGTACTTAACGAATTTTTTCAAAATTTTTAGTTGCTCAGCTAGATTTTATGGCATTTAATGCACCTTCTGACATGTTTGATTTTTCAATTTACGTGCATTTAGTGTTGATTTGGATCAAGTTACTGATGTCACTTTTGCTTCTACACTTGTAGATGAGGTATATGGATATTCATGTGCGTGTATCACATCCAACCACTCAAAGGTTGTCTCTCTCTCTCTCTTCTAGATCCCCCTAGAGTACACATGTCATCTTGTGGTTTTGAGTACCTCATTGGTTTGCCCGAGATTAGGGTGAATCACAAATTGATTACTACATTGATTGAGAGGTTTCATTCAAAGACCTGAACTTTCCATCTCCCAATGGGGGAGATCACTATTACACCTGAGGATGTTTATTTCATTCTCTGTATTCCATTCCATGGATCACACCCTAATTATCTAAGTTCAGTGAGCACAAGGTTTTAGGCCTTCGGGACCATTTTTGGGGCAAATGAGCAGATAGCCCAGCAGATACCCTAGGAGGCACTAGTGCAATGGTATGGTCAAACACACTATTTGGAGTGTATCATTGCAGGTATGATTGGAGGTATCATCATGTCTGACTATCAACATAATGATTTCTTGATGGGATGGGCACCCATGGTTCAGTGCCTCATGGCTCATCCTGTAGAGTTCAGTTGGGTCAGTGCTTACTGGCTCATATATTTTCAGAGATGCTCAAGGTAGTCTACCATGAGGGTAAGATTTTTCCCTTAGGGGTTATTGTTCTATAGATCTAGGCATGGGAGCACATCCCTATCTGTCGGCCCATATGCGGAGATGAGAGGCAGGCATAAGAGCCTCTCATATATAGGTACACGGGTTATGTGACATAGGTTAGGATGGGGAGGACAGAGTATTGGCATCGAGTAATCAATGATATGACCATGGTCATCTGGTGACCATACTTACATATTGAGGCATGACCCATAGTTAGGGCACAACTGAACTATTCTTGTCAGAGCCAGATATTGATAGGTCGATTGGCCAGCATCTTAGAGAGATTTTTTATTACTGGGGTATGGAGGCAGTATGGCCTTGTTCAAGATGTTTCCTAGGAGTTTTTATCCTATGCCCGACAAGTTAGGGAGATGGGACTGGGTTGGGATCCTTGACTATCCTATGCTATTTGTATGCAGGAGTACAATGGGTTGTAGAGCCATGACTGGGACTATCAAGTACAAGTGGTTAATGCAAGGATCACATATGCATACAAGAATCATCTGGTGGAGCATCCCTTCAGATATTTTTTTGACCCTACAGAGCTAATTCTGACCATGGAGGAGGTAGATGATGTCACAGGTGCACCCCAAGGGAGAGGAAAGAGGAGGAGAGACATTCAGATCCTGACAACATAGTTGATCCCTCTAGTTTGGAGAGTAGTAGGTGCTCCACCTCAATAGGTACTAGATATCAGATCTTCCCCGATACCACAGGAAGTGCCATTAGTAAGGCCTTCAGTTCTATAGTGGAGGTAAACTAGGGGTGAGGGTTTAGGTGTCATGGGTAACACCATAGCAACAAAGGAGGTGATGGGGGCTGAGAATGTACTGGGAGCTCAACAGGATGTCCCAATGGGTGATGTATAGGATGCACCCAATTTT
The DNA here is from genome assembly GCA_027943335.1 of Chamaecyparis obtusa. Lineage (NCBI taxonomy): Eukaryota > Viridiplantae > Streptophyta > Pinopsida > Cupressales > Cupressaceae > Chamaecyparis > Chamaecyparis obtusa. The sequence continues at coordinate 57,750 of BSBK01001322.1, forward strand.
GATTTAGGGGAAGAGGTTAGATGCCATAAGGTGCATGTGGTGGCAGGTGGCAGAGATGAGGCCATGGGTGGCGGATAGGAGGATATAGCTAAGGAGGGGGATCTAGGATTGAGGCAGATGCCACAGGATGTGATATGCCATCTACTTCATTAGATTAGGGACCTTAGATCCTAGAGACTATCTTTGGAGGTCAAACTGGCAGAGCAAGATAGGCAATTGTGGGACTCTTAGGTGGAGGTGAGGAGCATACGGGAAGAGATAGTGCACTAGACTAGTAGAGAGACATATTATGTGTCAGCTTATTTTGTGGTCATGTCACCAGGATAGAGAGTCACATTGTATTCTTAGTATATGCTTGGATCTAAGGGAGCTAGGGCACCATGAGCTAATCCACCACCAGATGTCCCACTCAGAGGAGGAGCTGCAGTGGATGTGAAGGACCAAATCAAGAGCTGATTGGGTCATCACCTCACATTTTTTATATTTTGTTGTACTTGATAGCTCATTGTAGCTTATTCATTGTATTGTATACACATTGTGCATTGATGTACAGTAGATTTTTTGATACACCCCATGTACCTTTATCGATATATATGAGATCTTTTGGTTTGACTTCATAGTACTTGTCATTTTGATTATGATGTTAGTTATAATGTGATGCAAATGTATGCAATGTTTAATTTTATCTTTTAATGTATATATGGTTATGCAATATGAATGTGATGATGAATGTTATATGAATCATGAAAATGTATTTCTTTATTATGTTTATGAATGCAAATGTATGTATATGGATGAAATGAAAATGTAATGATGTTATATGTAAATACATTGATACACATGATGTTTGTGTAGGTTCATGGAGAATTCAAGTGCTCAGTTGTTGTCAAAAGGATGTTTAACTGAAGATAGTGATTTCTTATTGGTTAGTTTGGAGAAACCTTTATGTGACCCTCAGTCCTTGTGATGTGTTAAGAGCAAATTTGAGAATATCAACTACCATGTTGAATTCAAATCATGAAAGAAATGCAACTAGACTAAATGCAAAATGCAAATGAAATATAATCTGAGGACTTAGTCATTGATCATTTGTCGGTCTTTGTCATCACTGAATATTTTTGGTAACACTGGATGTCGATACAATGTTCATTGGTTAGGCAACCATGAACATATGAATATTGATGTTTAGTCATATATGTCAGATTAGATATAAGCACCAAGGCACAAGATCTAGGATGACCTGAATATCATGTCCATTTTGATATATCAATTTGTATAAGCATCAGAGCATAAATGTTGTGATGGCCTTAATACACCTTGCATACAAAGACAACAAGCATTTGAGAGATCATCCTTGTCCCAAGGTGAATTACCTGTAGTGACCCTTTATCGTTCACATCCTTGGATAATGTCTTATTTCACAATAGGAGAAATAAATCACTCAAAATAAAAAGTTAGATCTAACTTCCTTGAAGCGTCTAGGTATCAAAGGTCAAGGTACACATGGCAATCCAATCGTGATGGAGGCACTTATAGTGGACACCAATTCAATCCAGAGTTTTTAGATCGATTAGATTTTTACTTAGACAAAGAAAAAAAATAAAAGATTATGCCCCCAGTCATCAGCTCTCTAAATCCTATAAAGGACATCATTGATTAGCTTAAGGGAACATAATATGCAAAAATATCATGTGAAATAGTCAACATACAAAAGATTTCAAAGATTGATTTGTTTATAGTGTTGTAGTTTGTTTGTGTTAGTTGCAAAAATCCTTTTCTAGTAGGGAGACAGACAAACTGACTTAGATAAAGCTTTGAAGGATACTGAGTAGATATGACTCGTTTGAGGTACCGAGCGAGGAGCATAGGATTTGACTAGGATTGCCCCCAAGTTGTAAACATTGATTAGGTTTTGAATTTGGTTTCTTGATGCACAAACCAACTTTATTGGATTGCAAGATATGTACAAACTAAAATAGGACAAAAAGATAGGAAATTGCCAAGATTGCTTTGATAGATGGAGCATTTTTAACAAGTGGCACTCGTTTGCCAATTTTTCACCATACCAAGTTGCCTGTGTACCAAGTTTTCACCAAGGCACTTTTCTTTTTCTTCTTTTTTTGTATTTTTTATTTTTCAATGTTTTTGTATTTTTCCATTTTTTTAATTTTTTTGTGTACCATCAAGGTGCCTATTGCTAGGTTTTCACCAGGATGGCCATTTTTTCAGTACCTTTTCCAATTTTTAGAGTCTTTTTTTGGGACATTTTCCACATGTTGAATATCTACGTGTAGGATTTCTTCAGATGGAGAATGTTGATTGGTTCTCAGAAGCATTCTCCTTTAATCATTGAGAGTTGATAGGCTCAAGAGGTAAAAGAAGTAGTAACAACAAAGGGACCCAACCAGTTGGGTTCAAACTTCCCCTTGCGTTCTCGATGGGATCAATTTTTAGTGTTATCTCTTAAGACTAGATCACTGACCTGAAATTCTATGTGTCTGACCTTCTTGTTGTAGCCTCTAGATATTCATTTCTCATAGACTTTGAGGTGATCATATGCAAATTACATGCACTCATCTAGTAGTTCAAGTTCTTGTAACCTAGACACTATAATCATCATTGGTTACCAAACCATGCATTTTGATTCAAAGTGATGGGATTTCAACCTCTATCAGTAATACTGCTTCAGTCCCATATACTAAAGAGAAAGGAGTAGCCCCTGTGGGCATTCTTATACTTGATTTGTAAGTGCAAAGAGCTGGATTTATCATCAGATGCCAATCTCTCCTTGTTTTGTTGACAATGCGGTGCACAAGTTTTAGTAAGTTCTTGTTGGATGCTTCATCTTGTCCATTCCCTTATGGATAGTAAATAGATGACCAATGTTGAGTAATCTTGAATTTAGAACATAAGGAATCTAGGTCCTTGTTTTTGAATTGGCCTCTGTTATCAATGATGATGGAGTGCGGAATACCATATTGGCAAATGATGTAATTTAGGATGAACATAGAAATTTTTTTGTTGGTTGCTTGTGTCAGAGGAATTGATTCAACCCATTTTGTAAAGTAATCAGTTGATGTGATTATATGGGTTTGACCATTTGATGAATGTGGATATATAGTTCCTATGAGGTCAAACACCCATTATCAAAAAGGCTATTGTGTTGTAAATGGAATTAGATCTCTACGCGTGAATTAAGTTACCATGGACCTAGCATTTCTTACAGTTCTTAGCATATTTCCCAACCTCTTTCTCCATATTTGGCTAATATTACCCTGCCTTAATGAGTTTTCAAATTAGTGTCAAACCATTGGAATGTGACCCACAAATACCTTCATGGACTTCCTCTAATGCATATTTCAACTCTTCTCATTCTAAACATCTAAGGAGTGTACCATCAAGACTTTGTTTATATAGATCATTACCAATGATGACATATCATGATGTATTTTGGATAAGGTAACATTTTTCATGGCAGTTAAGGGTATCAGGAATGACTTGGTGATGAAGGTAGGAATAGATGGTTTTGTAAAGTGAGGAGTCATGAACAACAAAAATGTAGATCATGTGGGTTTCTAGGCAATCATAGGCAGGGAATGATAGTGCTTCCACTAGGAACTCATAGCGTAGCTCATGTTCGGGTTGCTATAGTAGAGATGATAGTGTAGCCATAGCATCAGTTGCTTTGTTTTCCATTCTTGGTATCTATTCGAACATGATAGAAATGAATTATTTCTTGAGATCATCTACTATTCATTTGTATGGAATCAGTTTCTCATCCTTTGTTTGATACACATCATTGAATTGGTGAATAACCAGCTGAGAGTCTCCATGAATGTGTAATTTTGTCACTCGCCATTCTATTGCTAATTTCATTCCATTTAACAGAGCTTCATATTCTACTATATTATTTGTCCAAGGAAATTTGATTTTGAATTCTTTTGGAATGGAGTAACCTTGAGGAGTGATAAACAAGATGCTGACTTCAGATCCATTTTGTGTGTAGGATCTATCAAAGAACAATTTCCATGTTTTGGAGGATAGGTGCATGATAGAAGAATCAAGAAATTCCACTTGCATTGGTTGATCATCGAATATTGGAGCTTTAACTAGTTAATATGCAATGACTTGTCCTTTGATGGATTTTCTTTCAACATAATCAATGTCAAACTCGCTCAGTAGCATTACCCATTTTTCTAATCTACCTGTGAGAGAAGCTTTGCTTAACAAGTACTTTAGTGGATATATCTTAGCTATGAACTATATGGTGTGAGACAATATGTAATGTCTTAGTTTTTGTGAAGTAAATATGATAGCTAGACATGCCTTCTCTATCATAAAATAATTCTTTTCATAAGCCACTAAGGTTCTATAGCTGCAATAGATAGCTCTTTCATGTTTATTCTCATCATGTTAGGCCAATAATGCCCCTAGTGATGTATCTATTGCAGAGACATACAATATTAATGGCTTTCACTGAATAGGAGGCATGAGAATTGGTGGATTTTCCAAGTATTGTTTGATATGATTGAAATTCTTTTTACATTCCTCACTCCATTTGTAGGTCACACCTTTATGAAATGTTTTAGTAAAAGGTTGTGATATATCAACTAACTGAGAGATTCAAAGCATCTAATGGATTGTAACCTTTCTTGTAAAGTGTGCATTTGACTGATATTCTTGGGAGGTTGCATCTCCATGATTTCTTTGACTTTTGTTGGATCTACTTCGATACCTTTATTTGAAATAATGTATCCTAGGAGCTTTCCTGAAGTGACACCAAAGGAACATTTCTTGGGATTTAGCCTAGGACTTTTCCATTTTGTCTAGTATTGTACCCAAGTCAGCTAGATGTTCAGATATTTTCATTGATTTAGCCAGTGTATCATCTACATAGTCTTCCATGCTTTTATGCATAATATTGTGAAAGATAGATGTCATAGCTCTTTGATAAGTGGCACCAATGTTCTTAAGCCCAAATGACATTACGTTCTAGCAAAAATTTCCCCATGCACATGTGAAAGTTGTCTTTTCTTGATCTTCTGGAGCTATCTTTATTTGATTGTATCTAGAAAAGTCATCCATTAGAGAGTACATTTCAAATCCCGCAGTCCTATCCACTATCATATTGATGTTTGGTAGTGGAAATTCATCCTTTGGGCATGCTTTTTTTACATCTCTAAAATATGTGCATACTCATATAGACTTATTTGGTTTTGACACTGAAACAATGTTTGATATCCATTCACCATAGTTGATCACTCAGATGAATCCGACCTTGAGAAATAGTTCTAATTTAGCTTTGACAAGGAGTACAACATGATGATGCATTTTCCACAACTTCTATTTAATTAGTTTAACTCCTGGAGCTATAGAAACATGATGCATAATCAGATTAGGATATAATCCTGGCATGTCTGAATATTTCTAGGCAAAGTTTATCTTTTTCTCTGTTAAGAATTTGGTAAATGCATGTTTCTCTTCTTCTGATAGGGATTGTGCAACATGAATCATTTGAGGTTCCTTTGCTATGCCCAAATTGATAGATTGAGTTGGCTCTATTAAAACTAGTGATCTGTCCTATAAATGACTTGGAAGGACATCAAATATCTCATCCTAGGGCACCTTTGAGAGGTTTTCACATTTGAATTCATCTTTTGTTTTTACTATTTTTGGCTCTGAGACTGCCACATAGTGGTTTTCACCCTCATAACTCTTTTTCTTTTTGCTTTTATTCTTTTGACTGAGATATTTGATATCTGAATCCATCATGTTAATGCTAGGTTTATTGATGGAAGTTGTCATATGTTCACCCACATTTAGGTAACATGCTAAAGCATAGTTTATTCGGAAAGTATGGATATCTTGGCTTGGATTTTTGGACGTTTGGTCTATAAGCTTGGGATGTTTGATAGTAAGGGGAGGGAAGGATTGTATGACAATATTTATGCATATAGTGTTGTCATCATTAGTTTTTATCCGACTCTCAAATTCAAAGGTGATATTACTAGTCAAGATGTTTAGTCTGTTAAACATTTCAATGTCATCATTGGATCCCGCGTTAGTAATAAGTGATTCAGTTTCATGAGGTATGTCACATAGTTCTAGACTCATGTCGATTGTAGTTGTGTAGTGGTGAATAACATGAACACGTTTGTCTATGATAATCTCCTCTTCTTCTGGTTCTAGAATGACTCCCCATTCATAATCATTAGATTCCTCATCAAGATCTCTGGGAAAGTCAAGAACATGTGTGAAATTAGGACGAATACCCCAAGCATGGTTGCCTTTAGAGTTAGAATGAAATTCATATTCATGAGAATCTGTCTCAGAATTAGTAGTGTCCTAAATGTTTAGTGATGGTGAGGGATGTCTCTCCTTCTTATGGACATGTTTTTTCTTCTGTAGTAGTGGGTTCTTGTGTGTCCACCACATTGACTTGTTCCTTAGGTTTCTTTTCATCCTTAAGAATGTCTAAGATATGCTAAGGTATACGCTCATAAGAAAAAACATCCTTTGTGTCTTAATCATCACTACCTAAATGATGTGTTTCTTCATCTTGTTGAGTATCCATCCATGGTTTTATATGTTCTATGACATGAGTAGAGTTTCCACTAAGACGGAAAGGTTTCTTTTGATAACCTATGCATATAGTATCTTTTTTTGTTCTCCCATAGTGTTCAATGGGTTTGATGATACCTTTTCCTCTTGATCCTAGAGGTCCTTTTCCAGTATATCCCATTTTAGAAATCAGCTCGTGTCCTGGTCCATATGATTTTGAAGGAACCCTAAGTGATTTGGATTCACATTTTTTAACTACTTGTGATTGAGGTTTATCTTTGTATAGCCAAGCTAGGATGGTTTCTTCTTCATCTGATTCTTGTTTAGATACATGTTCTATGATGAAACTTCCATTAAAGATAAGTTGTGGTTCTTTGGTTGTAGGTTTCATTTTCTCTAAAGGTAACCCATAAGACTTTGGTGAAAGTGGGAGAGATGTAAGAAATAGAACTAGTTCTATTGTATATTCTCCCATATGTGTATCTTTTATTTTGGCTTCCTTATCTGGGTGGTCCCACAATAGTGTGTCCCACTTTTTCAAACATGTTGATTTTTGCTGAAATAACATATTTTTAATAAAATATGATGATTTACGCCTTGAGAGGTTCTATTTGAAGGAATTAATTACAAATGGTTAGCTCAAAGCCTCTTAGATTATAAAAACATTGATATAACATCTATACTCCTCATTCATACCTACAATGGAGTCTCCTTCACACCTATTAAAATGTTGACAAAAAATACTTCGACTTTATGTTTTGACAAATCAAATGAATCCATTTGAAAAACCTATATATGTAGTATGATTCTATTTGGAACAAGATTTCTAATGAATGTAATTTTAATACATATTGAGTTGATTATCAAGTTTTTAAATATTACTTTAACTAAACATAGGTTGTTTGGTCATTCAACAACCTGTCTCTTCAAGACTTTGGGAAAAATAATAAATTACAAAAAAAAATTATGAAAAATATGTAGGAAAAGAGTATTTGTGTTACCTTTCTATATAAAAAAAGAAAAAATGAATTTTGATGTACACAGATCAAGTTAGAGTGATCCAAGTGACCTTATGTCTAAATTATAGTTACTGTCACTTTAGAACTTAATAAACTATGAAATATTGACCCAAAATGAATGAAACCAATTGCATCCTTTAGATATTGAAGTTACAAATATAATCTTGAAATAATTACATCATTATCGTAGTTTAAAAAAAAATTATGTTGATCCAAGTGACAGTAACTCCTTGAAAACATAATTTTTCACACAAACCACTTTTCGAAGGAGAAGAAAAAATGAATTTAAATAAATTTTAATTTTTTATAAAAATATATATTTAGAAACTAGAAGGAAAATTCTAAAAGACTCTAGTTTACATCATCTTCAAATTCCTAATAGTTTTGCGGCAACACGTGTTTAAAAGTGAAGTTTTTCTTAGAATGTTGATCTCTATGTCAAAGTTGGCCAAAAAGGACACACTATTGTGGGACCACCCATCTATGTCTTCCATTTTGGATGTGGACACTATGTCACTCTATTTGGTAGAAGACTCTCTGTTGTGTGGGACAAGCTTGTTAGCACTTTCCTTTAAAGCATTGCAAGATACTGACATGTCTATTGGTATTGTGGCCTCTACTCTATCATAGGGAAACTTGACACATTGATGGTATGTTGATGGAATAGCCTACATTTCATGAATCCAGGGCCTTCATAAGAGGATGTTATAGGCCAGCAGGAGGTCCAATACTTGACAAGTGATATCTCTAATGACATGTCCTATTCTGATAGGTAACACAATGAATCCTTTGGAAGATATTTCTTTCTCATCATATGCTTTTATGGTTATTTTCTTTTTAGGATCAATAGCATCTTCTGACAATCCCAATTGTGTAACTAGTTTATATGAACAAATGTTTAGACTAGCTCCTCCATCTATCAAAACACACTTGACATGACGGTTCTCAATTAGGATTTCAATATGTAATGGCTGGTTATGTGGGTGACTCAATGAATTTCTGTCTTCCTCTAAAAAGGAAATGTATTGAGGAGAAGTCAAATGACCCACCATGGTCTGCAATTGATCAAGATCAATATTTTCTAAAACATTAGAACTGATGAGAGCTTTGTCTAGGACAACTTGATGAGCAAGAGAAATTTGAAGCAACTCAAATATAGAGATCTTTGCATTAATGTGTTGTAGTTGTTGGATAATGTTGTAAGATGTTGTTTTAGACTCTTTGGAATCAGAGGATTTGGATGTAGTCCTTTATTTAGCTGCAGATGCAAGATTGAATGGTAATTTTGGGGTGTTTGTTGAACTTGAGTTTGGTCCTGGAAGAGTTACCTGAGCTTGAGACTGAGTGATTGCATTAGTCAATCTTTTTTATTTGTCCTTCCTAACAATGGTGATGACATTGTAGTGCTATGATGTGCATGGCTCTACCATGTTGATGACATCATTTTTTCTAGAGTATCTGTAATTGACCTTAACACCCATGTTGGTCTTGGAAGAAGATGATTCTCCTTGAGTGTGTTTTAGAAAAGGTTCCATGAATGCAATATGATTGTTGTTGGATTTATGGTTGTCAATCATAATTTCTATAGCATCAATTTCATCTTGAATAAGGTATTTTAGACACATGCAATTGTTGGTTTTATGACCCTTGTTTCAGTGAAAATCATAGAAATCAGTCTCCTTCCACCATCTAGGTTTGACTTCTAGGTCATATGGTTTTATCTTAGGTAATATGATGATATTATTTGCCAACAAAGTTCTCATGGCAGATTCTAAGGATTCACCCAAAGGAGTGAACTCGCATTTTGGTTTTGTAACCAATGGTTTATAGTCATTTTACTTTTTAGGAATCTTAGTTGTCTTCTTCTCAAAGGCTTTTATGGCTTGAGTGCCAATTCTGAGGTTAAATGTCAGTGCTTTGGGTGGAGCACTAATGTGATCAACAACACCATCTATGACAACATTTTTATTTTTGTTCCAAAATTTGACCTTATCCTTGTTGTTGGAACTAGAACCTAAATCATACTTGTTCTCTTTATGAAGTGAGATATCTTCCTTGTGAACAAATACGTCCTCTATTTTCATGGCACTATCCACCTTTTTGTCAAATGAGGTATGATTTTGCATCTGAAGATGATAGTTGATTTCTAGGACCAGATTATTGATGAAGATTTCTAGTTTCTCATTTTTTGGAATTTGTCAGGCATAAAGTGAGAACTCTTCCTCCAACATTTGAGGAAAGTCAAGAAGGGTTCTCCTACCTTCTATTTCAAGCTACAGATATGGATCATCATGACTGGAAGCTGGATGTTGTAGGAGTATTGCTAATAGAACAATTTGATCAACTCCTCAAAAGTTTTGATTGTTGGAGGTATTTGAAGAACCATTTGGTGGCTGCCCCTCCCAAATATCATGGGAAGAGACACATTAAGCATGTTGGTTCATGCATGAAATCTATGGATAGAGTGCAAAGTCATGTGACATGATCTTGAGGAACTAAATTTCTTCCATATTTATCATACTTGGAATGAAATAGGGCCTGAAGCTCTTGATTCCATCACGGGAAATCCATGGGATTTTGGAGTCTAAGACCTTAGACCCTAACCTTGTATACTATGTAAGCAAGTCCCCAGCAAGCTAGTGCAAACATCGGTTTAACAATGCCCTAGGCGAAGAGAAGCCATTCGGCTAGGTTGCAGCAGTAGTCAAGACACTCCAGCAGGTGACAGGAGATTTATCAAGACTTTCCCTTTGGTGGAAGTCTAGAATGATGTGAGAAGACCTAACCATGAGAAGGAGTGGGTCTACAAGTTTTTAGAGGAGTCATGGTGAAGCCAGGAGCAGGGAGCAGTCTATGAAACCCTTGAAACCCTCATAAATAGGGAAGGGTACTGTACAGAGGAATGAGCACTTGAGACCCCAAAAATCCATTAGACTGGGTCATTTGCAAGAAAATTCCTTTAGGAAAGGGTGCATGAAACTCAATGTAAAGGATCACAAATTCCCTAAGAAATCGGAGGGAGGCTAATTAGGCCTCCACCTTATAGCCCTGTTTTCCAAAGCAACTACTCATTCCGATGAAGACCCAACCAAACCAATGATTTGATCAATTGCCAAAAGTCTTGAAAACAACTTGGAACCTCTCAAAACCATTTTTGGAGTGTGGTAAAGAAGAATAAGACAAAAAGCCCTTATTAAGCCTAGACAAGGCTAATTTGCTAGAATGCTAGGTATGGAGTGATGATGAGTGAAATGATTGAACTTGGTGGGAAGGTTAGGTAGGTTAAGGGTTCCTTGTAAGTATAAGCTTCCTATAGATCAACCACAGGTGTCAAGAGTATACTAGAGTCCTTGGGCAAGGAGCAGAGCATAGACGAGCTAGTCTATCCTAGCCTCCCCATCAGATTGGTATCAGAGCCTCTTAAGGCTTGGGAAATGAAGGGTGGATGTTTCAACCACCAGAAGAATCAAGTGGAGAATCTTAGAAATAGAAGATGGTGACCAATGTAGAGCTAGCTAAGAAAGTAGAAGATCAGGAGGAAGCTAACAGACTCCTGCAGGAAAGATTGTTACAGATGGAGCAACTCTTGGATGATGTCCAAGAAAAAGCAGATAAGGTGAATGTGAAAATGGAGGAGCAAGATGCTAAGGGGAAAGAGAAGACTCTTGATGATGATGTACCTACACCTAATCCTCCAACACAAGATGAGCAGTTTCTCAAAGCCTTAAAGGCTATCATAGGCAAAGCACTTGAAGGTGTCCCATTACTGACTGGCAGGATGGATATTGAGCTTGTGATGCAATGGATTGAAAGCATGGAGAATCACTTCGAGTGTGAAGAGATCTCAAAGGCACAGAAGGTCAAAGTGGCCAAATCTAGGTTGAGAGGACAAGCATTAACCTGGTGGAACTACTTGCAAGGTGAAAGGGAGAAAGAGGGAAAGAATCCAATCTCTAATTGGAAAGCTATGGTCAACAAAGTCAGTGAAGCATACCTACTAGCTAATTATGAAATATAGTAGCATAAGAAAAGGTTGACACTTAGATAGAAGGAGATGAATGTAGCTACTTATACTAAAGAGTTCCAAAAATTGAGCTTGAGATCTAGAGTCCAAGAGGATGAAAGGATTAAAGTAGCAAGGTACCTCAGTGGCTTGAAATGGAGCATAGCAGAAGAGATGAGTTTGTTCACTCCTACCACCATACTTGGTTGTCAGCATATGGCACAAAAGATTGAAGACAAATACAGGAGAAAGCAAGAACCTAATTCCAAGAATAGAGGAAGAGGTAGAGACTCTAGAGGGGGTCAAAGAGGAGGTTCTAGTAGAGGTGGTGAATCAAGAAACCAAGGTGAGAGTAGACTGTTGGAACAAAGTTCAAAAATTAGTACAAGAGGATCTTATGGTAGAGGAAGAGGTTCTCAAGGAAGCAGAGGAAGAGGAACAGGAAGGAGTAGCTCCTACTTTGCAACCATGAAGTGCTATTAGTGTGGGCAGCTTGGACACCCTGCTTATAGGTGTCTTGATAAACCATTAGCCTCACATAATGAGAAGAGGGTAGCCTATACCCAAGAGGATAGCAACAACTCATGCACTAATGAGGTCAGAAAATTGGAATCAGAAATGGGGGAGAATCTTATGTTCAGAAGGGTACTTATCAGGAAGGCTAATAAAGGTGAACCCAAGCAAAGAAGGGCTCTTTTTAGAGTCAGGTGCAAGATACAAGGAAAAGTGTGCAAAGTTATCATGGATTCAGGATCTACAAATAACATCATAGTAGAGGAAGCAACAAAGAAGCTAAAACTCCCAAAGATTCCACATGTAAACCCCTACAAGGTAACTTGGTTGAACCAGGAACAAAGTGTGCTAGTTAATGAGTAGACATGGTTAGAGTTTTCCATTGGAGGCTATAAAGAAACAATTATTTGTGATGTCTTACCCATGGATGCATGTCATCTTCTATTGGGAAGACCCTGGCAATTTGATAGAAAGATGATCTATGATGGAGAGGAAAACTCCATTTCTTTCAAGAAGGATGGAAGGACTTTCAAAATTCAGTCCTTAACAGAGAATGAAGAGGGTTCTAACACACCTAGTGTGTTGCTTAGCAATGGTAAAGATTTCTTACATGCACTATGTTGGGAGTTCCCTTTGATCTTCAACTTGTAGATTTATACTTTGAAGGATAAATTTCATATAACTTTGACTCTATCACCACTCCAAAGTCTACAAGGAAGAGGGCCAATTAACAAGGATCAAGAGAGATCCTCCTACACTTTGAGCCTTATTGTTCAGGTAGGTGTACCCTTGATTTACTTCTTGAAAGGAATCACTAAATGATATACAACTATATACTCTTTAAAAACTGCTTTAAGATTTTATCATTTGAATGTTTGTGTGTGTGGTTGATGACAATGAAATGCCTCCAGAGGATGGACTAGTGCCTTAACCTAGGGAAAAGAGTCACCCAATAACATACATCACCTGAATACCTTAATTTAAACACAACTGAATCCAGGATAAGTGCTTTGCCTATTACCCCTCTCCCTCAGACACAAGGACATCAGATTCTTGCTTGGTTGCAAACTCACTAAACCCACCCAAAAGACTTTAATCCTAACTTTGTTAGGAACTCAGACATGACTTCACAATATTCTTTGTTTACCATATGCTAACACACTTTGTGACATTAACATTTATGAGCTTAGAACCGAAACAAGAAGACATACACAAATGCAAGATTAGAACTCAATAGTATTTTCATTAACATATTCAAGATCAATATACAATCAAAACAACACAAAGGTAGGAAATACCAAAAATCTCACTCCTTTATCAGTATAACACTATCAACAACTAGCTGGGACCAAAGAAAGTTTGGAACCCCTGCAAAATCAAAATTTCTACAACTTATACTCCCTAGTCATCTTGGAATTCTCAAAGAGAATGCAACAAGCTACGGATGACTTAGGGTTGGGGTTTTAACCACCCAACAAACTAGAAACAGTCAAAAAGTTATTACAGGGGTGGAAACCTAGGCAACCAGGAGAAAGAAAATCTTGGAATGATCCTCAATCATGAAAATTTCTCTGTGAAGGTACTGAGAATCATGAACAATGCACAAAATGTCAACCTTGCAACACGCCTTGAGCACAAAACCGCACAGTAAAAACCCTGTAGATGATCACTCAACACCCTGGACCACACTGCAATGGCAAACAGATCATCTCTCACCAACACCAGTCACTTCTACATTGAATTCTAGTCCTTCTAGTCGTAGGAAACCCTTCAAAAATTTTAAATTGAAATCAAATGGCTACTTTATGGCGCTTTCAGCAAATCGATGGTCGATATTTGAAATCAGGTTCACTTTAAGTCATGACCGTCCAATCTTCATGTTTCATGGGCTTTATGATTTACCTCTTAAAAGGGCCCCAATCAAATTTAGCAAACTCATGACAAAGGTTTCCACCAATTCATGAAACACTTTATCTCTTTGCCATTAAGTTTAGCGATTCCATCAATGCTTGTTCACTGAACTGCTAAAACACTTAGAGAAGCACCGCTAATTCATGTGAACAAGCGAAGCCTTTGAACTTTGTCGGCATCACTAACCTCATTCATCTGGACCGCTAAACCTTTTGACCCCACCTGGGCCCTCTTTATGCCATTTGTCACTACATCATTCATGGCTCATGCTCGGTCACACTAACAAAGGACCCACATGCCTAAGCCCTATAATCAGATGATAGGCATAAGATCTCATAGCTCTAACAAAACTCATGAGAACTTACGCAAATCGTAGATCATGTCCTCATCACTGATCTCTCTGACAATGACCCCACCCTGCTACATCATCCACGTTGACCAATAAAATTTGAATAATCCCACACCACCTGGAAAATGACCCCACTAAGAACATTAAGCCACTTGGAAGATAAAACAGCTGGCACAAGATCTGAAAGGCTCAAAAGATTCTATGCACTTACATGCCAACCATCGATGAAGAATCTCCTCCCATCTCTAACAACCTACTGACAAGAAAAAAATCAATAGATGGTGCATAATCTTAAGCCTCTGACAAAACCCATAAGATTATACATCGTTTGTCGATTCATTGACAAGATCAGGACCCACTGACAAATCCAGAAACTAGGTCCCACTAATAGGTGCTAAGTTGGATTCAAAATCAATAGATGGTGCATGATCTCAAAGGGGAAGAATATTCCTTAAGATCATGCACCGATCATAGATTGAAAATCCCTCACTGCAGGCCCCACTGACAGGATCCCTCTCAGCAACACATGGACCAATGAGAGAATGCCAATTGTGCCAACATGGTAGTGGACCCACCTATTTGAGAAGCTCTATCATAAAGGAGAATCAATGGACATCTTAAGTTCGTAAGCCTCTGACACATCTCATGAGAAGATATGCCCACCATCAGATGGAGATGGTGTCAGAGAGCTGGGCCCAGGAAAATACAAAGCCAAAACATTAGGAAGTATTAAAGGGTAGGACATAGGGAAAATCAATGCCGAGGAACTTAGGAAAATAAAACGACCGGGGAAACTTAGGACTTAGGAAGAATTAAAGGGGACCCCGCTGACACATGAAAAACCTAACCGCAAACTTGAAGCTGGTCATTTTAATTAGCACATGTGGATTTAAAGTTTTAAGTCACCCTAAAAAGGTAATGCAACATTAGAACAAGGCCAAGGTACTTTTTAATTTTTTAGACCCAACGGCTACAATTTTGAAATTTTTGCCTTAGGGTTTATGCCAGGGACCTAAAAACAATGGCATAGACCAGCAGAAAATTGCTAAAGCCATAAAATCTTTTGCACGTGCTAACAGTGGCTCTATCTGGGGATGTATTCCTCCTACAGGCATAGCAAGGACTTAGAATCACTAGTTTAAAGCAGACCATCCCACTGGAAAAATTGCAGACAACAGGGAACAAGCAAGGAAAACCAAGCAATAGGACCAAAAATTGATAGACCAGGACAAAACAAGGCAGGGGCAAGCAGCTTAGTTATAGAATTTACAAAATATACAAACCTAACTACTATTCATGGAAAACAGAATACCTCAATTGAAGTATTTCTTCAAGAACTGTCCATGAACTGGCAAATCTTGAATATCACCATTTAATTATTTGATAATGTATGAATCTTGGCCCCATTTCTCATGAATTAGATATGGCCCTAACCAAATGGGATCAAATTTACCATGTTTCCCCTTATCCTCTAGTCTGGTATTCCAAACTAACACCAAATCACCAAGTTCAAACTTTCTGTCAACAGTCTTCTTATCATATAAATTCTTAACCTGCAACTACAATTTGGCATTCATTGTGACTGACTCTCTTCTAGTCTCATCCAACCTAATGAGGTCCTCAATTCTCAACTGCATCTCATCATCTATGTCATCATCATATAGCTGAACAAATTTATACATTTCCAATAAGTCATTCTGAGGCATTCTTGCATGAATTCCATATACTAGGTCAAATGGTGCACAACCAATTGCCCTCTTCACAGTTACCCTATCAGCCCATAAAGCTAATGGCAGCTTTGAATTCCATGCCCTCTTATTCTTTTCAAGAATTCTCTTTAATATTTTAATCAAACTCTTATTAGTAGATTCTGCCTGACCATTTCCTTGTGGATGATAAGGTGAGGAATTAGAAATCTGAATTCCCAAACCTTTGCAAAAGTCCTTATATTCAAAAGACTTGAAGCACATGGCATTATCACTTACTATTCTCTTAGGGCACCCAAACCTTGTAACAATGTTATTCATCATAAAATCAATTACCACCTTATGAGTTGCATTTCTTGTAGGTATAACTTCTACCCACTTTGTAAAGTAATCAGTGGCAACTAAGATCCATGAGTGTCCTCCACTTGACTTTTTTGGTATCTCCCCTATGAAATCAATTCCCCATTGTTGGAAAGGAGCCTGAAATTCTACTGGTCTTAATGGCACATTTCCTAAAAATTTAAGCTTACCAGAGAACCTTTGACAAGCATCACACCTCCTCACCAACTGTTCTACATCCTTGAAGATTGTGGGCCACCAAAATCTTGCTCTCAAGATCTTATGAGTAGTTGTTTTACCCATATAATGCCCACCAAAAACTCCCTCATGCATTTCTTTCAACAACTTATTAGCCTGGTCTTCATCTACACACTTCAAAAGTATGCAATCCAATTTCTTTCTATACAATTTACACTTCACAATTACATACTTGATGGCCTATAATTTTAATGTCCTTTTCTGATTATCATTCATATTATCTGGACATATCATACTTCTCAAGTAATAGATGATATCCTGATACCAAATACAATCATCCATATCACATGTGTAATCAATTTCAGAATGATTTACCTGATTTGCATCAAGATTGGATTGGGCCATCAATTTTTCCAATCCTTGTCCTCTAACCAACTTAGTAATTTGGACGTCAACATTGAATTCTTGGATCCTATTGATCCATCTACATCTTCTTCCAGACACCTCCCGCTGTGAGAAAATATCCTTCACAACTGCACTTGGCACAAAAGCAATCACAATTGCTCCCATTAAGTAAGACCTAAAAGCCTTGATTGCCTTCACAAGTGCATAAGCCTATTTTTCATTTATGTCATACTTCAATTCTACAACCTGCAAATATTTACTAAAAAATGCAATAGGCTACTCAAAACCATCCTTATTCTTTTGTAACAAAACTACATGAATAGTGTGAAAAGATGCAAAGGAAAAGATATGCATTGGGAGATTATAATCAGGTGCCTTAAGCACTGGTGCATCTTTGATAGCTTGCTTGATATTTTTGAAAGCCTCATCAGGCTCACCCTCCCAATTGATTGCAGATCCCTTCTTCAACATCTTAGAAATAGGTCTAGTAACCTCTGCAAAATTTTTCACAAACCTCCTTAAGAAATTGACCTAACCAAAGAAGGACTGAATTCCTTTAACATTCTTTGGTCTCTGAATTTTATCAATGGCTGCTACCCTCTCAGGGTCAATTCTCACTCCTTGCTTCCCAACTAAGTGGCCAAGCAACTTACCTTCAATGACACCAAAAGCACATTTCCTTGGGTTCAAAGAAATGCCAAATTCCAAGGCCCTCACAAATATTCTTTCTAAATGAGTGCAATGGTCTTCTTCCTCCTTGGAATAAGCAGTTAGATCATCTTGATATACAACAAGGAAATCATTTATGAAATCTAAAAAGGCAACATCCATTGCCCTCTAAAAAGTAGCACCAACATTTGTGAGGCCAAAAGGCATTCTCACATAAACATATGTCCCCCAAGGAGTTGTGAAAGTTGTCTTGAATTGTTTTGATTCCTTGACAATGACATGATTGTAGCCAGAGAAACCATCCATCATAGACATCAATTCCGATCCGGTTACTCTCTACAACATAGCCTCCATATTGGGTAGACAATAATTATCCTTTAATGAGCTGATGTTCAGATTCCTGAAGTCCACACAAAGCCTAATGTCACCATTCTTTTTTCTCAAAGGAGCAAGGTTTGACACCCAAGAAG
Organism: Chamaecyparis obtusa; assembly: GCA_027943335.1. Taxonomy (NCBI): domain Eukaryota; kingdom Viridiplantae; phylum Streptophyta; class Pinopsida; order Cupressales; family Cupressaceae; genus Chamaecyparis; species Chamaecyparis obtusa. Next base: position 75,893 of record BSBK01001322.1, read on the forward strand.
AATGCCTTATAGGCTTGATAATTCTAGCATCACTCAACTTCATTAACTCTTCTTGCATCTTGGGTGCCAAAGTGGGATTAATAGGCCTTTGTTTTTGCCGAAAAGGTTTAGTATCTTCTTTCAATGGAATAATATGCTGAAATAAATCTTTTCTATAAACCTTTAGGTCATCATATGACCATGCAAAAACATGCCTAAATTTTCTCAATAATTCAATCAAAGATTTCTTTACCTTTTGAGATATATCTCTACCAATGTATACCTTCTTAGGTGCCTCATGTGTTCCAAGATTTATCTCTTCTAGATCAGCATGATCTTCTCTTTTGATATTCTTTTGAACTCTATCCTGGTTATCAAAGATAGTCTCCAAAACAACAAGCCCCTTGGGCACCTTGTTAGTTCTAAGCTGAATGACCTCATAGCCAAAGACAACCTCCCTTTCTTCTACTATCAAATTCCTGACCATGATACTGATCCTCACAACCCATAAACTTCAAGATATCATTATCATCATCAAAAACTTGCCAATTCTCAATATTATCTGGTATGCTAGGCCTAGCCTTAATTTCAACTTTAGAGATACCAGAAAATGTAATATCATTGGGATTGATTGCAATATTGGCTAACAACTCAGCCATTCTATTATTAATCCTATCCTTCCACTCAATATTGAAGGCATCAAAATGTTCAATCAAATCCCAAACTACATTCCTATATTGCTTCAACCTCCTATTATTGGAAGCATATATTGACCTGACTTGGGACACCACCAACTCAGAATCACCAACAACACTTAAACACTTGATACCATGCTTTTGTGCCAACCTCAATCCTAACAACAAAGCCTCATATTTTACTATATTGTTGGTACAAAAGAAATTCAATGTGAAAGAAAACTTGTAGGTGTTTCCATCAGGAGAAATAAGTAAAATACCTACTCCTGCACCATCTTTGCAATTTACACCATCAAAGTACATTACCCACAAATCACCCTTCACAGAATTAACACTTACCTCAATAGAGATAGGTGACAAAATAGGTTCCTCTTCAAATACAGGGATCTCTACCCTAAAAGCATTAATATTAGTATCCACAAAACATGTAGTTTCATTATCAATATTTCTCTCAATCATGTGGCATACTCTTGGCTCTTGTTCAATCTTGACAAACTGATCATCAATCTTGAAAGTGGCATAGGATAGATCACACTATAAACTTCCACCCATGGCAACACTCCACCTTCTAGATAGCAGCATCCCATAATGAGGAGGGATATCCACCACCAAAACATTCATTGTTAACTCTTTCTTTGGATATGCTGTCAGCCTATATGGCATTGCATTGATAGTCCCAATAACTGGTACCTCCCTTTGATCCATTGCACAACATCTGCCTTGCACTATATCAACTTTAAGGCCCAACTTCTCCATGATTTTGAAAGGCATGACATTATTAGATGCACCACTATCAATCATAAAATTTCTCAACTTCATTCCATTCACAAGAACACTTAAAAAGAATGGATCAATATTTTCAATGCTGGCATTGACAAAACTATCCAAGTATATTGGAGGAATTTGAGACACAATTCCCTGAGCAGCAACACCTTTCAAAGCCTTATCCTAAGATCCATTGCATGCAACATCATTTTTATGAACATTACCTACCCATGCAATAGCATTGTCTTTGTGTTCAAGGATCCTCAACAATTCTGACAATGGAACCTTAACTGTAATTTGGGACAATACAGATAACATATCAACAGGAGCAGAAGAAGGAATCTCAATCTACACTGCCTTAATATTCTTTTTCTTATCTGACACATTAGGTGTATTGGCCACCCTCATTTTTTCAATCTTAGCCATTGTGTTAACTAGCCTCTCAATCTCACTAGAAATCTTTTCAATTCCAACTCCCTTAGGCTCACAATTCTTACCTTTTACATTCTTGAATTTCACCATGTGATCACCTTTTGATTTTTTCTCATTAGGTTCTCCAGAGTTGGTACTCTTTATAAACATTCCTATAGCTTTCTCATTTGTATTCCTTGCCACCATGCCTCTAGTTTGCACTTGAGCAATCATTTCTACAGTAATCCTATCCATCTCTTCTCTAGAAGGTCTTCTTAAATTTACTGGCTTAGAAGAAGAGTTCATATTACATGTCTTCAATATCAGAAAAAACTTCTTGATGAAAAAGGGCCTGATTGTGTCTCTTTACATTTAAATCTACCTCTTCATCAAAATCAGAATCATCTTCATATCCTAGATATGAAGAATCCATGTTGCATCCAACATCATCTTGATCTTCTTCTTGATCTATCTCCTCATTGCCACAATCTTGATTTGCAACCATAGAATGTGCAACCACACAATGCTCTATAGAATGAGGGGACTGGCATGCAACACACCAAGGTATGTCCTCCATGACATTTATTGAAGCCTTTTGTAGAGGATCAGGGACACCTCTATCATTGTTTCCTCTTACAGCAGGGACAATAGGCTTGCCATCCTTCCATTGGGTGTTGTAGGGGTAGTTTTGCAATCTATTCTATTAGTTAAAATTGTTGTTGAATTGAGGCCTTTCATTGGTAGGAGCACTAATGTTCCTATTTTTAGGTGCCTTCAAATCCTTTAATGCATTAAGCACCTTATCCAAGTTATCTTCCTCTTGCCTCCTAGCTCCAACATTCTTATCATTTTCCTTTCTATATTTCTTGTCCCCAAACAACTTTGGGTCATCTCTCTTTCCCCCCAATTTTCCTGATATTTTCATATTGTTCTCAATATTGATAGCAATCCTAAAAGCATCCCTAAGAGTTCTTGGTTCTTTGTCCCTCAAAAAATATCCCATCTTTCCATCAAATGCATTGAAGACTATGGTCAGACAGACATTGTCATCTAACCACATAACTTGGAACAACTTATGCATACCTTTCTGAAATCTCATGTTGAATTTAGCTGCAGTCTCATTCTAATTTTTCCTTATGGTATTGAATTCATTCAACATGAAACTAGCATTAGGTCTATCACCATACTACTCTTTAAAACATCTATCAAAAGAGTCCCAAGTATCAATACATTTGTCAGGAAGTCTCTTAAACCAATCTCTAGCATCCTCCATTAGAGATTGAACAAATAACTTCATGACCACATCCTCATGCTCTACCTCATAATCATCAAGCATATCAACAAATAACCTAAGATGCTCCTCATAATTGATAGCATTATTACCAGAAAACTTAGGTACCTTATCTCTAATATCATTTGGAAAAGCATTTGGGTAACCAGGAATTCCATCAAAACTAATTTTCCTATAGCCTTCTAATTGCATAGGTCTTCTTTGAAAACTTGAACTAGTGTTAACCCTAGGATCAACATTAGCAGCTACATTTATTTGTGCATTTGACTGCTACCTAGGATCAGCACCTATCCTAGTAGATGAAGAAGGAATTGAGCTAGTAGCATTACTAAGTGGAATAGTAGTAGTCATAGATGGCATACCTAGTTCAGTAGCAGATGGGCCAAGAGCATTAGCTGATGAAGCCTTCAAAAACTAGATCTTTCTTCTTTTTTCTGCAATGGAAGCTTCAATTTTAGCCCTCTCTAATTCTCTTGCAAGGTCCTCATCTTCTTTTCTTCTTCTCCCCATTTCTGTGTCCTTATTTAAATTAGGTGGTGGGACCCTGGGTATTGTTAATGATTTACTTGTTTGATGTCCTACCATCTTTTGCTTTCCTTTCTCACCAGCAGCAACATCAGGCCTAGTGATCTCATGCCCATCTTTATCTCTAGGAAAAGGAACATAACTTTGCACTTGTCTAACCACAGGGCCCTCCCTATCAAATTCATGATCTTGTAGTAAGCACTCTTGCTCACTCCTCAAGGAATCAAGATCACCAAAGACATCATGCTACAAATTTTTAGGAGCAGAAGTAAGCATCTTGTTTCTCTCCTTCATTTCATTAATCTTTCTAAGGAGAGATTGTCTTTCTATTAGAGCATTCACCTTTTCAGCCTCTCTCTCCTCTTGTAACCTCTTATGTATGGCATCCTGCTCTGCCAACTACAACCTTAATGCATTTAAATCATCAGGATCTACCATAATGTCATAAGAACCTGATGACACATCCATATCAGGAAGATTTTGATATGGGAAGTGGACTTGCCTTGGTCTCATGGGTTCTCTTCTGAAATTGTCCTCATCAAGATCTAAATCAATCTCCAAATCCATCTCTATAGCTTGTTCATCTTGACTCGTAGGCAATGGACCTTTTCCCTGGAATACAACTTCTGGGGTATCATAAAATCTATCTTCAGAGCGACCACCATCTGATCTAGAAACTCTGCCCTATGAACCTTCCTCACTTGAGGAAATATGTGGTGCTTTACCTGTAGTACTTCTTTGTTCTCTGATGGGAGCACTAGTAGACTCACCATTCCTTCTAATCCAACTCTTCTTCTCCTATCTAGGCAATTGCTCCAGAGTGACCTCTAGATTCTTTCTGACAAAGGACCTAGTATTCCTCCTCTTGTCCATGATTTACAATATATAGCACTAGTTCTTAACCTTTTTGAGTCACCACCCACCTAGATGGGAAATATTTACTTGAAATACAATAGGAAAACAAGAGTGCACTTAAAACCCTTATCTCTAGACTCTCCCCAGCAGAGTCACCATTTTGTTGGGAGTTCCCTTTGATCTTCAACTTGTAGATTTATACTTTGATGGATAACTTTGATATAACTTTGACTCTATCACCACTCCAAAGTCTACAAGGAAGAGGGCCAATTAACAAGGATCAAGAGAGATCCTCCTACACTTTGAGCCTTATTGCTCAGGTGGGTGTACCCTTGATTCACTTCTTGAAAGGAATCACTAAATGATATACAACTATATACTCTTTACTAACTGCTTTAATATTTTATTATTTGACTATTTGTGTGTGTGGTTGATGACAATGAAATGCCTCCAGAGGATGGACCAGTTCCTTAACCTAGGGAAAAGAGTCACCCAATTACATACATAAGCTAAATACCTTAATTCAAACACAACTGAATCCGGGATAAGTGCTTTGCCTATTACCCCTCTCCCTCAGACACAAGGACATTAGATTCCTGCTTGGTTGCAAACTCACTGAACCCACCCAAAAGACTTTAATCCTAACTTTGTTAGGAACTCAGAGATGACTTCACAATACTCTTTGTTTACCATATGCTAACACACTTTGTGACATTAACATATATGAGCTTAGAACCAAAACAAGAAGACATACACAAATGCAAGATTGGAACTCAATAGTATTTTCATTAACATATTCAGGATCAATATACAATCAAAATAACACAAAGGTAGGAAATACCCAAAATCCCACTCCTCTATCAGTATAACACTATCAACAACCAGCTGGGACCAAAGAAAGTTTGGAACCCCTGAAAATCAAAATTTCTGCAACTTATACTCCCTAGTCATCTTGGAATTCTCAAAGAAAATGCAACAAGCTACGGATGACTTAGGGTTAGGGTTTCAACCACCCAACCAACTGGAAATGGTCAAAAATTTATTACAGGGGTGGAAACCCAGGCAACCAGGAGAAAGAAAATCCTACGATGATCCTCAATCATGAAAATTTCTCTGTGAAGGTACTAAGAATCATGAACAATGCTCAAAATGTCAACCCTACAACACACCTTGAGCAAAAAACCACACAGTACAAACCCTGCAGACAATCACTCAACACCCTGGACCACACTGCAATGGCAATAGATCATCTCTCACCAATGCCAATCGCTTCTGCATTGAATTCTAGTCCTTCTATTCGTAGGAAACCCTTCAAAATTTTGAAATTGAAATCAAACAGCTACTTTATGGCACTTCTAGCAAATCAGTGGTGGATATTTGAAATCAGGTTCACCTTAAGTCATGACCATCCAATCTTCATGTTTCGTGCACTTTATCATTTACCTCCTAAAAGGGCCCTGGTCAAATTTAGCGAACTGGTGACAAAGGTTTCCCCTAGTTCATGAAACACTTTTTCTCTCTGCCATTAAGTTTAGTAATTATGTGAATGCTTGTTCACTGAATGCTAAAACACTTAGAGAAGCACTGCTAATTCATAGGAATGAGGGAAGCCTTTGAACTTTGTCAACACCACTAACCTCATTCATCTGAACCGCTAAACCTTTTGACCCCAACTGGGCCCTCTTTATGTCATTTTTCACTACATCATACATAGCTCATGCTCAGTCACACTAACAAAGGACCCACCCACCTAAGCCCTATAATCAAATGGTAGGCGTAAGATCTCATAGCTCTAACAAAACTCATGAGAACTTACGTAGATCGTAGATCATGTCTTCATCACTGATCTCTCTGACAATGATCCCACCCTATCACATCATCCATGTCGACCAATAAAATTTGAACAATCCTACACCACATGGAAAATGGCCCCACTAAGAACATTAAGCCACTTGGAAGATCAGATAGCTGGCACAAGATCTGAAAGGCTCAAAAGATTCTATGTGCTTACACACCAACCGTCGATGAAGAATCTCCTCCCATCTCTAACAACCTATTGACAAGAAACAAAATTAATGGATGACACATAATCTTAAGCCTCTAAGAAAACCCATAAGATTATACACCATTCATTGATTCACTGATAGGATCAGGACCCACTGACACATCTAGAAACTAGGTCCCATTGACAGGTGCTGAGTTGGATTTGAAATCAATGGATGGCACATGATCTCAAGGGGGAAGAATATTCCTTAAGATCATGCACCAACCATAGATTAAAAAGCCTTCATTATAGGCCCCACTGACAAGATCCTTCTCAACAACACATGGACCAATGAGAGAACACCAACTGTGCCAACATGGCAGTGGACTCGCCTATTTGAGAAGCTCTATCATAAAGGAGAATCAATGGATGTCTTAAGTTTGCAAGCCTCTGACACATCTCATGAGAAGATATGCCCACCATTAGATGGAGATGGTGTCAGAGAGTTGGGCCCAGGAAAATACAAAACCAAAACATTAGGAAGTATTAAAGGGCGGGACATAGGGAAAATCAATGCCGAGTAACTTAGGAAAATAAAATGGTCAGGGAAACTTAGGACTTAAGAAGAATTAAAGGGGACCCTGCCGACACATGAAAAACCTAACCGTGAACCTAAAGCTAGTCATTTTAATTAGCACATGTGAATTTAATGTTTTAAGTCACCCTAAAAAGGTAATGCAACATTAGAACAAGGCCAGGGTACTTTTTAATTTTTTAGACCCAAGGGCTACAATTTTGAAATTTTTGCCTTAGGCTTTATGCCAAGGACCTAAAAACAATTGCATAGACCAGCAGAAAATTGCTAAAGCCATGAAATCTTTTGCACATGCTAACACACTACAGGATGAGGAGACCATAGGGTGTGCTATCATGGTGGAGCGAAAGGAGGAAGACAAGAAGGTCCAGGAAGGTTTACCATTAGAAGTGTAGAAAATGTTGGAACAATACAAAAATATAGTAAGTGATGGAACCCCTACCACCTTACCTCCAAGAAGATCTATAAGTCATAAAATTGACTTTGTACCTAGTGATTCTCTTCCTAATAAAGCAGCCTACAATCTTACCCCAGACTAGATTAAGGAAGTGGCAAGACAAGTGCAAGAATTATTGGATCAGGAGCTGATCAAGAAGATTATTAGTCCATGTGTAGTCCTAGTGGTTTTAGCATCGAAGAAAGGTGGAAAATGGAGACTTTGCATAGATTCAAGGGCTATTAATAGGATCACTATCAGGCATAGGTTCCCAATTCCAAGAATAGAAGATTTGATGGATTTCTTAGGAGGTGCTATGTATTTCACAAAGATGGATTTGAAGAGTGGTTATCACCAAATCAAAGTTAAGGAGGGTGATGAATGGAAGACCACTTTTAAAACCACTGATGGTTTGTATGAGTGGCTTATGATTCCATTTGGGCTTACAAATGCCCCCAACACCTTCATGAGGTTGATGAATGAGGTCTTGAAGGACTTCATAGGCAGATTTTTGGTGGTGTATCTAGATGATATACTCATCTATAGCAAGACAAAAGTAGAACACCTAGAACACTTAAGGTTGGTTATGAAGAAGCTACATGAAGAGCAATTAGCCATCAATCTAGAAAAGTGTGAGTTTATGTAGCAAGAGCTGATTTATTTGGGATTTGTGGTGTCCAAGGGTACCTTGAAAATGGACCCAAGACTGGTGGAGGCAATCTTGAATTGGTCTACCCCAAAAATATGGACAGAAGTTAGAAGTTTTCATGGTTTAGCCCAATTTTATAGAAATTTCATCAGGAACTTCATGGGATTTGTGCACCAGTATTAGACACTATCAAAGGAGGGCTGAAAAATAAGTTCAAATGGACTGAGGAAACTGAGAAAGCATTCCAAACATTGAAGCAAGAGGTAGCCACTAAACCTATCCTACTCTTACCTACTTTTGATAAATTGTTTACCATTGAATGTGATGCAAGTGGTACAATAGTAGGGGGTGTTTTGAGTCAAGAAGGAAGGCCTATGTCATTCTTTAGTGAGAAACTCAATGAGGCAAAGAAGAAGTATTTAGCTTATGACTTGGAGTTGTATGCATTAGTACAATCTCTCAAGAAGTGGAGGCATTACCTTTTGCCAAAAGAATTTGGTGTCTTTACTGATAATCAAGCTTTAAGCTACATAAACACTCAGGAGAAGCTTAGTAACAGGCACTTGAAGTGGATGGAGTATCTCCAATCCTTTACCTTCACAATCAAGCATAAGAAAGGGTAGCTCAACAAGGTAGCAGATGCCTTGAGTAGGAAGTTATTGACTGTCCAAGAGGTACAGCTACAAAGCATTGGAATAGCAGGTTTTAAAGACTTATATGAGGAGGATGAAGACTTCTCACAAGCCTACAAGGTGTGCCTAGAGTTTGAGAACCATTTTCATGGTGATTTTGTAGATTACACCCTTCAGAATGGACTCTTGTTCAAAGGTAATCAACTTTGTGTACCTAGAGGATCCATGAGGGAAAATCTAATCCAAGAGAAGCATAATGGCAGCCTAAGTGGTCATTTTGGCATAAAAAAGACCTTGGAGTTAGTACAGAGATACTACTTTTGGCCTAAGCTAGCAAGGGATGTCAGAAGGTATGTTGAGCAATGTGGAGTATGTCAGAGAGCTAAAGGAGGCTCAAGCAATGCAGGACTCTATCAACCTCTACCAGTTCCAAATAGGCCTTGGGAGTGTGTTAAGTATGGAATTTGTGGTTGGACTCCCTAAAACCAAATTAGGTATGGATAGCATCTATGTTTTTGTTGACAGGTTCTCTAAGATGAGTCATTTCATTCCATGTAGAACTACTCATCATGCAAGTTATGTAGCACATCTCTTCTTTAAAGAGATTGTTATAATTCATGGACTTCCTTTGAGAATTGTATCACACAGGGATAGCAAGTTCATGGGCCATTTTTGGCAAACCTTATGGAAAAGGCTGGGAACCAATCTCTCTTTCAGTTTAGCATACCATCCTCAAACTGATGGTCAAACTAAGGTCATTAATAGGGTTCTTGGTAACTTACTAAGATGTTTAACAAAGGAGTATGGGAAGACTTGGGATCTTGTTATATCTCAAGCTGAATATGCATATAATGATAGTGTAAATAGGACCATAGGAAGAAGTCCTTTTGAGATAGTTTATGGAAGACACCCTAGAGGAGTGTGTGAATTGAGAGATTTAGGGTCCATGGAGCTAAAGAGTGGACAAGCTAAATATTTTATTCAAACCATCAAGGAGGTTCAAGAGCAAGTGAAGAAAACCATTTTGGAGTCTACTCAAAGAATCAAGGCTAAAGTGGATGAAAAGAGGAAAGATGTATAGTTTCAAATTGGGGACTATGTTATGGTCCATCTTAGCAAAGCAAGAATGTAGAAGGGCATGCCTACTAAGCTACAGATGAGGAGAGTAGGTCCATGCAAGATTTTAGCCAAGTATGGAGAGAATGCCTACAAGGTGGACTTACCTTCAGATTTAGCCATCTCACTAGTGTTCAATATTGCATACCTGATTAGATTCAAGGGTGACATTAGTTATCAAGGTACAACTCCACCAAAGGTACTACAAGATGTGGATGCCAATGCCATGCCTAAGAAAGAACCAGCCCAAGCAGAGAAGATTCTAGAATCTAGGGTGAAGAAGACCACCTAACATCAAGTCTACATGGAGCATCTAATCAAGTGGAAGGGTCAACCTAAATCTAAAGCCACCTAGATAGAGGAAGGATAGCTCAAAAGGTTTGGTGTTGATCCAGCTCTCCTAGACCCCAAGGTGCCTTAGTTTGTGCTGAGGGGGATTATGGTGTAGGAGCACCTCTATGAGGGCCCTCACCTTCATATTTTGGTGTGTTAAGTGCAATGTAAGTAAAATAAGAGTCATCTTGGAGTTTGGCTCATTTGTTTTTGGTTGAGTCTAGGCATTGTCTAAGTCCTAGACATCTCTTGTCTTTTAAGTCTGTTTGTGCAGCACATTGATCCAAGGATTGTTATCAACTTGGAGTGCTTGTATTTTTGGTTAGTAAACTTAAGGTAGTGTTTGGTTATTTAATGAGCACAAGTTTTCTTTAGGAATGGTTTTTTTGTATGAGAGAGAAAAAGCTACTCAAGCAACTAAAAGTTGCTCAAAAGTTGCTAGTAACTTTTAAGAGTTGCTAAGCAACTTCTTCCTTTTGTAAAGACTGCTCATGCTAAGTGGCTAAAAGCCCTAAAATCCATGCACAAACTTGATAGAAAAGGTATATAAGGCCTGGCTAAACCTAATCCTGAGGTTGGAAGTTTTTATGTACGACAGGTGTACAGAACATGAGAGAAAAATATACTAAAACTGTGTTTGACAGTGACTTTTAGAGTTTGAAACATTATTTTCAGTGTGCATAGTTGATATCAATTATTGTGTAGCCATATTTATGGTTGTTTCAATTCATATACTTGTATATAGTTTAGTTTGTGTGTGTTTTGTTTGTTTGTTTAGGTTCAGTAGGGTTTCACAGTCCACTGTTTACATTGGTGGCACTGATGGAATAGGGCCTGAAGCTCTTCATTCCACCATGGGAAATCCATGGGATTATGGAGTCTAAGACCTTAGACTCTAACCTTGTATACTATGCAAGCAGGTCACCAGTAAGCCAGTGCAAACATCAGTTTGACAATGCCCTAGGCGAAGAGAAGCCATTCGACTAGGTTGCAGCAGTAGTCAAGACACTCCAGCAGGTGATAGGAGAGTTATCAAGACTTTCCCTTTGGTGGAAGTCTATAATGATGTGAGAAGACTTGACAATGAGAATGAGAGGGTCTGCAAGTTTGTAGAGGAGTCATGGTGAAGCCAGGAGTAGGGAGCAGTCCATGAAACCCTTAAAACCCTCATAAATAGGGAAGGGTACTATACAAATGAATGAGCACTTGAGACCCCAAAAATCCATTCGAGTGGGTCATTTGCAAGAAAATTCCTTTAGGACAAGGTGCATGAAACTCAGTGTAAAGGATCACAAATTCCCTAAGAAATCAGAGGGAGGCTAATTAGGCCTCCACCTTGTAGCCCTATTTTCCAAAGCAACTACTCATTCCGATGAAGACCCAACCAAACCAATGATTTGATTAGTTGAAAAAAGTCTTGAAAAGAACTTGGAACCTCTCAAAACCATTTTTGGAGTGTGGTAAAGTAGAATAAGACAAAAAACCCTTATTAAGCCTAGACAAGGCTAATTTGCTAGAATGCTAGGTATGGAGTGCTGATGAGTGAAACGATTGAACTTGGTGGGAAGGTTAGGTAGGTCAGGGGTTCCTTGTAAGTATAAGGTTCCTATATATCAACCATAACTATCAGGAGTATACTGGAGTCCTTGGGCAAGGAGCAGAGCATAGACTAGCTAGTCTATCCTAGCCTCCCCATCACATAGATAATTCTTTGGGTTCTTTTTCTTTGTCCACTTTGTTAAGTTTGTCTTGCATAGAATGCATCTGTTTCATCATAGAAGTGATAGGGGTCTCTACCTCTTGTGTTATGATGTCTTCAATATTAAAGTTGCAAGGAAGTTTAGCCCCTTTTTTGGCCAATTCGAGGAAGTATGTATCTTTATCCTCTCCTAGGAAATGCTTCATGAGCTTCTTGAAGAGATCATCATCTCAATATTGTGAAATTTTAGAAGGTGTGGGTTCCTGAGCCCTACCCTCATCAAAATCATGGCCTTGTGATCCATGGCTAGCTACTCTTTGAGATATAGTAGCATGTTGATTGAGATCTTGTGATGATTTAGGATGAGTTGTGTGACCTCCTTTTAAGCACAAATTGCCAAGTTCATCTTCTTCATAAAGATCATGATCGTAGGGTTGATGAAAAGACTAAACAATGAGAGAAGATGTAGGTGATGTCTTTGGCTCTTCTCTTGGTTTTCTAGGTGAGGAAGCTCTTGTTTCCACCATTAACCTTTAGGTGAATCTTGGAGAAAGATAAGACAACTAGATGATAATATGATTTAGGAATAATCGAGTGACACAACCTTGTCAAGATTAGATTGAATTATTGATGAAAAAGGTAGATTGGATATAAGTGAAGGATACTATGCCTGAGATGTATGGGTAGATGCCAAAAGGATGGTGGACATGAATTTATGACTCTTAGCCTTTTGATAGATCAAGGTTGTTTTGACAAGGTTTTTGAAACAAGATGAGACGTGTTCAAGATTAATCAATAGGATGACAAATCAAGAAAATTAGATCACTTTGGGAAAATGAGATGGATCTCTATTTCTCTGCTCTGTACATGACACAAGGGGTTTTCTAACAATATTTTGACCAAAGCTGAAGGTTAATCATATTTCTATCAAATTTAGGGTGTTTTTGGTAATTTGTGCAAAAGGTCATATGATAGTATATAGGCTCGTATGACACAGAATAGGGCCCAACATGACAATCCAGAAGCTCGTATGAAAATTGATACCAGGGATTAATTTTTACTTGGGATTTTTGACAACTCTTGTACGATACTCTGTAGCTTCCTGTATGACACTTCGGGGGTTCTAGTATAACACTTGACAAAACTAAGCAGTTATCATATGAAAATTGATAGGGCATGACAATAGTTGACACCAGAAAAGGATTTTTCTTCAATTTTTCAAGATTTGGGTGTTTTTGGTCTTAATTTTCTTTTCAAATTTGTTGTCCAATTTTCAAGATCTATGTTTTGGATTGTCTAGGGATGTTTAGCATAGCAGTAGGCTCACAATCATAGAAAATATGTGGGAACTGACTCAAGGAATCAAACACACCAATCTTAACCTAACTAAGAGAAGATATGTATTAATTGCTCATTGACTTAGGAACACACTCAATGACTCCTCAGAATATGGCGGTCTAACAACATGCAATGGATATTGAAGCCCATATTACCCGAGTTCAAATGTCAAGGAGGGCTCAATATGAAGAGTGTCTTAGGGTGATTACTATTCACCTCATACAAGCACTACAAATCCTTCAGAGGTAGATCGGTAGAAAACTAGCTTAGTCTTTTAATCAGGGCATCTATTCACAACTATCTCCCATAGTCCCACAAGTGGGATTGAGGCTGTTAAACCTATGAGTACTCAAACCCGTGTAGTCTCACAATCAAGATTAAAGTAGCTCTGCTCTACACAAGATCCAAGCATGTTCATAGAATAAATCCAAGGAATAAGCACAATTATGTCTTCCGAGGCTTTAACCTCAAAGAAGTGTCAAATTTTATAGTGGGGTGGAAGAGTCGGCTTAAGACTTGTCCTCACTTGGGTCATTCCTGGGAGATTTTTACCTTAGCCAACATGCCCTCTAAAGGATTAAATGAAATGTGAGGTTGGGGACCACAAGATTTGGGTTTCTCATTCTTTGAAAGAGAAGAGCATAATCCCCTAACGTTATCCTTTTCCCTATCCAAGACATGCCAAACATAGTTAATCCAGAGATAGTACACACATTACTAGGAGGAGATACCTTCTGGGTTTTTGATTCTCTAAAAAGAGAAGAGCATAATCCCCTCAATATCTACCACATGTAATATGACACATGTAACTAATTATCTATGTGCCAATGAAAAAGAGATTAACCAAACACAATATTTGCTCAATGAAGATTTTGGGCAACTTGCAAAACCACAAGTCAAATTTTTTAGATAAATGAGCTTTCTTTGGCCAGTGATTTCTAAAAGGGTTTCCTGCAAACAAGAGCTTAGAGGACAAGACAAGAATAGGCCAAAAAGATAGGTTTCAATGCTTAGGTCTTCATCTCTCATCCTGCAAAAAGTGTTAGACTATCTAAAATGATCACACACCAAAAAATAGCAAGGGTTAGGATTAGCAATCAATCAAATTTCATAGTAGAAACCTCAAAAAATGACTACAAAAACCCATACGACAATTAAAATTCTAGTGTGAAATGTCATACGACAATATACCTTATGTTAGAATAACTAAGAGGGGGGTGAATCAGTTATCTAGTGTCCCAATTCCAAATGTATAATCCAAAACAATTCTACTACTTTTGCAAGTTGGTAAACATAAAATACTTTCACTGTCTATGTATTTACCGATTGACAGTCTAAACTCTGTAATAATTACCGATTAAATCTAACATGTAATATGCAAAGTATGATAACAAACAAATATCACAATCAACACATACCACAAGAGATTTAACGTGGAAACCCTCTAAAGGGAAAAACCACCTGGGACCGGTAACCCAAAATTGTTCACTCTTCTGAAGTGAGGTCAGTGAAGACCCAACCCTATTAAAGGTTTACAAACACACTGTTAGGTGTGACCTTGTTAGAGGATTTTAGACCAGAAGTTATTGTCCAACCAACAGTCACTCTGGGGTTGACAGGATAACAATGTTCACTCTATGAATGAAACATCAAAAGAGTTTCATAGTCCACTCAGTTAAGAGATTTGACTATGTACAATGGTTAAATATGTAATAGTAGATGATCTACCTAAAAACAACTTTAGTTTGCAGTTTATAGATCAATGTTCAGCTCATTCAAATATTTCTAACCAATATAACACTTCAGATTCAATACTGTATCAACTTACTATCCATCGGTAATAACTCTCTGTAGCTCAGTAACTGTTCTGCAGCTCAATTTTTATTAACCAATATGATCAGAAAAAATTCTCCACATGATTATTCTATAGTATCTTCTTCTTCTGGCATACGTTTCATAATGAAACCAATGTCTCTTATATTGATGAGTAAATCATTTTCTTTTCCTCCATCAGATTTTGCCACTTAATCATATTCATAGATTTTGTTGCTTTAAGCTCCCTCAGCTAATGTGTCAGTAAAACATTTCAATCTACTCCATTAGATCCTTTTTGATTTATGTTAGTCGTTGATCTTCATAACAAACATTATCTGTTACCTCGATTTCATACACTTTACAACTCATCACTTTATCGGCTAAACTAATCATTTAATTCCTTTATGTTTTTCTCAGTTAACAAAGAAATGCATCGGTGAATACAAGCTCGGTTAATACTACCCTCGGCATATACTACACTTCATCGGTGTATACTAAAATGCTTTATTTACCGACAACATTGCTTTGTGTCTTTCAGCTCTATTCTTCATCATAGATAAATGCAACATAATAAAGTCAATTCCATCAAGTCATAGACTCATCAACAAGTTACTCAGTGTATTCCTTATCCTCATCTATCATATACATCTTCCTCATGTAGATATTTTTGTTCTTCATCTCTTTCACCTTCCTTCAGATGTGTCGGTATAGTAACTTACAACATAAGTACTGTTAAGCTAGTTGACATCAATGACAACATAATACTGATTTATTCATCTTGCATATCTAATCATCAACTCCTCAATAATCTTGAATTACAGATTCTTCATTCTAGTTCTAAATCAGTTGTAGTTCATCACCTTAACCAATATGACAATTCACCTTTGATATGATAGTGTGTACAAACTGATACGATGATTGAGCCCTAATATGACAGTGTATACTAACCGATACGAAACCTCAGGAATGTCGACTATCGTATGACATACATAGACTTCTAAAATGACACTTTGTAAACTATTGTATGAGATTGTACAAAAAAAATTCAAAAAACTAAGAGCTTGGTAAAAATGATCATAAAATTGACAAAACATGAAAAATGTGAAACCCGATATCGGGCCTCACAGTGGGTGCTAGAAATGTGTGTGAAAATTGTACCTATTCAAAAAACACAACACATCAGTAAAATATTGTAGATCAATGATAAATAAATAAGTAATGAATGAATATATAATCAATCAGGGGATTTACTACCTTTTAGAAGACGTGAGTATGGTATTCTTAGATTATGATCGAGATCAGTGACAATGCGACGCCTAAATGAAGGATTTGAATGCAAAAACAATGAAAATGAATGCAAGTTTAATATATATTTTTGTGATTTTCTATGCAATAATAATGAAGTAAGCTAAATGTATTGATCTAAAACTTGATATCAATGATATGAATCTAAGCCATGTATGTAAAAATAAGAAATAAGTGATAGCAATGTGTATACTAGAAATAGTATCTTCATCGGGTTCGTATTGTGAATAAATCAAATAGAAACTAAATAACCACAAATAGAAATCTATTTAAGCTAGAAAATGACAATTAAGCACTTTATGGCTCTCTAACTAGGAGTGTTAATGGTGAAGCTCTCAGCAAGCCTCCATTAAATGACAGCCCTAAAATGAGAATAGATGATAAAACAAGCTAAATAGTTCAATTCCAAATTAAAATGCTAATTAACTCCTATATTTTCCTTTCTAGCTATAATTCTCAAGAGGTTAGATGCAATTCTCATATTTGTGGATGAATTATGAGTGAATTTAGCCTTGCTTTTATAGGATTTGGCAAGGGTAGGGGGTGTAGTAGAGTTGATCATGATTAAGTTGGGGTTGAGTCTTTGGTTCCACCCTTTGAAGACAATTTAAATATTGTGTCCTCAAATCTTGGGATAGGAAGACAAGATGAGTGGACAAGATGCTCTTTCAATTTGAGTGATTGAGATTCATTTTGGCTTGATCCATGTGAGCTTCTTTCCTTAAATCCTATTGGTTGAGGCTTTTTCCTCCCATGTGGTGTTGAGATAAATTATGATTTAATCAATTGATTTTAATTCATTTATTTAGCCAAGTGTATGCCTTGAATGGGTTGATTTGATTTAATTCCAAACTATACAATTAATTGAATTAATTGCACATTAATTTGATTTAACTTGATTAAAATGTTCCTGATTTTGATTTAAATTGAATTAAAGCTTGATTTTAATTTTGATAGGCTAAATGTTCATTTTGATCCAACTGTTTTGATTTTGGTCTCGATTTGCCTTGATTACTCAAATGAATGATCCTGTCCACTTTTAGGTGATTATAAATGCCCCTCTTTGAGTCGACGTATGAAGCGTGTCAATTCAAAGAATGTCCTAATTTAACTGATGAAAGGTCCTGGTTCTATCAATGGAAGGTCCTGATTACATTTGATGTCTTCGATGGTTGATTAGATTCTGATGATGTTCATTTAATGTTGTTGTTCTGATGATCGATTCAATGATAGATTTCCTTGATATAGTACTAGTTTTGATTTGATTTGATATTTGATTCCTCCTCTCTATTGATTCATGAAAAATTTCCTGATAAAAGCTTATGCTTTGATTTGATGGTCATGCCCCTATTTCAATGATGATGCTAATGTTCCTGATTATCTAAGTGTATGCCCCCTCAAAAATGAAATGAAATTTGATAGATGTTTGAAAAAGTTGACGGTTTAGGTCAATTTTAATATGAATTTTGATTTCATTTCCTATATTGTTTTTGCATACGTGTGATGACAAATGCCCCTGATTTGGTAGAATTGGTGAAAAATTTGGATCCCCGGGCCTTCTCTGGTCAAAGAATCCCTTTTTAGGTCAAAAGGGCCTATATAAAGGGGTTAAAAGTCTTTTTTCACTATTCATTTTCACTTTTACTTTTGACTTTTGAGCTATGAGCTTGTTTGACTCCTTGACGATGTCAATCTCAATACGTGAGCATAGATTTGAGTGCGACTGCTGATATCATCAGCCACTGACCTACGGTCTTTCAGTAAGTGTCTAATCCTCTTGGTTTTTTCCATTTATGCATTTAAATTCAAAAAATTTGAATTTTTCATAGTAAACCCTCTTTTTTTTTCTTTTTAATTTGAAATAGTGCTTTTACCATTTTAAATAGTGTGTTTACACTTCAAATAATGCTTTTGTGGGTTTAATTAGCACTTTCACGAAGTGAAATAGTGCATTTACACACTTGTTCCAGGGCACAAACCACTTTTTCTTTGTCAAATAGTGCTTTGAAACTTGATTTCGCTTTTGCAATTTAGATTGGCGCGTTTGAATTTACAAATGATGCTTTCAAATAGTTTTAGTGCGTTTGCCTTAATTTTGCACTTTTGAATTCTTAAGTAGCACCTTTAAAATTTTAAACGATGCTTTTGAGTTTTAGCGCTTTTAAAGCTTGAAATAGCACTTTTACCCTGCTAGGAAAGATTTTAAATTGTCGTAGTCCACTTTGAAAATTATTCATTGTCGTCGATCAGATGATTGGTTAGGGTAACAAATTTGATGTTATAGTGAGTCATAAGATGTCAGTATGAGTCAGTCATAGTTTGAATGTTTGATTGTCAATCTAGATTTAGATGATGGACGATGATGAATTTTTCATCCTCTCTGAGTAGACTCAGGAAAATTGATTGTGGTTTGATATTTGTAAATGTTTGATTGACTTAGGATAATCCAAATGATAACCAATTTCAAAACTAATGTGATTGAACTTTCTTTTTGTAGGAGGTGCTTAAGTCCTTAGGCATTTGTGGTTTATATCCCCTTCCTATGAGTATGATCGATGACCTTAGTGCATTTGATCTGCGATATGTCAGCCTTTGTGGGTTGTCCTTCCTTCTTGCCTTACCATGATTTTGAGTGAATCAGGGTTTGATCATAGCTATGGTTGAGAGGTGGCACTAAGACCATAATACCTTCCATTTGCCTATGGGTGAGATGACAATCACCTCGGAGGATGTGTATTGTATCCTTTGCTTGCCTACTAGAGGAGGGCTGGTATATTATGATTTTGTTTATGAGGGGTCAGTATGTCGATAGGTCTTCTAGGATCTGACCATTGAAGATGATCATATCCAGTGGGCATAATTTCACTCTTTTTCAGTGTTACCAATAGTTCTTGGTGCATTGATCAATGGGTTCCTTCTTCCAGACAGATGTGGTCATGGATTTGTAGTCGGATGGGGTCCTATTTTGGAGGACTTGATGGCACATCCCCGACATTTTGATTGGGGATCCTATGTATTAGCCCAGTTATATCATGAGCTACATATAGTCATTTATAGATGATCTTCTATGGTCACTACATGAGTGATTTTATTACAACTTTGGACTTGGGAGCATATCCCAGTGACACGTCCTATCACAACATGACAACAAGATCTAGGTTGGCCATTCACCTGGATGTATGAGGGTATGGTGATTCAGACCCATATGGGTAAGTTAGATTATTGGTGTCATGTCATCGATGATATGGATGTTGTGGTTTGGAGGCCATATGTGAGATGTGAGGCTTGGCCTGAGGATGGAAATGAGTTGCCTTTCATGTTCTATTCATGATGGATGATTGGGCATTTGACTTATATCATTGAGAGATTTTGTTTCAAGAGAGTTTTGCATCAGTATGGGTGCACACAGGGTATGCCCCAGGGAGTGGCTATGTATGCTCGGGTCCAAACAGAGAGATCTTTGTGGGGTCCTTGTGTGGATTACGGGACAACTGCTTGAGAGATTCAAGACCTTGGGTATTTACCTTGGTCTATGAGAGAGCATATTATGGATGCTAGGATTATACATGAGTATGTAGATTGGCTAGCTTGAAACCCATTTCTAAGGTTTATAGATCCTCCTGAGAGAGTCCCAGGTATTGATGAGGTGTCAGATGCTGACAGAGGTGATGTAGGAGATGATGGGGATGATGCATATGATGGATATGGTGGGATGGGTGGGGGTAGGATTAGAGTATGGCGTGGATGATAGGGTCTTCAGGAAGTTAGAGCAGGCATAGTATATATTCTAGTGATTGCTTCCACTCCTATCCCTCTTAGGGGTAATCAGGTTAGAGGTGGAGCAAATAGAGCACTCCATCAGGTTGTTGTAGATCCAGCTATGAGACCAGGATGACATAGGGCTAGGCGAAAATGAGAGGTTGATGCACAAGTTGCATAGGTTTTACTTGATCAGGCACAGGGTCCTCTTGCTTAGCAGGTGATACCTTTAGTTGTTCCACAAGCTTCCTCTTCTCAGGCACCTACTTCTACTTTGATGCCATCTTCTTCTTCACATCCATCTTCTTCAAGTTTTGTTCCATCTTTATCAAATCCATCTTCATCCATGCCTTCTTCTTTGATGCCTCCACCACATATTCCTTCTACTCAAGCTCCTAGCTCAAAGGCTCTGACAGCTGCATCAGATGTCTAAGCTTTATAGTCAAATGTATCATAGATTAGACATCAAGTGAGCCAGCTCAGTACTATGATGCAGGCCTTCATGGCCACTATGAGTCAACATGGGTTACAACCTAGTTTGAGTCAACCTCCAAATAGTGCTCCTGGTCATGATGGTGGAGATGGTACTAGTGGTTCAGCCAATTGACTTATGATTTGAGATGCATTTGATTCTTGCATTTGATGATATATATGATCTCATTCTTTTGTTAATATCAAGACATTGAACTATATTATATCATTTTTGATTCGTTGATGTTTCTTATGCTAATACTTTGGTACTTTGATAGACTTTGATATCTGGATATTTGCAGTTATGATCATTTTATGGACTCTAATATTTTGTTGATTTCATGATGATGTTCCCATGGACTTTGATTCTCAATTTGATAGATATTCTATATATGATGTCATGATATGTTGGATTTCCTTTTCAGGTGATTTTAGCATGATATGTAGATCTAGATGGTTCTATCTCCTATATGCTTTGTTTTATGCTTTTTAGATGCAGTTTTTGATATGTATGCACATGTTCTAACGATGCTTAAATGATTGTTTTATGTATGACCTTGAATAGATGGATGACTGCAATAATATGATATGATTTAATGAGTAATGATATTATGAATGCAATGGATATATATATATGTTAGATGGATAATGTAATGATTAATGCGTTGTAATGACTTAATGGATAATGGATGTATTTATTTTGGTATATGTATGCAATGGATTTTATGTCAGTGTGATGACCCTATATGAATGTAATGTATAATGATCATGGGTATTTAATGATTAATGATTGTAAATTTTATATGTGACATAGATGAATGATGTTGCAATGCAATGATATCTAATGAGCTTAAAATGAATGATGTAATATGCAATGTTTTGAACTAAATAATATGCATCTTAATGATGACTTAAAATGATTTTAATGGATGTAATGAATGTTTAAAAGAATGTACCCTAAATGAGATGAATTTTAAAATGAATGAAATCTAATGCAATGAACTTAATGCAAATGATTTAAAGGATGAATGCGACCTAATGCACTTAATTAAATGAAAATGATTTTAAGGATGAATGCAACCTAATGCCCTTAATGAATTGAACTCTATGAATGATAAATGCAACTTAATGCAATTAATGTTATGAAGGTGGTTTAAACTGTATGGAATGAACTTATATTTAAAATGAATGCAACTTAATGAAATTTAACATGAATCTAACAAGTGCTCATGACCTAATGGAGTGCACCTTTATTTTTTATTGTTTTTTACTTCCAACACATTCGATCACATATAGTTTTTGATGATCCTTTGATTTTTTTATTTGACTACACCCCCTTTCTCTTTTCCTCTTGCAAAATAAATTAAGCTAAGAAAGGAAAATACATTAAATGCATTTAATCTATGATGTATGCAACTAACTGTCATTTATTCAAAAATTTGGAGCTTATAATCATCATTGAACAATTTTTGGAATCCCATTTTAGTACAACCATCACTAGTTCAACCATGATGATATGAATACTTTTTGCACCGCTTTCTTTTCTTTCCCATCTCTTTCTAGTATTACTATCACTGATTGAAACCAATCATGAGAGTGCAAATACTGATTTTGTCAGATTCTATGTTGCAACTGGATTTTGGTATTATGATATTGAAGATCAAAATAGCCAAGGTATCCTTTTGCGTAAATAAACAGAGATCTCAGTTTTATCCTATGTACAAGTCCTTGATGATTCTTTGATGATCACGTCCTTAAACAAATAATACATGTTTTAAAACTTTGATCTTAAGACAATCATTTAGAAATCCATAAAATATCATGCTTTCATCATAGCTTGTCTAGTTTAAAAACTTTCATTGATTGGCTAGAAAGACATGATTTCATCAATCAAGTCAACACTTTAGAAAAAAAATTTGCAATGTTTTTCAAATCCATATTTCAAGTGCAGTTCCATCCATTTCATACTTTTAATCCTGATAAAGATAAGGTGATATAAGATCTCGAATCAAATTTTGCATTTGGTTCAAATTGGATTAGAATGAAGATTTGATTAAGTGTTTCACTTGTGTTTTTGATGAATTGATTCCCTGATTGATTGAAGTTTTCTTTTGATGAATCCTTCCTCCTTTCGAGTAGATTTTCCCCCAGTTTGATATGATATCAATTATTGGACTTAGGACAATTTATAGATTAGGTGACCAAAATATTTAGGTACTTGCAAATGCAATTGTGGGGTTTTATTATGCAATATATACAAATGCTGGCAAATGCAATATTTACAAGGATGACTGCTAGGTATGCAATTGACTTGGACTTTCAATGGCACCTATTTACTAGGCTTTCACTGATTAGTTGGATCTTGCTTTCTTTTTCTATTTTTAAAGCTTTTTCCTTTTTTTTCTACTAAGGTGCCTATTTGCTAGGTTTTCACCAAGGTACTTTTTCTCTTCTTTTTTTTTGTATTTTCTCTTTTTTCAATTTTTTTTTCATATCATCAAGGTTCCTATTTGCTACGTTTTCACCAAAACATCTTTTTGAGGATCATATGAATATTTTTGGTATTTCTTCATGCTCAATTTTCCACTATTTTTTATCTTTTCTACATTTTTTATTTGTTTGTTCTTTTCTGCTTTTCAAATGTTTTTGGTATTTTCAAGATCTCTATTGACTATGTACAATAAATATGATGCTTTCCATTTGATTTTCTGATACTCTTTTTCTTTATCCTCTTTCATTTGCTTCATGTGTAGAACCTTTTGAGATGAATGCTATTGATAGGTTCTTGTAACTCCTCTCCCTCACAATCAACTAACTTATAAGTGCTGGTCCCAAAAGATGAAGTGATCACAAAAGGTCCTAACCAATTTGCCTCCCATTTCCCTTTCTTTTCCCTTTCTTCTTGATTCTAGGGATTTTCTTGCAAAACTAGGTCTCCTATTTGGAATGTTATTGACTTGATATGCTTGTTATAAGTCCTTGACATTCAATTTTGATATACTTTTAAGTGATCAAATTATTGTTGTTGTTTCTCATCTAGCAGTTCTAGTTCATGTAACCTAGCAACTCTATAGTCTTCTTAACTTATCAAGCCATGTAGTGATATCCTTAAGGATGGGAGTTCTACCTCCAAAGGAAAAATTACTTATGTTCCAAAGACTAAGGAAAATGGTGTAGCTCATGTTGGCATTCTGATACTTGTTCTATAAGCCCACAAGGTCAGGTTTATTTTGATGTGCTAATCTCTACATGAATTATCCATAGTTCTCTTCAATATCTTTAGGATGTTTTTATTCGCTGCTTCTGCTTGTCCATTACCTTGAGGATAATAGATTGATGAAGAGTGATGGATCATGTGGAACTTTGTGCATAACTCCTTTAAGTCCTTATTTTTGGAGTGATTTGCATTATCCATTATAATGGCATGTGGGACACAACATCTACATATTATGTGATTTAGGATGAACAAGGCTATCTGCTTTCCTATTGCAGTTGATAAGGGTACAACTTCAACCCATTTGGTAAAGTACTCCATTGCAATGATAATAAATTTATGCCCATTTGAGGATGGTGGATGAATCATCCCTATCAAATCTAGACCCCATTGATAAAATGACCAAGGTGTCGTCATCAGATGAAGCTCTTGTGCGGGTACATGTATCAAGTTTCCATGATATTGACACTTTTTACAAGTTTTAGCAAAGTTACAAGTGTCTTTCTCCATTGTCAACCAAAAATATCATATCCTAAGAAGTTTCTTAGCTAGGGTTAGACCATTCGAATGTGACCCACAGATCCCCTCGTAAATTTCTCGTAAGGATTTATTTGATTCCTATTTCTCTAAACATCTAAGAAGAATTCCATCTAGACTTTTTTGATATAATGTTTTGGAAATTAGGGTATAACAAGAGGCTTGGCATATGAATCTCTTCTTTTGGTTCCTAGTTTGGTCTATGGGTAGGATTTGGTATTTTAAGTAAGTGAAAATGTCTCTGTACCAAGGTGAATCATGTACGGTTAATAAACAAATGGTGTGAGGATGGGTAGGGTCAAATGCGGGTTGCTCAACTTCTTCTACCAGGAATTCATATCTGGTGCTTTGATCTCGTATTTGGAGAAGTGATGCTAAAGTAGCCATTGCATCTGCTGCTTTATTCTTCTCTCTTGGTACTTACTCAAATGTGATGAGAGTGAAGTGTTTCTTGAGATTCTCAACCATATTTTTGTAAGGTTTCATCTTGTCATCCTTAGTGAGATATTCATCATTGATTTGGTTGATAACTAGTTGTGAGTCTCCATAGACTTGTAGTTTTGTCACCTTCCATTCCAATGCTAGCTTGATTCCAATGACCAATGCTTCATATTATGCTATATTATTTGTACATCATGTATGATTTTGGAATGGTAGATCCTTGAGGAGTAATTAAAAGTATGCCTTCTCTTGACCCATGTT
Organism: Chamaecyparis obtusa; assembly: GCA_027943335.1. Classification (NCBI taxonomy): domain Eukaryota; kingdom Viridiplantae; phylum Streptophyta; class Pinopsida; order Cupressales; family Cupressaceae; genus Chamaecyparis; species Chamaecyparis obtusa. The sequence goes on from BSBK01001322.1 coordinate 100,999, forward strand.
GTGTGTAGGAACCATCAAAATATAGTTGCCATGTTTTTGCCTCAACATTTACAATTTCTGAATCTAGGAATTCCACTTGTATTGGGTGGTCATCTTGCAATGGTGATTCTTCTAATTGATCAACTATGACTTCACCCTTGATTGATTTTTGATCAACATATTCAATGTCAAATTCACTTAGCACCATGACCCATTTGGCTAGCCTTCCATTTAATGATGTTTTGCTAAGAAGATATTTTAAAGGATCTATCTTTGCAATGAGTCAAATTTTATGAGATAACATATAGTGGCATAATTTTTGGGAAGAAAAAACTATGGCCAATCATGCCCTTTCTATGAATGTATATTTCAACTCATATTTCACTAAATTCCTATTGATATAGTAGATAGACTTTTCTTTTCTCGATTCATCTTCTTGTGCCAAGAGTGCCCCTAATGAATGCCAGATCGCCGAAATGTATAGTATCAAAGGATTTCCTCTTATAGGTGGCATTAAATTTTGAGGGTTCATTATATATTTCTTCAATAAATTGAAAGCTTCTTCATATTTTTCATCCCATTTAAACACTATGTCCTTATGCAAGAGTTGAGTGAAATTATGGCACTCTTCTGCCAATTGAGAGATGAATCTTCGTATAGATTGGATTCTTCCTTGGAGAGGTCTCATCTAACTTATGTTCCTAGGTGATTCCATTTCCATAATGGCCTTGACTTTAGCTAGATCTACCTCCATTCCTTTAGTAGAAACAATGTACCCTAGCAACTTTCCTTATTGGAATCCAAATGCACACTTTTTTGGATTGAGCTTCACTTTGAATTGCTCTAACCTTTCAAAGATTTTCTCTAGTATTGGTAGATTTTCATCTCTTGAATGATATTTTGCAAGTATATCATCTACATAATCCTCCATGAACTTATGCATCATATCATGGAATATTGTTGTCATAGCTCTTTGATAAGTTGCCCTGACATTCTTTAGACCAAAGGGCATAACATTCCAACAGAATGTGCCCCATGCGCATGTAAATGTTGTTTTATCTTGATCCTCTGGTGCTATATTTATTTGATTATATCCACTAAAACCATCCATAAGAGAGAACATGGAATGTCCCACTGTTAGATCTACTATGGCGTCTATAATTGGTAATGGAAAATCATCTTTAGGGCATGCAAGATTTAGATCCCTAAAGTCCTCACAAATTCTGATGGACTTATCTGCTTTTGAAACTAGCACTATGTTTGAAATCCATTGGGCATAATCAATAGATCTTATAAACCCGACATTTAGTAACTTTTCTAACTCCACTTTCACAAGCAAAGCTATGTGTGGATGTATTTTTCTCAATTTTTGCTTGGCGGGTCTTGATCTTTCTTTTATGTTTAAGTGATGCATGATTAAATTTGGATCTAATCTCAACCTATAATCATAAGACCATGCAAAATTGATTTTATTTTCCTTGAAAAATTTGATGAATTCTTCTCTTTCCTTGCTAGATAAAGATGTCGCTAAGTGTATGATCCTTGGTTTGGATTTTGATCCAATGTTCACCTTTTCAGTTGGTTTGATTAGGATATGAGATCTTTCTTCATAATTCTTGGGTAAAGTATCCAAACTCCCTTCCTTAAGTTCCTCAATTGGGTTTTCACCTTTGGAATCATTCTTTATTTCTTTCTCTTTTTGATCTAATGCTACCACCATGTGGTTTTCAACATTAGATTCTTTTCCTTTTTTTATTTTTTTATTTTTTCTTGAATTAGGAGTTTGGATCTCTTCCTTTGTAATATCTTCCTCATATTCCATGGTATAATTATCATCAACCACACTTAGGTATTGGGACACCATGTTGTCATTCATAAAGTTTGGGAGTATGGTAGGTTCGATGGAATCCCATTCAATCAATTCTGGGTATATGAGGGTTAAAGGATCAATGTTTTGGTTTAAGCCGATAGGATTTAAGGATAAGACTTCATTTGAAGGTTCATACATTGTATCATTTAATTCTATGATATGTGCTTCTTTGAGAGGCTCTAGAGAACTAGGATCAAAATCCCCCTCACTAGAATCCTATAAGGTTTCTGTTGGATAGAAATCTTGTAGACTAAACCTAGGATTTGATTCTTCTATAGTAGGTCTCCATGATGGTACATAGGGTTCTCCTACCCATTTATTTATCTCTATTTCTATACTTGGTACATTATCTATGACCCCTTGGTTTGAACTTGATACTTGATTCTAATTTTGTGTTAAAATGGATGCTTTCCCTTTTCTAGGAGTGTAGGTATGAATAACATCAATACCTTTATCATGGCATGATTCAATAGATAATGTATCCCATTCCCAATCATTTGATTCCTTGTCACTATGGGATTCTAATTGTAATATTTGATCATAGACTTTGGGATAGTGCTTTTGGGTATACCCTTGTTCTAGGTATCCTAATTCGGTCTTCATCTTGCTATCTCGCCATGTCATTTCAATGGGTTCGATGAGTCCTTCATTTCTTACTACCAAAGGTCCTTGGCCTTTGTATCCCATCTTTTGCATTATCTAAAATCCCTTCCCATATTGAAGTGTGGGAATGCTTATATTTTGGATACGTTTTTGTTGAGCACTTGATTCTTCATCCTTGTATAGCCAGTTTAGGATTTCATTGTCTTCTTCATCCATGAAGGATGATGTACTTGCCCTCAAAAAGTTGTCATTATATTTATGGGGTAGATTTGAGGGTCTTCCATATGAATTTGGAGATAAGGGTAAGTCCATCATTGATAAGGAGTATTCGCCTACACCTTTTTGCTTGATTTTACATTGTTCTTCAAAGTTTTTCATCATATGGTCCATTTTTTGGTAATGGGCCTCCTTGGTATATATTTGCATGGATTTGGCTTGGTCTTCTTTTTTCTTCTCAAAATTACTTTCCTCACTAACCTTTTCTTTCCCTTTGGTCAATGTAGATGAGTTAGTGGGACTTTGAAGGTTTTCAACAACAACAATTTCTTCTTCCTCTTTTTATTTTCCCTTTGAAGATGGAAGATCTTTAGAAATTTGAACTTGTTCAATTCTTAAGGGTATGGACCCTTTTGCATTATGCGGGACTAGAGAATCATTGATTTGCTTCATGTTATTACAATACTAAAAATTATTTGAGTCCCCACTTACCATGATCTCTTGCCCTAGATAAGGAAATATTAAACATTGGTGATAGGTCGAAGGCACGGCTTTCATTTCATGAATCCATGGTCTTCCTAGTAAGATATTGTAGGTCAGCTTTAGGTCTAAGACTTGACAAATAGTCACTTTTCACATTGGGCCAACCCTAAGAGGAAGTACTATGACTCCTTTGGAAGCTCTTTCTTCATCATCGTAGGCTTTAATAGTTATCTTTTTCTTAGGGTCAATAGCCTCCTCAAAAAATCCTAGGGCTTTTACTAGGTTGAGGGTACAAATGTTTAAGACAGCTCCTCTGTCTATGAGGACTCTTTTTACCCTATGCTTATGAATCAAGACTTCTATATGCAAAGGGAATTTTTGAGGATGATTAAGTGACATGTCATCTTTCTCAAAAAAAGATAGGCAATGAGGTTTCCCACCATGTTTTGAAATTTATCTACCTCCAAGTTTAAAGGCACATTAGTATCAAAGAGGGCTTTTTCCAAGATGTCTTTATGAGTTGGTGATAATTTAAGCAACTCAAGAATAGAGATTTGAGTGGGAGTTCATTGTAATTGATCAACCAAATTATATTGCTTTGATGATGAAGTTGAAGGTTGGTTTGATACAACAATCTTAGGTGCATTTCCAAGTAGAATAATTTTAGAAGCTTCCCCCCTTCTCACAACATTAGATGTTGCTTCCCTAGGTTTCTCCTTTATCACAATAACATGGATGATATTTTCATCACCATTTAAAGCATTAATCATGTTATCATAAGTGTGGGTGAAATTTACCTTTTCATTTCTTCTTTTAATATTTTTATTATCATTTGATGACTCACCCTTTTCATAGTTTTGAAAGGGATTTTTAAATCCCATATGATCCTCATTGTTTTGAGGCTCCTCTACCTTGATTGTTACATCATCAATTAAGTCTTGCACTAAGTGTTTTAATTTCATGCATTTGTTAGTCTTATGACCTTTATTTCTATGATATTCACAATGGTGGGAATCATTCCACCAACTTGGTTTCACTTGCAGTTCATAAGGTCTCAACTCGGGTAAGATAACAATTTTATTGGCCACCAAAGTCCTTAGGGAATTTTCCAATGGTTCACCTAAAAAGGTGAATTTTCTCTTTTGATAAGTGGAAAAATAGGGCTTAGGCTTGTTAAAATTTGAATTATTGTTAAAAGGATTATTGTTGGAATTGTTATTGTTGTTGTTGGAATTGCCTTGATTAAAGGGAGCTTTATTGGTTTGATTAACATTATAGTTTGAATTGGCTCCACTTGATAAATTAAAATGGGTAGCCTTCACATTGTTGGCTTCCACAACTCCATCATTCACAAGACCTTTGTTATTATTTTTCAACCATAGCTTAGGTTTTTCATTGTGATTATTGGCTCCTTTATTATTGGTATAATAATGATTATTATTATTATTATTGGTAGAGGGTTTCTTGTTTTGAACAATTTGATTTCACCCTTTTTGACCAATACATCTTCAATTTTAATCCCAATCTCAATAATTTTTTTGAATGCGGGAGGGCATTGAAGTTGGAGCCTATAGTTCATCTCCAAATTTAAATTATTCATAAATATCTCATCTTCTCCTTTTCAGGGATAGTTCATGGGTACCTTGCGAAAATGGTCCTCCACCTTTGAAGGAAACCTAAGAAAGATTCATCTTTTTTTTTTGTATCACATAATTTTAGCATGGTAATCTCATGTTCAATGTTGTAGGAGTAATGGGTTACAAATTTAGAGGCTAATTACTCAAAAGTCTTGATCCCTTGTGGGAGTTTAGAGAACCATTCCATGGCTTGCCCTCCCAAACTTCTTGGATAAAGTCTCATTAAGTATGTGGGATTATGCATAAATTCAATACTTAGGGCACAAAATTCCTTAAGGTGATCTTGTGGGTCTGATTTACCCATATATTTATCATATTTAGGAAAAATAATATTGATAGGAAAAGGTGTAATGAATAGGCTCTTATCGAAAGGAAATGGACACAATGCCTTAATAGATAAAGGTTTAGGCTCAGTGGCCTTTTTCATTAAGTCTATTTAAGTTTGGAACATTTTTAGTTGTTGTGTCATAGCATGCATTGGGTCTTCCTCTTCTTTGCTTTTCTTAAGTTGATCCACATCATAGTCATGTGGGAGTTTTACCCCTGTTTGGGCTAGATTTAGGAAGAATTTCTCCCTATCTCTATCTATGAGTTTATCCATGACTTCAAGAAAGTCATTATCTTGGGCTGCTCGATTAACTCTTTCTTCAAGGGTTTCCTTATGTTTTTGATTAGCATTATTAAAGATTTCATTTTTTCCTCCTTGATTGTAATCGTGAAACACAAAATTTTGATCCATTATATCACCTTCTTTCTTGAAAAGATTTGGGATACTATCCCCTTTGTTGTAATTGTTGAAAGGAGTTTGGTATTCAAATTCATGAACTTCATTTGCAATACAAGTGCCATCTCCTCTTAAAGATAACTTGAGTTTATGAGAACATGTGGAAATCGACATCCAACAAGGTATGATTTCGAATTGATCCTCAATTCGGTGATTGTTGATATTTAATGAATACATTTAAAAACGTAAGATGAGTTTTTCAATGGATATCTCTTTCACCTATTCTATGTATTTTTCAAACACAACAATCACAAGTACACTTGTTCTTTTTAACCTTTTACACAAAGTTTTTGAATTTGAAGGATGTTATCATGGGTTTTTGCACAAAAAGACACTTCAAGCAATCTACCTAGCTCAAAATTTGGTTCGTAAACATGGATCTATAAGGTAGTCTTTGCTAAGTTAACAAGGTTTTAATCAATATTCTGTTCAAAATGGATATTAAACTTTCATCCTCCAAGTATATTAAGAGGCTTCCCACCACCAGTATGTCAGAGTTTTGTGCAATCCCGAAGGACTACTCGAGGAAGTTCAAAAATTTAGTATCCTTTTGTCACACACCCCATTAAGGATGCATGCATTTTGTTTTATAGTGGGTTGGATTCTCACAGAAAAAGCAAGTGTATCCCACTTTGGGTTGTCCCTCTCACTGGCCTCATTAAGGCAAATTCTCAGGAGGCGAGCCCAACTATTGATCTAACATATTTATTGGAAAGCAATAAAATGGAATAGAGAAATAGGTTGTGGGAATTTGATTCACCAAAAAGGTGAAGAGCATATCCCTATCCACTTCTTTATCCCCAAACATGATTAACAAGGTTCAATTTCCAGCCCACTAACTAAAGGGATTCGAGTATTACTACTCTCTTCCACAAATTAGGGGTTTTTCAATTTAGTGTTTGATTTGCTCAAGCTTTCTTTTTAATCAAAGAGTTTAACATTTTTGGCATTTTGATTCACTTCAAAAAGTGAAGAGCATAGGCCTAATGTTAAACTTTCCAAACAAAGATAGGCTATTTTTAATTACTAGATTTTGAAAACACCAAAGCCACAATTTAAGTAAAAAAATGACAAAGTTTTAAGGCTTACCTTTTCCTTGTAGCTAGCAAAGGCTAGAGACATTTTTGAGTGATTTTCATTTTTTAATGGTTACCTTGGCTATTGTTCCTTTCCAATGTGCTTTTCCTCCAACAAGTTAGTCAACAAAACCAACAAAAGTGAAGGAAACAAAGATAAAATTGAACTTTAAGCCTTAATTTCCAAACTTAAGAAAAACTTGATTTAAGGTGAAAATTGTTGGAAATATTCAAGACTAGCTAGGTTACTAAGAGGGGAGAGGTGAATCAATAACTTCAAAACTTTTACAAATTTTAGATCTCAACCATTTTCTCAATGACATTAGATTGATAAGCTAACTATATGCATGAGTAATAGAAAGAATAAAACATTCATAACACTTTGAACACAGAGATTTGGTAACCCAGAAACCTTCCAAATAGAAAGTAAAACTGGGGTGGGGATGAAACCCACTAAACTTCAATACTGTAATATAAAGTTTGCCGGTTAAGGCTTACAATGATCACTTCTGATGATCTGTCCTGTTAGGAGCAATAAGGACTGCTAGGTCCACCTTGTTAGAGGATTTACAAACATAAAAAGAAGTATGCACTCGGTTAAGAGATTTTTGCAAAGACTGTTAAGTCTACCCGGTTAAAGGATTTGGGGCTGATTCACCTATTAGGATGAAACAGTAGATCTCTTACTTGCTACTGTACTTGCTGATTGAGATTCTCTGATGTACTGATCACCTTCTGTGATAGATATGTCTCTGCTACTTCTTATACTGTTGTATCCCTTTGTAATTCACTTATCTCTGCCTTTCTTCTCTTTTTCACTTCTCCTTTTCACACTTTGGATATGATACAAAACATTGTTTATATATCAATCCAAAATAATTACAAAACAATAGTAAAGTAGGCTCTAAATAAGAAAACACAAATATTACTGAGTCAACCCAAATATAGTGACTCAATTACTGCAAACTAACTCGGTGACTTTCTGATACTTGGCATCCACTGCGTTAATCGGCATCGTCATGCACTCGGTAGAAGTGGAGGCTCGGTCCATACTAACCACTCGGTTGTAGTTTTGAACTCGGTAGATATAGTGTCACTGGGTAGAGACTAAACACTCAATAAACACTGCTCATCTCATCACTTGGTGATGATAACTCAGTAAGCACTGTTCTGCTCGGTAAGCACTATTTTGCTTGGTAAACACTGTTCTGCTTAGTAAACACTGTTCTGCTCGGTAAACACTATTCTGCTTGGTAAACATGCAGAGTCTAAATAAGTGTTGTCACTAATGATAATCATACTTAATGCCAACAGAAAATATCCAATTTATTGCAACAAATTTTGCCTTGTATGCTTCTACAACTTTGAGATAATGTTCATGTACCTTTCCTTCTTGCTGAGAATCCTCAAGAACTAGATTAATGTGAGCAATGTTCTCCTTTTTTATCTTCCTTGTCAAAGCTTTGCCTTCTTGATTGAATCTTCTCTCTGGTTTTTTAATTTTTTTTATGCCTGGACATCCTACAGAGACATAAAAATCATTTTCGGACAGTCAGATTCAATTTATTCTCAAATTAAGCAAAAGTGTTGCTAAATCTATTGAAAGCACTCTTTAAATGCTCAAATGCGCTAGAGATCTAATTAGAAGTGCTAAAGAAAATATTAAAAGTGCAGAAACAGAGAGTAAAAGTGCTAAAGTATTAAAAAAAAGGCATCAAAAAATTATCAAACACGCTAGAGATCAAGTTAAACGCACTAGCTAGTCAGGGAATAAGCGCTAATAGAAATTAGATAGAAGCTAGAAATAATTGAAAGCATTGAAATCCTATGCAAAGGCACACAAATTTTCCGTGGAACCACTGTTACAGTGCTTAGAAGCAATGTTTAACTAAATGCACTGTTTAAAGTCTTAGAAGTGTTGTTTCACCTGCAAAACAGAGAGCTTAACATGCAAAAATTTGAACAAAAATGAGATTTATGGATTTTTAGAAAGTGAAGCTTAAGGCCCCACGGCGAGTGCCATTTTGTATACTAGAAATAGTATCTTCATAGGGTTAGTATTGTCAATAAATCAAATAGAAACTAAATAACCATAAATAATAATCTATTTAAGCTAGAAAATGACAATTAAGCACTCTATGGCTCTCTAACTAGGAGTGCTAATGGTGAAGCTCTCAGCAAGCCTCCATTAAATGACAACCCTAGAATGAGAATAGATGATAAAACAAGCTAAATAGTTCAATTCCAAATTGAAATGCTAATTAACTCCTAGATTTGCCTTTCTAGCTATAATTCTCGAGAGGTTAGATGCAATTCTCAAATTTGTGGATGAATTATGAGTGAATTTAGCCTTGCTTTAATAGGATATGGCAAGGGTAGGGGGTGTAGTAGATTTGATCATGATTAAGTTGGGGTTGAGTCTTTGGTTCCACCCTTTGAAGATAATTTAAATATTGTGTCCTCAAAGCTTGGGACAAGAAGACAAGAAGAGTGGACAAGATGCTCTTTCAATTTGAGTGATTGAGATTCATTTTGGCTTGATCCATGTGAGCTTCTTTCCTTAAATCCTATTGGTTGAGGCTTGTTCCTCCCATGTGGTGTTGAGAGAAATTAGGATTTAATCAATTGATTTTAATTCATTTATTTAGTCAAGTGTACGCCTTGAATGGGTTGATTTGATTTAATTCCAAACTATACAATTAATTGAATTAATTGCACATTAATTTGATTTAACTTGATTAAAATGCTCTTGATTTTGATTTAAATTGAATTAAAGCTTGATTTTAATTTTGATTGGCTAAATGTTCATTTTGATCCAATTATTTTGATTTTGGTCTTGATTTTCCTTGATTACTCACATGAATGATCCTATCCACTTTTACGTGATTACACAATGAATCTCAAAAGTTGCACAATCTCTCAAGAACTCAATAGTATAGCACTGTTGTTCTCAAAATTTGCACACTATATTTGTGAAGGACTGAGGCCTGTTTATATAGAAATCCAAGTTTGAGAACTCATGGAAAAACCAAAAATCACTCCTTGATCAACTCGAATTGACTGGCATGTAATAAAAAAATTAGAAACAATTATCTATTAAAAATCATGTAAATCAGTTTTTTAACTCATAATTGGAAGTTGAGATCATTTCAATCTACTTTTTAACTCACAATCGCATGTTGAGTTTAGAAAGTTAACAAAATGAGTCCAAGAGTTGATTTTGAGTTTAACTACTTTTCTGATTTTTGTATAGATAATTGTATGTTTATTTAATTTCCACGTGTTTTATTCTCAACTTAACTGATTTAATCAATTAAATAACTGATTGATGCATTAATCAATTATTTAATCAAACTTTATCCAAAATTATATTATTAAATTTGACAATTTGATTTAATCAATTAAATAAATATTCAATTAATTATTTTTGATTTTTTGATTTATTGTCAAATAAATAATATTAATTAAGATTAATTTAATTAAATCTAATTAAATTAATTAAGTACCCAAATGAAGTTTAGTTAATTAAATACTTAACATATTCAATCAATTACACTTAGGATAAATAAAAATAATATCATTTATCGCCAAATAATATTTAATTAGAGATAATTAGGATAGATTAGCAATATTTAGGATAGATAATTCGATGTGCAGATGTGCCTTGGGTTAGGACTTTAGGGTCTATTTTGATCGATTTGTTGATGTAGGAGGTTAATGGAACAAACGCCCATTTTCGGGGTATTACATTTTTAGACCCTTTACTAGTTATTGTTATAATTGTTATGCATATGGACACAAGAAAGAAGAATGTAGGAAACCTAATCAGTCAAGAAACATGCAAGATTACATCATAGAAGAATCAATAGCAAAGATCACATGCTACAAATGAAAAAACCTTGGGCATACTGCAAGGTTTTGTAAACTACAAGTTAATCAGGATAGAAGACCACCCACATGTTACAAATGCAATAACTTAAGACATATAGTGAAGTTTTGCAGGTAAAATGGAATGGACAAAAGAAGAGGACCACCTCCTATGGTTATAAAGAAGAATATTGGTGACAGTGGAAAAAGTCTTTGTGAATACATGGATGAATTCAAGAATCATTTCAGGAAACCAACAGATGAAGATGATGGAAAGATATGGAAGGTAAAATATTTCAATAAAGCATTGGTTCAGGGAGAGAAAATAGATGCTACTATATCTTTGCATGATGTTAACATTTCTACATCAACCTAAAAGGACGAGCATGACCTTAGGGGGAGCATTGGATGAAGACAATAGATTATATCCAGCCCCTGATTATGTGGAATAAGCTCATGCAAGCTTAGATATGGTGTATACAGACATTATGGAGTCTATATCTGTGATCACAGCGTTTGGAGATTCATATCCTATTAGCATGAGATTTGTGTTTGATTGGATAGTATGCAAAGTTGAGCTAACCGTGATAAATTCATTTACTCACTTGGTGATGGATACAATACCTCAAGGCATCTCATTTCTTCACTGTTTGATAAGAATCGACCAAGAAGAGTAGAGTTAAGAAATATATCTGTCACCTAGTAGCTACATTGCATGATCGATTGAAGCAAAAGTTCCAAAATTCAGCGTATTCAAGGTATTTAGATCATTTACTCTATTAAGAAGCTATGGATGCACCTGTGATATATGATGTTGTTGATAGGCCAATGTATAATTTTAAAAGATACCCTTTTAAGTCTTGTGAGGATGATCTTGAAGGACCATTTTTGCAAACCCCATACAACATCCTTCATGTAGAGGATATTAGGGCTTACATTCATTATAATTATGAGACTAGAGGGGATGTGGGAATATACAGGGAGATAGATGAAATGATAGAATCAAATGGAAAAATGAAAGATGAGTTCAAACACCTAAATTACCAATCAATCATAAATCTAACCCTCCTGAATGAATTCAACGAGACTAAATGGTTTAAGATTATACTAAGCAGAGTGCATGATCAATTTATCTGGATAAGGGAGAATCTTGTGAAGATATGTAGTCAGCTAATTCATGATATAATTGGACTAGAAAACACTGGAACCATCCCTATGGTAGAGAAAAATATTAAGAAGCAAGTTGAAACCCTAACTCATTCTAAATGGGATAAGCAAGCTATGACAATAAATGACATATTTCAGTAAGATCTGAGACTAGTAGCAATGCTTCTAGGCTACAAGCTATACTATAGTAGTAGACCTAAGTCACTATCAGTGGGAGTAATAATGATGGCTTACAGAATGGTAAAGGAAAATACCAAGTATAACCTATGTGAGATCCTAGCACAATAATTCTTGGAAAATGTAAAGATTGACAAGAAGGATAAGTCAAAATCATTCAAATTTGGTTCACTCTTGATTCATATGTATATTCACATTGAGCTCAAGTTTCCCAGAATGTACCCTAGAACATGGAAGGACAACATACCTAATGGTATTCATATATCAGAGAGCTAATGGAGACAAAATAGAAAATGGGTAGATGGAGAGTTATTTGCCATGATCAAGATCCTACAAAGGCAAATGAAGGAAAGGTACAAAATCTCTGAGGAATTAGTTCAAAGATATAAGCATACAATCTATTTCATGGTTGAAACTGATTATGTATACTTTGAAGAAGTTGAGCCTAGGAAGAAATGGTGCTACCCTATGGGATATGAGGTTAGTTTTGATGTACTTGTGATGCAGATAGAGCATGTACTAGCATAAAAAATTGACACATCTGAGGAAAGATGGGGAACCTATGAAGAAAAGTCAACAAAAGTAAGAGAAGAGCATGATAAAGGGACAAGGAAATGAAAGATAGAGAAGATGGTTGATGACATGGTAGTGAAGCCAGGAATCACAAAGGAAAAACTAAAAGAAATAAGGAATAAAATGACAGAAGGATCTTCTAGCATGACAATTGAAGCTCCTCCACTTTCTGAAGCATAAAAGGTAGTAAGTACCACTTCTTATATAATTGATTTATCAATCACCCTTGAGAAGATAGCACAAGAGAATGTACCTATGGACACTCCTAGGAGATATACAAGATCAAATAGACCTAACAACCCTAAGAAGAAAAAGGTTGAAGTGGAAGAAAAGAGAAAAGAAGTTAAGGTGACAAAGAAGAAATAAGAGAAAGTAGAGCCAAAAAAAGTAGATAACCTATGGAAACTAAACATTAAAATATTGTAGAAGAGGATAATAAAAGATGGTAACTTGAAGACTCTAAACAGATACTATGAAAGGTATGATTATGCTAATCAATCAATGATTGAAGATATAGTGATTGATAACTTACTAGTTTACAAAAAGAACTTATTGGAGATTGAAGTTAGTATTCCAAAATATTTCTAGGGGAAGCTAGAAATCAGAAAACAATTATCATAATCAGAGCATGAAAAAATAATGAAAAAATCCATTGAAGATATGTTGCATGTAGTTTCTATATAGTAAAGGGAGAGAATAATTAAGGAGCTCAAACTCCTAAGGACTAAGGCCATACTTGTAAAAATAATGGTGAGGAAATATGATGAGGTAATTGAGGACACAAAGAAGGCATTGGATCAAATACTGATGAGCGACATGAGTGAGAAGAATTCACCTCCCAAAGCTACCAAGCCTACACCTTTGGGAATGAGAGAAAGCTCTAAGACAACTAAGGAGAGTATGGAAGGAAGCAAAGTTGACAAGAAACCAAACTTCTTTGTTGTTGGTGTGCTTGTGACACTTGACACTACACTGAATGAGAGTGATCCTTTTCAAGGAAACATAGACAATGTGATGACAAAAGATGAGGAAGGACAGAAAGAGGAAGGACATATAGAAGAAGAACAAAAAGAGAAAGGATAAGAAAAGGAAGGACAACAAGAGGAAGAACAGAAAGAAGAAATAGGGATAGGAAAAGGAGAAGAGGTAAGAATTAAAATAAAGAAAGGACCTGATACTTCCACCACCTTATTATTGGCAAGTAAGGCCAAGCCTGTGAGCACTGATATGGAGTGTATGGATGAGGATAAATTAATGAGATTATCCTTCATGGCATTTGCTAAGGCAAAAGAGAGGTTAGAACAAAAAGGAGACAAGAAGGTAAAGGTGATCACTAGGGCAGTAGATACTATGAATAAAATACTCCCTATACCTGTCATATTTCAAGGAAAAGATGATGTTGAGAACCTAAACATGGCACTAGACAAATTTGACAACCATTATGAGTCACTTGTGAAGATCACAAAGGAAAAGGTAGAGAAGAGATACCTAGAGAAGAAGTTGAAGGAAGTTTTCTAGTCCATCTCATGGGACTTGGGAATTCTAAAAGCAACTACAACTAAGGCCAAAATCTCTATTGCACAAGGAAGAAAGTTGTATAGTTATTGCATCAATCTTATTAGACACATCAAGAACATTGAGGACATAATAGCTAAGGATAAGGCTACATTGGACATTATGATGGACAGTTGTGAGACCTCCTCACAAACTGTACTAAAAATGGATAAGAAGACATCCAAAATCTTGGATAAAGTAAATGTCTTGGATATAGAGAAAGGGAGAGTAGTGAAAAGATTTGGTTTGCTAAAGAGTTTAATCACTCCTAAGCTATCAATTCTTGAAGCTCATCTCACTAAGATGGAAAAGATTGGGGAGTCAATGAACAATTCTATACCCATTGAGCTAAAGGCAGCAAAGACTGCATCCTATGCACTAAATGGACTAATTCATGTCAGTGAACTATTGATTAAGTCTTGGAATGATGAAGTGAAGACCTTGGAAGATTCATTCCAAGATATTATGAAATTGGTGAGTAAGCACTAAGTCCTAAATATTTAAAATTCTAAAGTTTTATGTGTACCTTTTCCATTGATGTAAAAGGGGGAGAAGAAGAGAAAAAGAAAAAGAAAATTGTAAATAAAGAGAGAATATGTATATGTATATAAGAAAGGAAAGAAGAAGGAAGAGTATAGTTAGTATAGTTAGTGTTTTGGACACTTAGTCATTTTTTGCTAAGTGTTGCCATCAATGCCAAAGGGAGAGATTGTTGGAAAGTGATGTTTTGAGAGCACTATGGATCACTTGAGGGTTTTCATTTATGGAAACACATATGTTATAGTTATCTCATGTAGTAAGTATGAGTTTTGGAGACACAATAATGAAAATGACTAAGTACAAAATTAGATATATAGTGTACTGCAGTATTGTTTTGGTCATCGAAGACAATATATGCTATATGATAGCTTGCAAGCTTAGAGGAATACATTTTTGGATATGTATGATCTTTAGTTAAGGTCGCATGTGTTTTGGTATTAATATCAACAAGTTACGGTGATATGAAGGCATGCAAAGAAAAAGGAACAGTGAAATAGGGCATATGAACAATCACGATGATTAAGGGAATGCTAGATGGAAGATTGTATATTGCCAACATTTTGGCAATACAAGATCGCCAACTCAGTATTTATTATTTGCATTAGTAATTATTATATTTTGTATTGTATTTGAGAGCTGACTGGATGACATAATAGATATAAATAAAGAGTGTTTTGTGAAAGCGATAGAGGTATAAGATATGTATGCGAATTTGGGATATTAGTAATGGTTGATAGCAGATGTGAGATCAGAGATTGATAGAGGCTATTGAAAACTATAATTGGAACTATCAAAGCATAGAAAATGCTTGTATTGTTCACTCCTAAGAACACTTTTGTAACTAAATTATTGATTGCAAGAGCTGTAAGCTCACTATACCTTTAATAGGGTTGATATTCCTCTAACAAGGAAATGTAATATGTAATACTCAGCTCCTACCATGGCCAGGTCTCCTAATAGGGACATTATACTTTAGTCCATATTTGTGGGTACCATCCCCACTGGGGTTTTCCCTTGGCCAGGGTTTCCTCGAAAAAAAAAATGGTGTTATGACTTATGTGTTATTTGTTTATGTTCTTTTCATTTCTTTAATCATATGGTTTATAAGGAATTGGTTTAATTTGAATAAGTGTTGTAATACTGATTCACCCCCCTCTCAGTATTACTCAATCGTAACAAAATCTGGATAAACTTTTACATCTATAGAGAATTATTTTGTGGTAACCTAGCATGTATACCATATACTAAATCAAAGGGTGCACAACCAATAGCCCTTTTTACTATTACTCTATCAGCCCAGAGTGCTTGCTGAAATTTTGAATCCCAAGCCCTTTTATTCTTATCTGGAACACTCTTTTCAAAAAATTTATTAGGCTTTTATTACTATATTAAGCTTGAACATTCCCCTATGGGTGGTATGGGGATGAATAAGAAATTTGGATCCCATATAGTTGGCAAAGATCATTAAATTATTCATACCTAAAACATATAGCATTATCTACCACTATAGTTTCTGGACAACCAAACCTTGTGAGGATGTTTTGCAACACAAAATCAGTTACAACTTTACTGGTGGCTCTCTTAGTGGGAATTGATTCAACCCATTTGGTAAAATAATTAGTTGCCATCAGAATCCATGAATGGTTTCCACTAGATTTGTTAGGAATTTCTCCAATGAAATCCATACCCCACTTTTGAAAAGGTGCCTCAATTGTCATAGGATTTAAAGGAAAATTTCCATCAAACTTCATCTTATCTACAAATCTCTGATAGGCATCACACTTCTTGACAAATCTATGAGCATCTTTAAAAATATTAGGCCACCAAAACCAGACCTCAAGATCTTATATGTAGTGGTCTTAGCCATGTAATGACCACCATATACACCATTGTGCATTTCTTCTAATAAATCTTTGGATTTGTCAAGGTCTACACATTTGATAAAAACTCCTTCATTTCTCCTCCACCACAACTCACCTTTCAAAATAGCATACTTAATAGCATGCATCTTGATTGTTCTCTTCTTACTATCATCCATCTTAGGAGGAAACATCATTTTTTTTAAGTATCCAATAATATATTTATACCATTCACAACAATCTAGACCACACATGTAAGGCCTTTTCTCTTCTTCAAGCATGTTTATATGATTTGCATCTAAGTTACTCCGAGTCATAAGTTTTGCTAATATTAGGCCTCTAGCCAACTTTGTGATCTACATGATTTTGCATGATTTTATGAGTTATCTATTTCTAATTTCTTGTTAACTCAAAAATCAACCTGAGTTCATCAAGAGTGATTTATGACTTTTTCCATGCACCCTCAAGCCTTGGATTTCTATAAAATCAAGGATCAACTCTTTACAAATCATCCATAGAATTTGCATACTTACTCTAGCGAATTGACATTAGAGGAATCATTAACCCTCTTGTGAATCAGTGTTTTGTGAGATCAATCTTGTTTTCAATTCATTCTAGTTTAATATTTCATATCATTGTTAGCTTAATTTGCATATCATTTCAATCCATTTAGATTAATTTATTATCAATTTTTCTCATCTTATTGCATCAAAAAAAAAGAAAAAAAAAAAGATTAATTTGCATTCATATTTTATTATTTTCATCATTTAAATCCTTCATTTAGGTGTTGCATTGTCACTGATCTCGGTTTAATCTGAGAATACCATACTTGCACCTACTAGAAAGTAGTAAATTGTCTGGTTAGCTATATTGTTCTTATTTGCATATTTTGATTTTTGCTAACCCCTAATGTTTTACTGAAGTTTTGTGTCTACATCTAGGTACAAAATTCACACACATATTTCTGGTGCCCACCATGGGGCAACCCGCCTTTACATGTTGGTTTTGATTTTTTTTTGGAGCTAAAACCCTAAAGTTTTAAAGATTTAATTTTATCTCCCAAATGGCCTAGATTTTTAGTCTAAAAATGTATTTACAGGTTGGAGACATATCATGAAAGTTTCAATAAAAAATTCAAAATTTTTTGAGATGTTTTGAATTTTCAATAATTTTTTCTTGATTTTCCAAAAAAAATTAATTTCTAACGCAAATCAGCATATTTTTTGGAAATTTTTACATTTTCAGAAATCTCTTTAAATTATATGGGGGGTCCATTCTTTGTATTTTAAATTTGGATGCAATATAATAGCTCAAATAGTCAATTTACAAAAACTGGTCTGGTTTGGTAAAATGGATCTCTAGGGCACAAATGAAAAGATTTTTCTAAAATTTTTACATTTTTGGAAAGCTCTCTATTTTTTAGTAGGGGTCTCTATTTTGAATTTCTATTTTTATGGCAGAAATCATATCAAAAAAATTAGATCTTGTTGACTCGGTCAAATGCAACCAAAAAAAAAAAATTGTGATGGTTATGCACTTATTTTTCACATGGTTCAATGAATGATATGAGTTGTCATTTGGATTAGCTTTTGGTTATTATTGCTCCTAATAATTGATTTTCAGATCTAACCCTAGGGTTTTCATAAGTTGAATATAAGTTGCATATCTTGTTTGCTTATTTTTTTGTCAGAGAGTTTCTGGCTTGCTTGCACGGAATTGCTTAACAAAGCTAAAAATCAGGTAAAATCTACTAAGCACGTTGTGAGGTAATTCAGATATTCTACTACATGTGAAAAATTTCAATTTGGACATAAAATGAATATCTCACATGTCTAGCTTGAGTGCCTTTCCTACTTTCATAAATCAGACTTCAATTTTTGGGCTATAAAATGAACATAGATTTTCTTTTTGCATATCTGTTACACATAGTAAATAGGCCCTATGAACACTATTTGTGGATGATCTTGAGAGATTGAGATTCTTTCTCTTGTTTATTCATGTGAAGCTCCTCTTGACGAAGGATCCCCTTGTAGGTAGGGAAGGTACTGAGAAAGTCTCACGTTCTACTAGATTCATGTGTCTTCAACTTTTGATTGATATATTTTCTCTTCGGAGAGGTTGATAGATCATAAGCAGTTGACATCATAGATCTTTGTGAGATAATCTTGGTCTTAGTGTGTCAGATTAATCTGTCTACTTTGTCTTGGTGAAGTGAAGAGGTTAGGGGATTATGCTCTACTTCCTTTTTGGATAGTACCAAAAACCTAGATCCTTGAATCTGATCTAGTCCCCCTGTGGTATCTTTTGTGAGTCACCTTTAGAGAGGGTTAACTGTAATTAACATTCCCTTAATTGGGTCAACCACATGGATGGAACCTCAAGTGGTAATAGTCATTTTCATCATGGTAGCAGTAGCCGCTATATAAATGTCCTTGTGGAGGAAATCTTCACAAGTGTGACCTCTTGTTGGGCTATCAGATCTCCCCAATAGCTCCTGATTAATTAATTTCTCAGACTATGTCAAAACTTTGGTGCACCTAGATTGGATTTCACCCTCTTGAGATCACAAAAGTTGCAGAGTCGGACCATTACTACAAACCCTAGTGAGGCCAAATTTTTTAAATTTTTCTAGGAATATGTGCGTTACTGAAAAACTTTTTGGAACATACACAATTAGCACTTCTAGGGATTAGCACAATAAGTCACTATTGCTTGTTCATGCGCAAGGTTTCTTTTTCCCTTGTTCATTGTTTTCAGATGATTGCTTGCTTCCCTTGCTTGCTATTTCGCGTGCTTGATATCTTCTTCGTTACTTGAGACAAACTTTTACATAGATTTTCAAAAACTAGACAGAAAAATTTGCCAACACACTAGTACTAAAAACTAAAAAATTGTAAATCTGAAGCAAAAATCCTTTCTGGGGTCAAAAGTCATACTAAAATTTCAAAACTCGTATCAAAGCCAAAGTCAAAGTTGTCAGAGATTGGTCAAATTTTTTAGAAATCCAATTTTACAACCTATTTCCTGAATCTGTCAAACAAATCATTATGTCAGGAACAGGGCAAAACCTATAACAAATACATTCATTTTCCTAAAGTGGTCACTTGAGTCTAATTTAGCCTTCTAATTTATCAATTTGAGTCTTTTTCATCTTGTGTCAAAACCTTGTCAAAATTATCTTCAAAATTCAATCTTTTTACTAAATGGCCAAGTGTTGTGAGCTCGTGCTCACCATCTATTGGGCATCTACCCACACTACTGTGGCACAATATCCTTCCTTTACATCTGATCTATTCTTTAATCACTTCAATCTTGACAAGGTTGTGTCATTTGATCTTCTAGAATCAATTCATTCTTTAGTTGTCTTCATCTTATTCTTTGGCTTCACCCAAGGTTAATGGTGGAAACCAGAGCTTCATCACATAAGAAATCTGGAGAGGTATCCCATACAATACCTCTAAATACTCTCCAGGCCCCAACTCTTGAACAACTCTACAATTCTAGTCTTTACAAAGATGACAGTCTTGGCAATTTTTGATTGAAAACTGGTTATGTACCCCCTCCATCAACTCACAGAGGTAATCAAAAAACCCCACCTCAATCTAATCGAGGGAGCCCTAAAACTCCTAACATGTCTCACAGAGGGACACGTCACGGTTCTCAAGGACACCAATCTCAACACAGTATGGATCAAGAACCTACACCTTCTGAAATTGTTCAATATCAAAACAATGATGACTTCAAAAGAATGATGAAACATTTTTTGAAGGAAGATAGAGAAGCATACTTTCTAGAGTTAGCTCATCAAGGAGCTAAACTTCCTCCAAACTTTAATGTAGAAGATATCATTACACATGAGGAAGAAACTCCTATCACAACTATGATGAAACAGATGCATGCCATGAAATTCAAAATTAACAAACTTGAGAAAGAAAAGGAACGTAAAGAGTTCTCCATGGAGGCTCTATGTCCTTTTCTATTTAATAAAGACTTGTACATGCCGCCATTCCCTAAAAGAGTGGAGATGCCTAAATATAATAAGTATGATGGAAACTCTGACCCTCAAGATCATGTCAGAGAATTCTGTACTCAATCTATGGAGTTTATGCATGAACCAACCTACTTAATGCATCTTTTCCCTTGATCTCTAGGAGGAGCAGCCATTCATTGGTTCTCTAGAATGCCCCCTACTATCAAAACTTTTGAGGAATTAATCAAACTATTCTATCAACAATACTCCTACAATATTCAGCATCTGGTCACCATGATCGACATCTGCAATTTGAAACAATATCTAGGAGAACCATTCCTAACATTTCTCAAGAGGTGGAGAAAGAAATTTTCTCTATATGCTAGACCTATTCCAGAAACTGAGAAGCTGGAAATCTTCATCATCAATCTTGTTCCAGAAATCAACTACCCTTTACAAATGCAATATCATACATCTTTTGACAAGATGGTAGATAATGTGATCAAAATTGAGAAAGTACTTGTGCAAAAAGGAGACATATCACTTCAAAAAGACAAGTATGAATCTGGATCTAGTTCTAAGGACAAGAACAAAAACTGGAACAAGAATAAAGATGTTTTCATAGATGGCATTGTTGATAATATCCATGCCCCATCTAAGGCACCTGCTTTCAATCTTACTATTGGTACCCAAGCCATCAAAGCTTCTAAAGCCAAAGCCACAGAGTCCAAAAAAAATTCATATGATTACAAACCTTGGGCTACAAATCCTAATCACAAATTCACTCCTCTCGGAGAATCCTTGGAATCTGCCATGAAAACTCTATTAGCAATCAAAATCATCTACGTGCCTGAGATGAAAGTCTTTGATCTAGAACCTAAACCAAAATGGTGGAGAGAGAATGATTTCTATGAATTCCATCGCAATAAAGGTCATAAGACTAATAATTGTATTCTCTTGAAGCACATTATACAAGAAAAAATTGATAATGGTGACATCACGATTGACAATCATAAGAGCAATAATCATCATACAACATTCACATAACCATTTCCTAAACATGGTAAAGAAGATTCTTCTTCTCAACCTAATATGGGTGCTAAAGTCAATTATGCCTACTTAGGAAACAATGCTGTTATCAATATGGTTGAACCATGCCTATTTGAGCATTGCAATGTCATCACAATTATAAGAAAAGATAGAGAAAATCAATCAGCTAATTTAGTTACTCGATCACAAGCTCAGGCACACCTACAAGGACAAATACCAGATTCATCAAATGTCCCTAAGGTGCCTTTCAATCTTTCATCTGCTTCTAAACAAAAGGCTACATCTAAATCTTCAAATCCTAAAGACACAAGGCCTACTTCATACTGTATTATCCAACAACTCTAGCACACAAATGCTAAAATCTCCATGTTTGAGTTGCTTTGGATATCTCCAGCTCATAGAGCCATTCTAGACAAAGCTCTACTCAGATCCAATGTTCCTGATGACCTTGATTTAGATAGATTCCAGACTATGGTTGGTAATCTTATGTCTCCATAGTACATTTCCTTTTTAGAGGAAGATGATAAATCCTTGAGTCATCCGCATAACCAGCCTTTGCATATTGAAGTCTTGATCCAAACCATTGTGTCAAATGTGTTTTGATAGATGGAGGTGCTAGCCTAAACATTTGTTCTTTCAGCTTGATTACACAATTGGGATTTTCAGAAATGGCCATTGATCCTAGGAAGAAGATAACTATCAAAGCATATGATGAGCAAGAAAGATCTTCTAAGGGAACTATTGTCCTACCTATCAGAGTAGGTCTTTTCATCAGAGATACTATATGTCAAGTTCTTGATCTACCTTTGGCTTATAATATCCTCCTAGGAAGACCTTGGATACATGACATGAAAGACATTCCCTCTACATTCCATAAGTGTTTGAAATTTCCTTATGAAGGAGTTGAGGTGATGATTCTAGCTAATCTATATACAACTTGCAATACCTTGAAAGAGAGTCAGACACAAAGAATTTCAGGTTGGCAATCTAGTCTTGAGAGAGAATCCTAAAAATCAATCACATAGAGAGCTCAAGGAGAAGTTTGATCCCAACTGGCTGCGTCCCTTTGTAATCACTACTACTTTTGGCCCTGGTGCCTATCAAATCTCAATGACTGAAAGAGAACATCTCTAAGAACCAATCAACATTCTCCATCTAAAGAAATTTTATGCCTAAGGCATTCAATCTATGGTAAAATGTCCTAAAAAATTCTTTAAAATCTAAAAAAGTCATAAAAAAATGAACATCTTGGTGGAAACCTAGCAATGGGCACCTTGATGATTCACAAAAAAAGTAAAAATAATCAAAAGTACAAAAAAATTGAAAAAATGAAAAATACAAAAAAAATGAGAAAAAGAAAAAGTGCCTTGGTGAAAACCTAGAAATAGGCGCCTTGGTAGCAAAAATAGAATCTCTACCAAGATGGTGAAAACTCGGCAAATGGGCACCACTTGTTTCAAAATGCTCCATCTATCAGCGCAATCTTGGTCTTTCCCAGCTTTCAGTCTTACTTTAGTTTGTACATATCTCTTGGTTTGTTCTCGCATTCCTATTTTCAATAAGTCAGTCTGTACACCAATCAGCTAAAGCATCTGTATCCTATCAATGTTCAAACTTGAGGAAAATCAAAGTCATATCCTATGGCCTCCAATGTATCTTAGACATATCATATCTAGTTAGAGTCCTTTGAAACTTCATCCGATTTAGTCAGTCAGTCTCGTCTCCAGAAAGGATTTTGCATCTACAACAACACAATCAAACACAAACTGAAAACAATCTATGCTTTTTACATGCTTTTATCTCCTTATATGCTTACTGATTCACATTGAGATTTTTGCATATTTTGTTCCCACAAGCTCTTCGATGATGTCCTTTACAGGATTTAGAGAGTGATGACTAGGGGCATAATCTTTTCTTTGTTTTCTTCTTGTATGTGAAAATCTAACAACTTTGGAAATTCTAGATTGAAATGGTGTCCGATTGTAAGAGCCTCTATCTCAAATTGGATGGCCATGAGTACCTCAACCATTGATACCCAAAAAATTCAAGGAATTTTGATCTAACTATTGTCTTTTTGAGTATGTTCTTTCTCATACTGTGAAACACGATCTTACCTAAGGATGTGAATGATAAAGGGTCACTAAGGGTAATTCACATTGGATTTAGAATGATCTCTTGACTACTTGATTTGTTTGTAATGCAAGGTGTATTCTGGTCATCATGACGTCTATGTTTTGATGCTTATAAAAATTGCTATATCAAAATGGACATGATATTCAGGTCATCCTGGCATTTTTGCCTTGGTGCTTATATCTAATCCGACATTCCGAAAATAAAATCAATATTCATATGTCCATGGTTGCCTAACCAGTGGGTGTATTATTGATTCCTGCACATACAAATTGATATTCATATGTCTATGGTTTCATAACTAGTGGGCATTGTATTGATTTATCTGGTTACCTAAAAAGTTCAATGATGATAACAAATCGACACATGATCAATGACTAGGTCCTAGGTTCTCGATTTGCATTTCATTATGCATTTCATTTTGTACTTTTCATGATTGCATGATCTCACAAATTATTGAATTAAACTTAAATGCTTAAATGATTCTTCAAAAATGCTAAAAACATATCATAAGAACTGAATCTCACATGAAGGTTCCTCCAATGAAACAAGAAGTAGAATCCTTTTTTGGGATCAAAATTGAAATCTGAGATTGTTTATATTATTCACTACTTACATAATCAACCTTCAATCATCAAAGAAATCCATAATTCAACTTAACTGATTATCTTACATCAAACTATCAAAATTTCAACTTGGTCAACCATGGTCAAACCTAATCAAACTTGGTCTTCTAGACCTTCAAACGATGTAGAATGCATTCTCGAATGTGTACAACCACTTCTCAAATCAATTAACATGCTTCTAAACTACAACACTGACTTTTCTTGTTAGATTTTAATTTTCATCCCAAAGGGGGCATGGTATTGCACATCAATCAAATCTATAAATCACTATCTTTCTCTTAGTGATCAAGACAAAAACCACATCTAGTTACTGATTCATCAAAAGTCCTCGTCACTTGGGGCAAATATTTCATTTCTTGGGGCATATCAGATTCATCTAGTATCCAAATCTATCTTGTAAACTGTATCAAATTTTCGTAACTATCGGTTCATTAGTGTTATTTCCTTGGTTCTTCATAACTGACGGGTTTAGGATGTGATACCAATATGATTCATACAAGGACATTGAGGTCTGGAATCAGTCATTCACTTCTTCACAATCATAAGGTTCAGAATTAGGCATTTTGGCACTTTTTCATAATCACCGGTTCATTGTTGATATAGCTAGCATCATCTCGATTCCTGGTCATTCCAGACCTAGGTCAATATCTTTCAATCTTTAATCTTTCAAATCAGTTTGATATGTATATCAAAACATAGACTATTCTTTTAACCACTGCACTTTGCACATTGATTCAAAGAGGGGGAAAATGTAATACCCCAAAAATGGGCTATAGGTTCATTAACCTGCTACATCTTCAATTCAAACAAAATCAACATCGAAGTCCTAACCTAAGGCACATCTGCACATTATCGAAATCCTAATTGATTTTATCATAAATTCTACATCAAAGAATATTCTTAACAATATTCCTATTTATTCTAATTATCTTTAATTTAATTATTATTTGGTGATGAATCCTATTTATCCTAAAGTTTGATTAATTGAATATTTTGAATATTTAATTAATTAATTTAATTCTGTTTATTCCTAATTATATTATTTAATTTTGAAAATAAATCAAATCTCCTACGAATAATTGATTAAATATTTATTTAATTGATTAAATCCAAGTTGTCAATATTTAATAATATAGTTTTGAATAAAAGTTTGATTAAAATAATTGATTAACCCACAACTCAGTTATTTTTAAATTTAAAATCAGTTAAGTTGAAGATCACTTTATTTATTTAATTAATTCATGATTATTTGTGCACATTCAAAGAGCAGTTAAACTTTAAATCAGAAAATCAATTCAAGTTGTTATCTTTTCAAAACTCAACATCTATTTTGAGTTCAAAGTTGATCTAAACTTCTAATTTGAGTTAAAAAGTTGTTCTTGCATGATTTTGCATGATTTTATGAGTTATCTATTTCTAATTTCTTGTTAACTCAAAAATCAACCTAAGTTCATCAAGAGTGATTTATGACTTTTTCCATGCACCCTCAAGCCTTGGATTTCTATAAATCAAGGCTCATCTCTTTACAAATCATCCACAAAATTTGCATAATTACTCTGGCGAATTGACATCAGAGGAATCATCAAGCTTCTTGCGAATCAGTGTTTTGTGAGATCAATCTTATTTTCAATTCATTCTAGTTTCATATTTCATATCATTGTTAGCTTAATTTGCATATCATTTCAATCCATTTAGATTAATTTATTATCAGTTTTTCTCATCTTATTGAATCAAAAAAAAAAAAAGATTAATTTGCATTCATATTTTATTTCTTTCATCATTTAAATCATTCATTTAGGTGTTGCATTGTCACTAATCTCGGTCTAATCTGAGAATACCATACTTGCACCTAATAGAAGGTAGTAAATTGCATGTTAGCTATATTGTTCTTATTTGCATATTTTTATTTTTGCTAACCTCTAATGTTTTACTAAAGTGTTGTGTCTACAGCTAGGTACAAAATTCACACACACAGTAAGGACTTCCTAAAGAAATATATAGGTTTCTCAAAACCTTCTGGGTTCTTTTGTAATAAGATTGCATCAATAGTATGGTATGAGGCAAAAGAAAAAATTTGCTTGGGCTTACCATAGTTAGGTGTCCTCAATACATGGGCATTTTTGGTAGCTTTCTTAATGTTTTAGAAAGCCTTAGATGCTTCTTCACTCCATTCTACTTTAGCTCCCTTCTTTAACATTTTAGAGAGAGGAATACTGGTCTCAACAAAATTTGTAATGAATCTTAAAAAGTTTACCTTCCCAAAGAAAGACTAAATTCCTTTGACATTCTTAGGCTGAGGCACTTTATCAATTGCAAAATCCCTTTCAAGATCAATCCTAACTCCATCCTTAGACACAATATGCCCTAAGATCTTACCTTATGTGACCCAAAAAGCACACTTCTTCGGGTTAAGAGAAACCCCAAGGTAAAATAGGTAAAAGACAATTAATACAAGTTAATAACCCAAAGTTGTTGACAAACTCTACAATACTAAAAATGAGTTTACTTATATCTAAATAGATATGTTTAAAATATGTAGAAAAAATGCACACCGGAGCCTTAGATAGTTCTCCTATACTCTTAGGAGGCATCATAAAATATGAGACAACTATTACCATTTCTAGTATGAAAAATGATAACATATGTTATAGCTTCATAGAAGGATTTAGAGATTTTAAACAAGCAATAATGTTGGAAAGTGAGTAGTATATGAATGTGTATATGTTTTCATTGATGGAAACACATATCTCTTTCATGATCTCTGAGTGGAAATGATTTTTGGATAAATAGTCAAGTGAAAAATGCCTAAGTATAGAGTTACTTCGTAGGGTACAGTCAAGTTGTTTTGGTTGGCAAGAATATAAAACTAATCATGATGGACTGTGAGATTAGATATATGATACATGGGGTGTATTAAAGATTATTTTATGGCTGCAAGAATTCTGGTTATGTCTGGCGAAAGTTACAGGTTGGTGAAGTCATGCAAACATAGTGAATAGTGAAAACATGGCATATGAGTGGATGTGACTTTTGGATACTTGACATAAGTTATTTTACTGAACTAGTTTATAATTTATGATAGGTCCTCACCTATCTTGGTATATTAATGGTCATATTTTGTTTATCTTATTATGGGCCAAGTATGGATACATGTTTTGTGAATAATTAGTGAGTCGACTGAGAAATAAAGTTGATCAGGTATGTATATATATGTGTGATTTTTTGGGCTACAATGATAATGTAGGAATAAGAGATGATATGTTATGACTGATTAAGTGGAGATTCTATGATTATTATTGTGATATTTAACTGTAACTACTTTGGCATAGAGAATGCCTTTATAGTTCAATTTTGTTGTTGAAAAATCCTTTTGTAATATTTAACAGTGAGTCCTTTGTAAGAGTAGTGAGATCCATTTTTTATTCATCCCTAATAGGGTTATAGACTCATGATAGGTTATGTCCTCTAACAAGGATATGTACTAATGTAATATTTTGTTCCTAACAGAGACATTATATTCTTAGTGCATATATTGTGGGTACCTTCCCCACCGAGGTTTTCCTTTGATCAGGGTTTCCTTGAAAAAAAATTACGGTGTTATGAGTTATCTACTTTATGTCTATGTTCTTATTATTTCAGCTATTGCATGGTTAAGTATTAAATGGTAAAGAATTGTTAAAATTTCTATAACATTGATTCACCGTCCCCCTCTCAGTGTTTCTTGATCCTATAAAAGAATTTAACCCAAAGTGAATATGAAGATGTTACCTCATCTATCTCCTGAAACTCATCGACATCATGTACATTCATTAATTCTATAAACATGATTTTTTTATGTATATAGAAAAAATAAATTAGGTGCATTTATCAATATCCACATATACATGTTTAATCATAATACATTTTCACAAATGAATTTAAATTGTACTCAATTACCTTCTATTGTTTGTATTTCTCGGATGATTTCTTTTTCTTTTTTGGAGTGCTAGAGGATGGATTTATCACATGAGATATGCTCGAGGCATGTAGGATAGAATAACAAAAACAAAATTAATATACGAAAAATAAACATGTATAATATTAAGTCTAAGTAACAAATATCTAAATCTAAATGGTACCGCAAAGCTATCTAGGCCAAAGTGAATGTCTGAAAGCATAATATCATCAAGTTGGGATGTCTTAGCCCCTAGTAATCCCTATAAAATACCAAGCAATGATACATATATATTAACAAAAGATATTTTGAAACCAACATATTATTATATTTTTAACAAATTTACAAATCTTTACCTCTGATGGAGAAACTACTTGTGACCATAGAGTCGACTAAATAGTACATGTACTCCCAACACCTATTGCACCCTACAATGTATTTTATTTATGTGTTACTTTAAGTTGTTCTAAAAATAAAAAAATCATTTTTTTTAAATATTTAATCACTTAATTTATAACATGTCATAAACACAGTTAAACACACTCATGTTTGATCGTGACATAACAACATACTCATCAGGTCATTGGTGAGGACCATATCCTTTGGAGTAGAAGAATAGCATATACTCTTGCAACATGTACATGAATGAGATGTCAAACCATCCTCATTCACATCAATATCTACACCAAAACATAAACCCTAGCAGGTGGCACACACATGCTGAATGAGTTGGCCCATGCTAACTGATGCATGAGGTGATGTTGATGAAGGGGGTGTTGTTGATGCAGGAGGTGTCATTGATGAAAGAGGTACCATAGGTGCTAGTACATCCTTTTCTCTGACTAATTGTATCCCATGCTGAACAATGACATCAATAAATGATAAAATTACATGGAGAGTCTATAACTCCATAGACTCCTTCAAGGCTATTGGGACAGTGATATGAACCATGGCTTTACAAGTTGTACACCTCCTATGCTATGGCTATACCACCCTATGGACCCTAGGTCTATCCTACACAAAGCCTTTCCCTCTACCCTAAAACTATAGGATGTTAAGGTAATTTTGCTTCTCACTGAGCATAAACTCAAAATACAACTTTCTCAAAACATATAGAGGAACCTCCCAATTGTTACAAGGTGGTTGGTCAAATAGAATATACCACCTATTCCAAAAAGCTTCTTTCATCCTAGCATGAACACACCAATGTATAGGAAAGGATGTCATATCAGTAAGTAGGGTGTTATTAGTGCTAGGATCGTTGAAAAGAGTGCATATGTCATCTTTAAGTATGCCCTTACTTTTCACTTGATCACATGACAACCCATCCACATAAAATGCATGACATCTATCCCTTCATGAACCCCATTTTGTAACCCATTTTGATACCACATTTTCACTATTGGCCATAGTTTCTAGGGTTTTTGCGAGGGATGACTGGTGCTCTTGGGCAGAGGACCTCAACCTATTCACTAATATAGATATTTGGACAGTGTTTTGTGTAAGGTGATTGATAAGATCATCCTGTGTGGCCTGTACATGATCTACTAGAGGAGGTAGAGGGTTTCGGCATGGTGGTGGTTGTTCATGAGAAACATTTTCAAGGTTTTGTGGTTGTGGAGAAGTGTCTTGAGGGTTTTGTGGTTGTGGAGAAACATCATGAGGGTTTTATGAATGTGGTTGTGCAATATCTATGGGGTTTTCATGTTTTGGTTGTGTAGGAGGAGTTCTTTGTTATCCATTTCATTTTTGAGGATTATTTATAGAATCTGACATCAAATTAATAAAAGAAAACTTAAATCAATTAAAAAATCCTACTTTAATCGAAATGCAAAACATAAACAATGAAAAAAATGTAATCTTACATCTTCGACGTGGTGGCATGGTAAAAAATTGATATAAACACCGAAAAAATGTTATGAAAAAAATAGCACACTCGGGTTCTGAGGTAATTTGGATTTTTTTCGCTACTATTGGATAATTTTGGGTGTTAAAAATGGCCCAAACCCATGGCCTACAAAGACATATAAGTTTTTTCATAATCCACATGGGTTATGAGAAACTTTTTGTTTCTCATAACCCACATAGGTTATGAAAAATTTTAACCATTTTTTAATGGTTTTTTTAAGGCTCGATAACACCAAGCCAAGAGTGATTTTTAATTTTTCAGAACTCGAGCAGGTTATGAAAAATTTTCATTTTTTGGGCATGTGGCAACTTAATTGACCAACATCTTGGTGCACCCACCCATAAAGTAAATGGAAAGTGAGAAAAATGTAGTATTTGTTTAAACAACCAAGTAAACTAACATATATATTTGTACTACTAACTATGGGTTGAAAATCAATGTTGACATATACTATCTAATTTTAGGGATTAGAGTTAGACATAAATCAAGTATAAATACTTGGTAAGAGAAAAGAAAACTAAATCAATAAAATTCATTTAGTTTTATGGATTACGAATTGTGTAGGGTTGAAGTTAGTTATATAAAATTTGAAATAAGTAAGAATTCAATTCATACAACTTTGTGTGCATAAGGGAGCATGTCTCCTCCTTGAGTCTTCTTTTCTGCTTGTGCACTTTCATTTACTACCATGTGAAATGCCTTATATGCAATTTTAATAGTTTCAAGAAGACTATTTGGAAGTGAAGAATCCGACCTAAGAGACAAACATGCCAATACAACAAATTAGTATTTATAGTAGCATGCACTCTAGTGCATGTAAATATTATAAATACAAAGTAACAACATTAATAGGAAACTATTTAATTTAATATTTATCAATTACATAAAAAATATTAATTAAATCTAATAATGTCTACTGAAATTTAATCAATTAATATTTTTATTATTTATAATAAAAATTACATGATTAAATAATATAATACTTACATCTTAACAACTTCATTAAAGATTTTAATATCCTCAATAGCTCCATAATTGTCATAGATATCATCCACAATGGTTCCAAGACCACCAAGTTTTGTAAAATCATGTCTATAGGCATAATACTTAGCATCTACACAATATGCACATGCTAAAGAAAAATATTCTACATGATGGTGACTCCACTTTATCAAAATCTGAATCCTTCCACCATCTAAACAAAACATAAATATAATTTTTAGTTTCTTATAAAATCAACCCACAAAATTAAAAAATACAAAAATAAAATCATGAACTTTGAAGTTCCTTACCAAAACTTTGTGTAAAGAAACTTGGAAGAAAAGAGAAAAGAGAAAAACAAAAAGCTACTTTGAAGACTTAAAATAAAAAATGGAAAATATGAGTCTCACATATTTTAATTGTTTCACTTTCACCTCGTTGTCTGATATCCACTCTTAATCTTAATCAATCTTACTTGTTTTTAGATTGATTCAAGCTCTCACCGATGGACATACTGCATGATATTGAAGTCCAATTTAGCTAGATTTAGAATTTGTTTATTACTAGCCATCCTAAAAATCTGAATTAGAATGTCAAACTTTCTATAAAAGACTAAGCCCTAGATAACCATATGAGGTAAAAGAAAAAACAAGTAATTGTTGGAGATTTGCCAGCAGGCCAGTACTGACTATATGTTTGTCATTGATGAAAACATATGGAAAGTAGACTATGTAGAAGTCTTATGTAGTAAGATTTTAGTATATGATGCATGGACATGATATCAGCATGATATCATGGGCGTAGAGGTTAACTATTAGTACAGACAGTTATATAGCAGCTTGTGTCAGCAGTGTTCCTAATAGAGTAACATGCAATGTTTTGTGTATGGTTGTCCGTACAGTTATCATGGAGCCTTGTCTGCTTGGATATATGTTGAATACATGTCAGTGATGTTAATTTCATGGACACATGGTCTGATGATGAGCACAAGTGAAGTTATGTAGTCGCCATTCACCAGTAGCAGTTTTGTGTGTTTATTTAGAGGAGCCGATAGAGATTTTATTGGTTTTTGAGTTGTGCCTATCTTTAGGGTATGTGCCCTTGGATTTAAGCTTAGAGATGAGTTATTGATGTTTGGTTAAGAGTGCATGAGTTAATTTAGCATGTGAAGAAAGATCCAGTTGTTTTGGTAGAGCCAATAGTGTGTAGCGTGGGTCTACATTTATCTTATTAAGATAGGTCCCAAAATATGTTGCGTGCATAGTAGAGCTGATAGAATGTTTGTAGAAGTTTGTTATGGTTTCTCTAATTGGTTGACTTGATTATAGCATTTACAGGAAATATATTTATATGCAGTCATTTGTGATTGCTAGAGTGTGGTTCATGGTTGATTAAGCAGAGCAGAGTAGAGTGTGTGAAGTGTTGAACCATCAGAACAAGGTCTATGTGACCAAGTAAAGTATTTATGATATACATTGGAACTGATCCAAATAGAAATTCAAAGCATAGTTCACCAAGATCTAGATATAGTGTGTATCTATTATTTAGAAGGTTGTAGCCTTCGCCCCTTTGAGCAGTGAGCTCTTAGATAGTGTGTCCTCTCCCCTAACAAGGAAAATTGTAAAAGACTCCTAATAGGGTCTAAACCTTAACTAGGTCTACTGTACTTCATATATTGTAAAGCTACTCCTAACAGGGTAAAGGATCTTCTAACAAGGATCATTATACACTAGTACAAAATATTAGTGGGTATCAAGTCCCACTAGGGTTTTTACCTATTTGGGTTTCCCCATAACCAAAATATTGGTGTTGTGCTCATGTGTTCTTTCATTATGTTTATGCTTTATGTTTAAGTATACTTAATTGGATAAAGAATTGAAACTTGTAGATAACTAATTCAAACCCCCCCCCCCTCACAGTTATCTCTTGGGACTATTCCTAACAATTGGTATCAGAGCCAAGTGCCTCAGAGAGAAATTTTAATAGCTTGAGGTTGATCAGATGGCATACTTTAGGAAAGAGAGTCCTAAGTTTGATGGAGAGAATTATCTTGATTGGAAGAACAAGATGGTGACTCATCTTCAGTGCATTGGTTTTGAAGTTTTTAATGTAACTATCAAAGCAACCAAGATCCCTACCCTAGAAGACCTTGGAAAGGATGATGCTATTGAAACACAAAAGGAATTGTTTCATCAGAATGCTATTGCCAAAGAAGCCCTTATCAGCGCCCTATCAGATAGTGAGTTTTTAGAGATAAAGAAGGTAGACACTACCCACAAGATATGGAAGTACCTAGCAGACATATTTGAAGTAGACAAACAAGAAAAGGATGCACATAGAAAGACTTGGAAGAAAAGATACAATGCATTAGAGATGTTTCCTAAAGAAAACATCAGAGCTTATAATCAAAGGATCAATGAAGTAGTTGCTAAAATCAGGAACAATGGTGGAGAGATCTCAAAGGAAGATATTATGGACAAGTTGATGACTACTCTCACTCCAGAATATGAAATCAAGATCAATATCATTTATGGGACCATGCAACTTACATCTAATTTCAAGAGAGAGACCTTGTTTAAAAAAATCTCAGCTTTTGAGATTTCAAGATTCAAGACAGAACCTAAAAGTGAGACAGCCTTCATAGCAACAATTCATGGTAAGAAATCTGCAAACACTTCTGGTAATTTTGATGATAATGATGAAGAGAAAACTCTAGATGATTTTATTGCTATGATTTCTAAAAGAGAAAAGAAAGGAAAAGGAAAATATGAAGGTCAATTTCCATTTGAGTACTTTTCATGTAATAAGATCGGTCACTTTGCATCTAAGTGTCCTACTAGAGCTAGAAAGTTCAGAAAGGATTACAAGCCTAAGTACTCTAAGGAATGTTACTTTTCTAGAGATGGAGCTTCAGATGATGAATTAGGTGAAGAAGAAATTGGATTCATTTCTATTGTAGAAAAAATGAATAGTAAGTCAGTTCCTAAAGATGAGAAAGTAAATCAAGAGCTAGCATTGATTTCCCAAGTAGATATAAGGATAGACTAGATTATAGATAGTGGTTGTTCTCATCACATGACAGGTGATAATGGTAGATTTGTTCATCTGGACAAATACAATGGTGGTATGTGTACACACTAAATAGTGCACTTCTATAAATCATTGCTTCCAAGAGAATCCATGGATTGGAAACTTTGAGAAATCAATTTAGAGCTCCCTAGGCATTGAGAGTGCAAGGGTGTTAAGAATGCTCTCAGTAAGAGCTATTAAGCCAATAAACTTGCTAGTAAACCATGCAATGGGAGATTCAAATGAAGACAAGGACAAGAATGCCAATATCCCCAAGAATCAAATGGAAATGTAAATGCAATGCAACTATGCTAGAAGTGGAAATGCAAGCTATGCTATGAAATGAAATATGTAAGTATTACAAAGCCTCCTAATTAACCTAGATGAATTAATCTAAAGCACAAAGGAAATTAAGCTAAATATGAAGCTATGAATGCCATGATAAATGAAACTAGAATAACATGTAGATGCAAAAGCCAAGAATGCTCCAAATCTTCAAAAGCTCCAAAGTGACCTAGAAAACTTGCAGCATAACATTAGCATAAAAAGTTGGGGATCTAGAATGAAGAAGAGAGCTCTCCTTTTATAAGAAATGAGAAAGAATGGACCATGGAGATTAAGAGGAAAAATATTTAATCAATGGTGGAGCATTAAAGAGGAGAAATCCATGTGCACAAGTATCCTCCAATGGGAAAATAAGAGTTGACTTTTGTGTCCATATGAGACAAAAAGTTTTTTTCTCCTTTTTATAAAATAAGAATAATGTTTTATTTATGCAACTTAGGATAAGAGGAAAAGTGTGGGCTTTTTATTTAATAAAAGAGGAGGAAATTCCTTTTAATTAAATAAAGACTTTAGGATAAGATGGTTAGCCCATAGAAAATAATTGAATAAATGATAGAACTAGGATTTGATCAAGAATAAGCAACTAATGATTTTAGCAAATAATGCTAGAAAGGGGCTAATAGTCTAGATGACCATTTTTAGATGATTACATTTGCCCCTCTTTGACTAATGTGTGATTGATTTGGGAACACATTACGTCAAAGAATATATAAGCCAAGAAGGCAAATAGATAGAGATCTAACTCCAAAGAATGAAGTGCAGAGAGAGATAGCAAATCTTGCATGGTCAGCCTGGTTGTGATAGTACTAAACACTTAGGAAAGAGATGGGAAGTATCAAAACTTGAGATGAGAACTAACATGTCAAGCGCAAAGATAGATCGATCAGAGAAAATGGAATGGTCAAGCATATGCTCTGGAGAATAGCTGATAGGATATGATGTGTTTGCCCCCTCAGGATCGAAAGCGAAATTAGGTAGAGGGAATGTAGAAGCAAGACCAACATGATCAAATTACTAGAAATCATAAGTGAAGATGAAAGATAATAGAATAACCATCAAGCAGTAAAAATATGCCCCAGTTTGATTAGGTTTGACTAAGAAAGATATAGGATAAAAATGAAGTCAAACCTTAGAGAGATGAAGTGAATGAAGATGAATGAAAGAATAGAAGGTTGAGAGAGATGGGGATGAAGAGGTGAAGATGCACCAGCAAAGATTGAAGGATTAGGCCTCAAAAGGTCAGTCAAGTGCGTAGAAGAGGGTGAAAGTTTTAAATGCAATTTTGACGATCAAGGTGAGCTCGAATTTCAGTTTCAATCATGAAATGAATAGAAAATGATGTGATATGAAAGACAAGAAGTGAAAGATATGATCGAGAAAAGGAAAGGTGAGTGCAATTGACCAACAAGTCCATGAAAGATAAAAAGGAGAGCTCTCTCCATATGCAAGATGCAAAACTAATCTAACATGAACCTAAAAATGCAAGCTACAATGAAAAGTGGTTTACTTCCAAGGTCACAAAGCTTTTAGACTCTAATATTCATCATTGAGCATTATTGCTAGCATCGCAAGATCATACAATACACACTAGTATAACTATGTGGATCTGAATATGATCTATATCAAATAGGAATGTGGAAATCCCACCTAGGCACCAAAGACATACGTCAAGATGACTAGTGCAGTGAGATTCCCTAAGTTTGATATAGCAAGATTATGCTCACATCGAGACACAAGAAAGTCAAGATGACTATAAGCATGCACTTGCAGAAAAAAATAGTCAAGGATAATACCTTGTAAATCCTAGAGTCAAGTGGAACAAGCATAAATGCTCATGACAACCAAGATCAAAAAAATATACCCACAGGCAAAAAGTAGATAAAACATGTCCTTTTGCCCCAGTCTTCTAGCTCAGCATCATCGAAAACTATTAGGGAAAGAACACTCATCAAAGAAATCATCATAGATAGCACACAAAGAAATAAAGTCAAGAAAGTCTCAGCAAGTCAAGTATTTAA
Source organism: Chamaecyparis obtusa (assembly GCA_027943335.1). Lineage (NCBI taxonomy): Eukaryota > Viridiplantae > Streptophyta > Pinopsida > Cupressales > Cupressaceae > Chamaecyparis > Chamaecyparis obtusa. The sequence continues at coordinate 137,416 of BSBK01001322.1, forward strand.
GTGCATTTGTGTAGGTCATAGAGTCAAACTTTGAGTATCACATCTGCTAGTGAGAAATATTGCATCATCTAGACTGCAGATAGGATATCTGATAAGTGTTGAAAAACACTCGATGCTAGGGAAGTGTTGAAAAACACAATTGGGGTGGTGTTGAAAAACACCATTGGAACTAAGTGGCCCAAGAAACCCAAATGCACAAAGAGACCCAAGATAAGCTTAGAACAACATATGCCCACTAGACGAAGACAAGAGTCAATTCTAGGCTAGAAGAGGAAAAGCGAGAAGTGGAGTGAAAGAGCGCCATGCAAGACTGATAGACATAGGTGCAAGGGTCTCAAGTAGTGCCTTTTCCTAGGTTTACACCACTTGATAGATTTTTTTCAAGACTTTTTATAAAAAAAATTTGTATTTTTGCTACCAAGGTGCCTGTTTCCAAGTTTTCACCAAGGCACTTTTTTTTTTTTTTTTTTTGATTTTTTTGGTGAGACATCAAAGTGCCTATTGCTAGGTTTTCACTAGGATGCTCATTTTTTTAGTACTTTTTATGCTTTTTAGGATTTTTTTAGCATCATATATGAATTTTTTTTGGATCAATAAAAATATGTACAAAGAGTTCCAAAACTTCAGACATAGTATTTCTTCAGATTAGATAATTGGTAGGCCCAGTAAGCTCTGCTTCCTTTGATGTAGATAACTGATAGGCCCTAGACCCAAATGCTGCTACTGTGATGATAGAAGGCCCCAACCAGTTTGGCAAATAGAAACCAGCCTTAAGTAATTTTTGAGTTAGCACAAGATCATTAGAGAGTGATCCACATATGCCATCGTGGAATTTAGCTAGCACTTTGTCTAATTCATCTATTTTGAGACACTTAGTTTCATCTAGACTCTTCCCATACAAGTCACCATAGATGAGGGTAAAGTGTGAGGTGTTATGGATGAGATTTTCAAGGATAACATGATCTTGGAAATAGGAAAATATGATGGCATTGTAAGGACTATGAGCAAGATAGTGTAATTCTTCCACCAGGAACTGGAAGCGGGATTTATGATTTTTCAATTGTAAAATGGATGTCGAAGCAACCAAGGCATTAGAAACTTTGATTTGAGCTCTAGGAATGTGTTGAAATATGACAGAGGTGAAATAATTCTTGAAAAAGTTCACCATTTTTTTTGTAGAGAATCAGCTTGTCATCTTTTATTTGATAATCATCATTTTTGAGTAGGTCTTTATTTTTACTTTTTTTAGGTTTGGATAATGCCACAATGTGGTTTTCACCATCTGACCATTGCTCTTTTCTTTTGATTTGATGATTGAGATACTTGATTTCTGATTTAGTCCTTTTTGTTGCTGGTTCACTGGTGGAAGAAGTAACAGGTTCAATGGCATGTTGATCCTAGGTGGACCAAGCTATAAGATCTGATTTTGCGAGATGAAATGAAGTGACTGGTTCAATAACATTTATGCAAGGGATGTCATCTCTAGTGACGAGAGAGGTTGAGCCTATAAGGTCGGCTCCAAAAGTGTCAAGATCTAGACTTGTCATAGAAGGACCAGTGTGGTCCACTAAAGCAATACATGGATTTAGCTCATCAAACCCTATGCAAGACTCATCAACTACATTAGGTTGGTCAGCATAAGTATGAACCACATCCACTTCCATATCCACTATGGAAGATCTGTCAAAGAGAGTATCCCATTCATATTCGTTTGAATCTGTTGTTATGCTTCGACTGGCATGCTTGTACCAAGAAGGTTTAGGACCTTTAGAAGTAGAAACTTCAACATCATTATGTGTGAGATCTCCTCTTTTCATCAACCACAAAATATTCCTATGTTGTCAGCTTCTAGGTGTAGCAGCTTCAACTGTGTCCTTAGCAGGTATGTCTTCTTCTTCCCAAAGGAGTGAAGTAGAAGGAAGAATGTCTCCCATTTGAGCCATAGTGTGCAGTGGTGACTCATCTGTATCTGTGTCTGAATCACTAATTATGGGAGCATTTCTAGAACATGTAGGGAGGTCATCATTGGCACCATATCCTAGACCTATGGTAATCTTAGAGGGTCGGCCATTAGTATGACTCAAAGGCTCGACTAGGGCATGTCCATTATCATTTATAGGTCCTTGACCTTGATAGCCCATTTTTTGCAAAAAATTATAGCCTTTACCATAGCGCTTAGGAGAAATAGGAGTAGCAATAGTGGTACTATCTTCTTTGTCTCTATAGATCCATTCTCTAACAGCTTGTTCTTCTCTTTTTGCCTCTAAGGGTATGGATGCTTGAAAAAAATTACCAAAAATTGTCATAGCAGAAGCAAAAGGCTTCCTCTTATTAGAAGGTCTCCCATATGATCTAGGAGAAGTAGGCATAGCAGCAAGGGAATCCAGTGTGTATTCACCCATACCAAGGCTCATCATCTTAAAAATTTTCTCAGTAATGACCAGGGACACAGTAGGATCATTAGAAGGTTTGTTATGAGGAAAAAACATTTTAGTAGCAGCAAGAGCATTAATAGCAATAGAATGATCCTCGGGAATCACAATTTCATCTCTATTATGTGGGAATTTGACACATTGATGGTATGTAGAAGGCACAGCTTGCATGTCATGGATTCAAGGATGACCCAAAAGAATGTTATAAGCAAGTGGGATGTCCAATACTTGGAACATAATATCTTTCATGATAGGGCCCACTTGGACAAGTAGCATGACAAGACCTTTGGAAGATCTTTCAACTTCATCATATGCTTTTATAGTAATATTCTGTTTAGGATCTACAACAAATTTTGACAAACCCAACTGTTGTACCACATTGAAAGAAACAATGTTTAACCCTGCACCATTGTCTATCAAGACTTGGTGGACTCGAGTATGGTAGACCATAACTTCAATATGTAAGGCAAGATTGTGAGGGTGGCTAATAGATATGTCATCTTCTGTAGAAAAGGATAGATAATGAGGTGATGAGATGTGGTTGACCATAGCCTGGAACCTATCTGGGTCAATGTCATTAGGGACATTAGCTATACACAAATATTTTTCAAGGATCTCCTTGTGCAAAGGGGATAGCTCAAGAAACTCAAAAATAGATATATGTGCGAGTGTCCGTTGCAACTAATGGAACTGCTAGTTTGGAAGATGAAGGGACTGCTGGTTTGGAAGATGAGGCTTGTTTAGGATCAGGTGCAGTTTTAAGGACCAGTTTAGCTTTCCCCCTAGTAATAGCATTCAATGCCTCACTTCGGGAAGATGAACTACCTTGTGTTTGCAAGACCAACTTTGGCATACCATGATTGGCTTTATTATCATCTTGAGGTCTCATCATAAGAACACTCTCAATGGACTCTACCATGTTGATCACAGGTGAATCAGAAGTATATGTATAGTTTATCTTAGCATCATGCTTCTTCTTATTTGGTTGAGAGGACTCACCTTTGTCATACTTAGGTAAAGGATCTTTGAAAGCCTGGTGATCAGAATTTTTAACTAAGCCATCTGTGAGAATTGTGCCTCCATCAATGGGATCTTGTATAATATCTTTAAGCATGAAAAAATTGTCAGTCTTGTGTCCCTTGTTTCTATGATAGTGGCAGTACTAATCCTCTCTCCACCAATTAAGCTTAACTAGTGGATCATAGGGATGGGTTTTCTTAGGAAGTGTAAGATAATTATTGGCAACCAAAGTCTTAAGAATCACATCATATGGTTCAGCCAATGGGGTATAGACCCGTCGTCAGAATTGCTTCTTTGGCTTATCAGCATAGTGAGGCTTAGGAGCATCTCAAGTGTTGGTAGCTTCTTTTTGTTTTGCTACATAGATGGCATTAGAAAGGTTGAAAGTAGTCTCTTTAGCTTTAGGGATGTCTACAACCCCATCATTGACAACATACTTATTCCTATTCCAAGGTTTGCTCTTGTCTTTACCATTGCCTCTAGTATCTTTATTAATAACAATATCCCCCTTTCTGATGGCCACATCTTCAATCTGATATGCACTTTCAACCATGTCATTGAAAGAGGAGAATAGTTGTTTCCTTAGATCATAATATAGCTCAGGCACAAGAGTGTTGACGAAAATATCAATCTTTTCTCTCTCGGGTAGTTGACGAGGATATCGAGAATACAGTGACCTCCAACATTGCAAGTAAGTGGCAAATGGCTCACCTTGATTTTGCCTTAGAGCACTTAGATCTATCATAGTGATAGGTTGTTGAATGTTGTACGAATATTGTTGTGTGAAGCGCATAGCTAACTCATCAAAAGTCTTCAAAGGAGGTGTAAACTTTGCAAACCATTCTAAAGCTTGTCCTCTTAAGCTTTGAGGGAATAATCATACCAAAAATGTGTCTTCATGAAGGAAGTCCATGCTAAGAGCGTAAAAGTGATGCACGTGGTCATGGGGATCACCATTTCCACCATACTTGTCATACTTAGGAACCTCAATATCCCTAGGAAATGGGACCATGTATAGACTTTTATCAAAAGGAAGAGCACCTATTGATTCTACAAAAGAGATCTTTGGAGGCTCTCATTCTATTGCCATTTGGGTAAGGCATTGATTTTTCTGACGTAGTTCTTCCTGAAGGGCTTCCAATTTAGTTGGTACTCTTTGTTGGAAAATTTGTCTGACATCATAGCCGGGATGAAGCTTGTATCCTCTAGAAGTCATATATTGGAAATATTGGTCACCATTGCACTCTAAAAGCTTAAGCCTCTTTCATTGGGATTCCTCATCTTGTCCAAATGCAATAAGATCCTCACTAGAAATCTCATCAACAACCTCTTCCTCATGGTGAGAGGGAGGTGGTCTAGGAGGTGAAGAAGGTACAACAAAAGTTCATCTTGGAGGGGATCTAGGTGGCATGTTGTTGCCATAGTTTCCATTAGTACCAAAAAGTGGTCTATGATCATAACCACTAATCTCGGGTTGCTCATGAGATACTCCTCTAAAAGCCATGCACCTAGTAGCATCCATTATGGTTTGGTTGCATTCTTTGTCTAAGTGCACTTGGTTGTCCTTGTGCTCAAAGTGTTCTTGCAAATGATGAAACTTTTCTTGTTCAGTGAGAGTGAGTGAGACACTGTCTATGTGTTTGGAGGACTTAAATACGGAAAAGAGAAAGCCTCCTTTGTACCACAGGGTAGCCTTAGAATCTTTAGAACTAGAATTAGCATTGCTAATAGGCACTCGTGAGCATCTAGTGGGAGAAGGTAACTATGTATAATTGAATGAAGGGTGACTCCCTTGTTCAAATTGAGACCGAGTTGTAACTAGCATGAAAAAGAAAGTTGTTCAACCAATGAAATGAGACAAAGTTTCATAGATATTGAGATAAGTGAAAGCCAATGATGATCACTTGTCAAGATAGAACAATAGAGATGGTTGGTCAAAGTGCTCAAGAACTTACAGTAGTCAATTGACACAAGCCTAGATGTGAGTAAGAAGCTCGATTAGCAAGTAGCTAGATATGTAACCGTGTTTGGAAAAGTGATCAAAAGTGACATTCGATAGGCTCAACTCCAATAGTTTTAGCTCATTTGTTTTAGTCTAGAACAATCCTAAGCATGTAGGTAACAAACTAGCTTCAGATAAGAACAGAAAAAGACACTCTACAGTAGGTTAAAATGCAAGTGTAACAACTCTAAATTGCAACAATAGCAGGACAACAGAATAACTCAGGGTGATACTTTCCAGGCAAGCAAGGCGATAGTCCAGCAGTGGTGAACTATCACGTGATATTTCTCTCCATAGGGAATGATACTATTGTAGAATTGTACAACTCTTTGACTAGTGAACATAAAAAACTCAGCTTTTGGGACTGTTTGCTCAAAATTTTTAGTTTGAGGGTTGATTTTTTTGATTTCAATCAAAATGATAGCAGTAATTTGATAGGTTTGCAAATAGTATGGGATCAAACATGTCTTAAAACACTTGAAACAAGGGAAAAAGCAACCTTTCCAAGACAAACAATTGTGATATCAAAATTGAAAGACGCTATGAATGCTACCGAGATGTTGAGTATGTAAGAACATTTACATGGGTATAGCACAATGAGAACACTTCAAGCACTTACTATCCTAAAAAGACAAGGCTCAATACTTAACAACTTGGCCCACAACTTGATGCTCCATTGCCTCACACAAAGTGGTTGCACACAATAGATATTGGTTTTGTCATGGAAGTGCCAAAGACACAACCAAAGGAACACATATGGTGAGTAATCTTGGGGTGATCTAGGTTATTCCACTTGGATCAATCCTTGCACCAAGAAGCTAAGCGGCATAATAGGATGGCATCTACCTATGGTTATTAGTAAGGGCTTCCATTCATAGCACCCCTCTTGCTCCCCAAAGGGAGTCCTTACCTTGCAGCAAGTAACAAACCTCATGGCCTCAAGAGTACCTTAAGCATTCTTGCTCAATACTTTCCTCATGGTCACAATCCCACAAGTACTCACATCAAGCAAAGACAAGCACTACGTCTACCAAGGTTTTGTGTCCTTGATAGCCTTGAAATTATAGTGAGTTGGAATAGCTCGGTATTAGCTTGTCCCCACTTGGGTCGTTCCTCTTGATTGCTCAAGAGTAGGCCCGCTAAAGGATTCTAAAGATCTAAACAAAGAGTGGATCAACTTATGAGGTTCAAGGTTTTTGTTTCACCACAAAGGTGAAGAGCATACTCCCCTATCTCAAATTTTTCTCCCAAACACACCAAGAAAATGTTCAATTACCCTATTGCTTTCAAAATCCAAAGATGGGTCAAGATTTTTTGGTTCACCACAAGGGTGAAGAGCATACTTCTCCTACCACCCAAGAATCCTTACAACAAGATGTTATGTTCCTATGAAATGAAACAACTAGTAATTGCCACACTTGAAAATGAAATAAACAACAAGCACTTGATTAGATTTTTATGCTTTTGGCAGCCCTAAAAAAACCATTAGTAGCCCTTGTGCATTTGAAGCTTTGACATGCATTCTTTTGAGCAAATAATCAAGAAATGAGAGCACCTACAAGCACAACTTGTTAGGCCCACAAGGTTAGAAAAATCCAAAATCCAAATGAAATCTATCTAACTAAAGAAAACTAAACCAACAAACTAATTAAATCTAAACTCTGCCAAAAAGATGCAAGAAATAGCTCACTGCCAGGTACAGGTGATAGTACAACCACCATAAATATCACGTGATACTTTACAGTATAATAGGGTGATAATATATTTCTGGGCAATACTTCATCCTACACCAAGCGATACTTCTGCTTACACCAGGTGATAGTTCTTGTAATATCCGAGCGATAGTTTCAACTGGTAAAGTATCACACCAGTATACAAAGAACTATCACACGATACTTCTGAAAGTATCGCATGATACTTCTGAAAGTATCGCATGATACTTCTGAAAGTATCGCATGATACTCTGAGCCAAACAACTAGAGACCGCAAATGAGCTAAAAACTTGCTGAAAAATTAATGAAAATGCAGAAAAAGAAGGACAAAACAATGATGTTCTGCCTCATGGTGGGTGCCAAAAATGTACACACTAAATAGTGCACTTCTCTAAATCATTGCTTCCAAGAGAATCCATGGATTGGAAACTTTGAGAAATCTATTTAGAGCTCCCTAGGCATGGAGTGCATGGGTGTTAAGAATGCTCTCAGCTAGAGCTATTAAGCCAATAACCTTGCTAGTAAACCATGCAATGGGAGATTCAAATGAAGACAAGGACAAGAATGCAAATATCCCTAAGAATCAAATGGAAATACAAATGTAATGCAACTATGCTAGAAATGGAAATGAAAGTTATGCTATGAAATGAAATATGCAAGTATTACAAAGCCTCCCAATTAACCTAGATGAATTAATCTAAAGCACAAAGGAAATTAAGCTAAATATGAAGCTATGAATGCCATGATAAATGAAACTAGAATAACATGTAGATGCAAAAGCCAAGAATGCTCCAAATCTTCAAAAGCTCCAAAGTGACCTAGAAAACCTGCAGCATAACATTAGCATAAAAAGTTGGGGATCTAGAATGAAGAAGAGAGCTCTTCTTTTATAAGAAATGAGAAAGAATGGACCATGGAGATTAAGAGGAAAAAGATTTAATCAATGGTGGAGCATCAAAGATGAGAAATCCATGTGCACAAGTATCCTTCAATGAGAAAATAAGAGTTGACTTTTGTATCCATATGAGACAAAAAGTGCTTTTCTCCTTTTTATAAAATAAGAATAATGTTTTATTTATGCAACTTAGGATAAGAGGAAAAGTGGGGGATTTTTATTTAATAAAAGAGGAGAAAATTCCTTTTAATTAAATAAAGAATTTAGGATAAGATGGTTAGCCCATAGAAAATAATTGAATAAATGATAGAACTAGGATATGATCAAGAATAAGAAACTAATGATTTTAGCAAATAATGCTAGAAAGGGTCTAATAGTCTAGATGACCATTTTTAGATGATTATAGTATGGTTAGATTTGGAGATAACACTCTTAAACCAATAGTTGGTAGAGGAGCCATCACTTTGGATGGAAAGAATAGTACTGATGATGTTCTCTATGTTGATGGTTTGAAACATAACCTTCTCAGTGTTTGACAGTTACTTGGAAAAGGATATCAGTTGCAGTTCAAAGATGACAAATGCATTATTAACAACAAGGATGGTGTTATGATTGCATCAGGCTCAAAGACAAGAGGTAATTTTTTTCAACTCAATTCAAAAGCAAGTTGTTTTGTTGCTAAAGTTGATGATAGTTGGTTGTGGCATAAAAGACTATGCCATATCAATTTTGATAACATAGTAAAGATAAGCAATGTTAAGGCAGTAAGAGATCTACCTAGTATAGCAAAGCCAGTTGATAGACATATTCACAAAGCCCTTTCCTAAGGATACTTTTGAGTATCTCAAGTAGAAGTTGGGAGTAATTCCCTTCCCTAATTTTTCTTAGAAGAAAGAAGGAAAGGCATCAGTCCTCAAGGACTGATGGAAGGTTGACTACTCTACTTCTGGAGTAGTACCAGTGCTTAAAATGAATGGCACCCTTTTCCATTGATGTCAAAGGGGGAGTAGTATATAGAGTCCTAAAAAATAGGAGTAATATACTTAGGGGGAGCAGTATTCAGTTGTGACAACAGTTCAGTTGAGGAAATGAAGAATGTTGGAAAATATTGCAATAGATGGAGGATTCATCTTTGGGGGAGTTTTGAAGAGGAAATGGAGAATGTTATAAAAGATATGTTCATTTAGGGTTGGTGGTGGTTTTTCATTCCACATGTTGCCATCAATGCCAAAGGGGGAGATTGTTGGAGATTTGCTAGTAGGCCAGTACTAACTGTATGTTTGTCATTGATGACAACATATGGAAAGTAGCATGCTTGGAAGTCTTATAGAGTAAGCTTTTAGTATATGATGCATGGACATGATATCAACATGATATCATGGGCGCAGAGGTTAACTGTTAGTACGGATAGTTATATAGCAGCTTGTGTCAATAGTGTTCCTAACAGAGTACAGGCATTGTTCTGTGTATGGTTGTCCGTACAGTTATCATGGAGCCTTGCATGCTTGGATATATGTTGAAGACATGTCAGTAATGTTAATTTCATGGATGCATGGTCTGATGATGAACACAAGTGAAGTTATACAGTCACCATTCACTAGTAGCAGTTTCTTGTGTTTATTCAAACAAGCCGACAAAGATTTTATTAGTTCTTGAGTTGCACCTATCTTTAGGGTATGCACCCTTGGAGTTAAGCTTAGAGATGAGTTATTGATGTTTGGTTATGAGTGCATGAGTTAATTCAGCTTGTGAAGAAAGATCCAATTATTTTGGTAGAGCTAGCAGTGTGTAGCGTGCGTCTACATTTATCTTATCAAGATAGGTCCCAGAATATGTTGCGTGCATAGTAGAGCTGAAAGAATGTTTGTAGAAGTTTGTTATGGTTTCTCTAATATGATTTCAAGGTGGTTCTAATAGGCTGACTTGATTATATCATTTAGAGGAAAGATATTTATATGCAGTCATTTGTGATTGCTGGATTGTGGTTCATGGTTGATTAAGCAGAGTAGAGCAGAGTGTGCGAAGTGTTGAGCCATCAGAAGAAGGTCTATGTGACCAAGTAAAGTATTTATGCTATACATTGGAACTGATCCAGATAGCAGGTCAAAGCACAATTCACCAAGATCCAGATGTAGTGTGTATCTGTTATTCAGAAGGTTGTAGCCTTCGCCCCTTTGAGTAGTGAGCTCTTGGACAGTGCATCCTCTCTCCTAACAATGACAATTTTAAAAGACTCCTAACAGGGTCAAACCCTTAACTAGGTCTACTGTACTTCATATATTGTAAAGCTACTCCTAATAGGGTAAAGGATCTTCTAACAAGGATCATTATGCACTAGTACATAATATTAGTGGGTATCAAGTCCCACCGAGGTTTTTACCTATTTCGGTTTCCCCGTAACCAAAATAGTGGTGTTGTGTTCATGTGTTCTTTCATTATGTTTATGCTTTATGTTTAAGTATATTTAATTGGATAAAGAATTGAAACTTGTAGATAACTAATTCACCCCCCCTCTCAGTTATCTCTTGGGACTATTCCTAACCGTAATACCATTACCATCTATTTTTTCCATAGATGTCCATTGAATACCTTGCTTCTACTCTGGGTAGATTTGTGCACTAGTCATACTCAAGGTTATAATTTATCTGCATGTTAAAATATTGGGTCGGGTCTTAAATAAAAAAAGGTTGTACTTTATGTCCATGATCTTTTGGACAACATTACAACCCGTGAAATATGTGAACTCATATTAGTCTTTTGTAAAGCTCCATTCAAATATATTGTTGCAAAGGCTTTAGCCTCATCCATAATATTCTCCTCTAGAAAAGCAATTAAGGAAGCTCTATAAATATTTAGAATACTTGGACTATCTTCTCTTCCTATGATTGAGTTGACGGACACAAGAACTACCCATAATTTATTTTGAAGTGTCTTAACACGTCTTTCATTATATAAAATAAATTAGATGTTTTTTTATTAAAATGAAGCATCTCTGTAACAATTTTAAAGTAATGTAGATGCAACATCACTAGTTTACATCATCTTCAAATTCTTAATGGTTTGGTAGTAATATGCATATGAAAGTGAAGTTTTTTTGTTTTTTTTTTCAGAATATTCATTTTAGTGTCAAAGTTGGCCAAAAAAGTGGGAACTACTTTTGTGGGACCACCCTTTAAAAATATTTATCCATGGGTTTTCCCATGACATATTAGTATGATTTATTCAAATATGCAACAAACTTATTTCAAATGTAATCACATTTTCTTTGCAAGAATAGTCCACATCTACACCAAAATAATAGTTTTCAATGAGAGAATAGCTATCCATCAAATCACAATGGAAATGATAGTTTTTACCAGATGTAGTAATTGCAAACACGTTGATGGATGCATAATACAAGTAAACTATTTCATAAAATGCATCAAGGTATACAATATATTGAATTCCAATTATGATGCAAGGGCATCCAAGGTTGGAGCAGGGGCATTCTATGTGCTTGGTGAAACTGCATAAGTGTTTGTGTTTTGGCCGGTTTTTACTCAGTTGCAGCCTTGACTGACGGCCTCAGTCATTGAAGGAAGCTCGATCACTAAAGGAACTCAGTAGTCTCTGGCACTTGGTGAATAGGTCACTCAGTCATGCCTACAGTGCTCGGTCAACACTGGTGCTCGACGATGCTTGGCTGGCTTGGTTATTTCACTGTCGCTCAATAGATCTAACCTGCCAATGGAGTTCTATGTGATTTGTTGGGCCAACTTGGTGCATTTATTATTTGTATCTATTTTTTTATTCTCCTAAGTGGATCTAGAGGCCAACATGCTGTATTAAATGTTTGTATACATTTTGTAAGCTGACTTGTATGGCATTTAATATTTGTTAGGAAGGGTTTGGGTTTCATCTTGCTGACTTATGGCTGATGTTTAGTATTTAAGGGAGCTCGGGGTAGATGTTTGGGATAGTTCTTGGTAGTGAAGATGGCATAAGCTAAGAGATGCGCTACTAAAGCTGGAGTTGGTGAAGTTGTGGAAAAGTTTCTTCCATGAACTTGCAGATCTGATTCCTATCAGATAGTTTGTAATAGCAGAGCTAGTGGTTGCATACTTGGGAACAAGGAGATTGCTTGGAGGCTTGCAAGCTCAAGTTTAGATCTACCTTAGGGTTTCCATAAGCTTCTGATTGTCTTTAGGGCTGAACTTGTTGGAATTTGTACTGGATCTGTTGTACATCTTATAGAATTGTTTATTGATTGTAATTCGCCCTAACCCAGAAGGCCTTACAGCCGGGCATGTTAATGAAAATTAGAGTTAAAAAATTGGTTGAGTTTCTTTGTGAGTATTTTGTTGTGTTGTTTTGACTAGGTGCAAGGTTTGGACTATCCTTAATTGGATCCACCATCCCTTGACCTACATCAGGTGGTATCAGAGAAAAGTTTTGTTCCTATGGAGCAAATGTTGATCTTGTGAAGTAGAAGTTTGACCTAGCAAGGCTGATCTTGTGAAGTTAATCTTATTAAAGGAAAGATATTGTGATCTTGATTGTAGATCCATGGCGCTGGACTTGTGAAATTGTGCCCTAGTTGCTTTGCAAGATTCCAGGTTGCGATCTGACTTGCATATAACTTGGAGATTGTCACAAGGTGATCAGCGAGGGTTTGTTGCTGAGGGTTTCTATTATCTTGAAGGATGCCACCAAGAAGATTGGACCCTAGAGTTATTCAAGACCTCTATGATACTATGAAATCCAAGATTACACAGAAGGTGAAATGAGATTTTAGATCTGAGATGGAATTGAAGAAGAATGACATGATCGTCGAGATCATGAGAGCTGTTACTGGTATTCCTTGGAATGTTGGTACTAAGGATGGCTTTGAAGAAGCTGCTAAAGAATTTGAACATGCTAGATCTAGTGGTGATGACTGAAGGGATAGATCCAGTGAGGACAGAACTGCTCAGTTTCCTAGATCTACTGCTCGATTTAGTAGTTACCGAATGGAAGTCTCTACTTTCTCTGGCGCTTTGAAACTTGAGAATTTGATTGACTGGATCGGTGAAATTGAAGATTTCTTTGAGCTAGAAGAAATTGAAGATACTCTTCGGGTGAGATTGGCATGGATAAAGTTGAAAGGTCATGCTGCTCTTTGGTGGAAAGAATTACAAAGAGACCGAGAGGATGAAGGTGAAATGAAGATCAATCGGTGGAGGTTGATGGTGACAAAATTGAAAGCTAAGTTCATACCTATAGACTATGAGCTTGAATTGTTTAAGAAGTTGCAAAATCTAAAATAGAAGGATTTTTCTATTGAAGATTATACTAAGGAGTTCCACAAACTTACTATTTGGTTTGGACACTAAGAGATTGGTAAGGAAAAGGTGGCTCAATATGTGAATGGTCTAAGATTCAATATTCAAGATGAGCTTGGTATGTTGAAGATTGATTCTATAGAAGATGCCTATCAGTATGCTCTGAGGGCAGAAGAGAAGTTGAAAAGGAAACAACCTAACTCCCATGGGAAGGAGAAAGTTGATCACTCAGCAAAGGAGAAACTGACTGATGTAGAAGATAAACAGAAACCTATGGAACCTAAGAAGAAGACAGGTAGAGTTATCTTTAAAGGTACTTGCTATAACTATGGGGAGGAAGGACACCATTCTTTTGAGTGTACACAAAAGAAGGTTGACCGACGAACTGCTATGGTGAATGAGAACATTTAGAATGAACCCAAATCAGAGAACTTGCTGCTTCGATGAACATTGCTCAGTACAAAGGATGAACCTTGTCAGAGGATTAATTTGTTTAGGACCCAATGCAAGTCTGGAGATAAACTCTATGATGTTATTGTTGATAGTGGTAGTAATGATAACCTTGTTGTTGAGGACATGTTTAGGAAACTTGGTTTAAGCAGAATGAAACATCCACGTCCTTATAGGATTGGTTGGCTACAAGATGTTCATGCTTTGGAAGTAAGAGAAAAATGCTTCATTGATGTTCAAATTGGCCAATATAAGGATCTTGTGTTATGTGACATTGTGGACATGGATAGCTGTCATATATTGCTTGGTAGACCTTGGCAGTATGATTGCAAAGCTATGTATGATTGTGTGAGGAATGTCTTTACTGTTGAGAAGAATGATAGGAAGTTTTCACTAATGCCTTTGATGGATACAATGCTCGGTAGAAGAAGCCTGAGTATTGGTAGCTGAGTTGAGGTTATGGATCTAGAGAAAATGAATGATTAGTTTGGATAACAGACCTGTGCATTGTCTAGAAAAGACTTGAAGAGACAGAGGAAACATAAGTGGAAGAAGTTGCAAGCAGAAAAGGTGGAGGACTTGTATGTGAAGAACCAGTTTGGGGTTCATGTGTTGAATCTTGGAAGATGTTCTTCTCACATATGAACATCTTTTGGAACTTGGGGTGTCTGATGCAGGGTAATCCAGGGTTGGAGAAAGGCATTTTGTGTGCTCAGTGAAAATACATAAGTGTATGTTTTGGCTAGTTTTTACTTAGTTGTAGACTTGATCGATGACCTCAGTCATTGAAGGAAGCTCTGTCACTGAAGGAACTCGGTATTCTCTAGTTCTCGGTGAATAGGTCACTCGGTCATGCATGCGGTGCTCGGTCGACACAGGTGCTTGGTGATGCTTGGCTGGCTTGGTTATTTCACTATCACTCAATAGATCTGACTTGCTGATAGAGTTCTGTGTGATTTGTTGGGCCGACTTGGTGCATTTATTATTTGTATCTTTTGTTGGATTCTCCTAAGTGGATCTGGAGGCCAACATGTTGTATTAAATGTTTGCATACATTTTGTAAGCCAACTTGTATGGCATTTAATATTTGTTAGGAAGGGTTTGGGTTTCATCTTGCTAACTTGTGGTTGATGATTAGTATTTAAGGGAGCTTGGGGTAGATGTTTGGGATAGTTCTTGGTAGTGAAGATGGCATAAGCTGAGAGATGTGCTACTGAAGCTAGAGTTGGTGAAGTTGTGGAAAAGTTTCTTCCATGAACTTGCAGATCTGATTCCTATCAGATAGTTTGTAATAGCAGAGCTAGTGGTTGCATACTTGGGAACAAGGAGATTTCTTGGAGGCTTGCGAGCTCAAGTTTAGATCTGCCTTAGGGTTTCCATTAGCTTCTGATTGTCTTAAGGGTTGAACTGCTAGAATTTGTACTAGATCTATTGTAGATCTTGTAGAATTGTTTACTGATTGTAGTTGGCCCTAACTCGGAAGGCCTTATAGATGGGCATGTTAATGAAAATCAGAGTTAAATAATTGGTTGATTTTCTTTGTGAGTATTCCACTATGTTGTTTTGACCAGCTGCAAGGTTTGGACTGTCCTTAATTGGATCCACCATCCCTTGACCTACATCAAATTATTGCAAGATATTTGCAAAATGTATTTGTTGAAAATTCATTGGATGCTTCAACAAATTACATCTTAATGTGTAAATATAAATTCTAAAACCTTTCCAAGCATTCTCTTCATTTATGCCAAACAAAATGTTTGGAACAAGTTATAAATGACCATCAAGGAAAAATATATTGTAGTATAACTCCCAATATATGGATGAATGTGTTGCCCAAAATTTTCTATTCTACAAATTTGGCCAAGTTTCCAGGTCTCTATTTTTATCCCGCCCTGCTGCAACTTGTTTTCACTTGCAAAGTAGATCCTCAAAGTTTTATGCTTTGCGCTCTAACCCCCATGTTTTTCAATGTATTGTCAAACCCTAGTTCAAATTGCATCACTTAATTTGCAAAAACCTCAGAGATATTCAAGTTTGAAAGCTTGCAAGAAATACTATTGCAGGGTTTTAAAAAAAAAAGGTGTTCGGTGTCAAAAAATTTCTGTGTTTTCAACCTTCGGTCTGAAAACTCTCTATGTTTTCGACCTCCGGTTTGAAAACCCTCTGTGTTTTCCACCCTAAGCGTACAACTCCAACTAGGTGGGTCCTAGTCCCTCATGATTGTTTCCAGTGCGGTTAAGATCTGACAGCTATTGCATAATCTCATGGAATCTTTCGAGCCCATGAAATCATGCGACAACCGTCTGATTAGAATCTTAGTGGCTCACGGGTCTATTTGTTAGAGAATCTTGTGGGTGCCAGGGTGGAAGATCTGATGGTGGTCACATGTTCACATGGGATCTTTCGACCTCATGCGATCATGCGACAACCATCCGATGAGATTCTTCTACAGGTGGGTCCTTTCTTGGCTAGTGTGTTCGTTGCTGATTGGCTAAGAGCTTGTGATGACAATACGGTTGTCAATGGGGTCAGATTTTAATGGTGGAAATTTTAGAGGAGGTCAGTTTTATCCTCTATATTTGTTAGCTCCTGATAAATTTTCATGTGTTCGCTCATTCACGGATATGATTTAGCAGAGCCCTATTTTCTTGGTGAATGCATGAGAGTGCAGTTGGGCAGTTAATGGATTTTGTGTAGTCACTGAATTGAACTGAGGTTAAGGAAAACATTAAGTGACTCTACGACTAAGGGGAAGATGAGTCTGAGGAAGAACCTAGAGTTAAGTTTGCAGTTAACATCTCAAAGGCTTGTCGCATGATCGCATGCGGTCTCTTGCGGCCATGCGATCATGTGATAGGTCATCAACGGTCAACAGGGGCTTTGGGTGGTGACGTGTGGGTTTCCTATTGGTCCATGTGGTTGATAGGTAGATATTTGGCAGGACCAGGTGTCTTGCATGGCAGAGTGGCCGATTCAATGAGGCTTGTTGCATGATCGCATGAAGGCTTTTGGGCTCATGTGATCATGTGACCAATGACATTTTCAAGGTGGTGCGGCCTATTTTTCACGGGCTTTCTTCTAAGGGAGATGTTTGTACGTGCAGGTAGCTAGAAATTTATGACTTTTGAGGACATGTGCAGTTAAGGGAAGATGATGAAGAGGTCCGACTGGCCGTCAGGGGTTGATCTTTGTCCTAGCAAGGTACCAGTTTGCGCATACTTGGTGGAGTTGTAGGGAGCTAGTTGAGTCTAGGTTATTGATCTGTAGGCAATGTAGTACAGGGATGGGCACGCAAACCTAAGGTCTGATCAGCCATGTTGTTGCAGAACTTATTCATGATTAGATTTGATTGATCATTTGGATCGACCTAGGGTTTATTATTAAATTGTAAATCTTGTAACCCTGGTTAATTTTTGACTCCTACCTGCGTGTAGTGAGTGTTGTATATAATTCTTTTTTGGAGCCTTAGTGCTCAGAGAGTTCACTTTTTTGTAAAAAGGAAAGTTTCTCTCCTAGAAAGCTATTTGAGACACTTTTCTTTCCTCTAGTTTTCTACTCTTTGTAATCTCCCATTGATAATTCAGATATGGCAAAGCATTTTGTGACACTCTTGTTGTCCTCATGGCTTCTTATGTGAGTTATCTCTTATTGGATTGAAGTTTATGAATGTTGTCAATAGAACTTGGGGTTCTTGGTCCCTCTCACTTTCTATGATTTTGTGTGTTACTGTGTCTGATCTGATTTAGATGTTTTGTGGGTATGCTACAGCCCCTAGCAGTCTTGTCTCATTCCTACACCCAGTTGCAGAAAAGGATGTTTGTTTGCAGGTCATAGGTTGAGTCTTCTGTTCAGGCCTTCCTATGAAACACTTATGCAAGCCTATCTAGTGAGATGTGACTTATTAGACCTTATTCCTCCATTGGTCTCATTCTTATATACTGAGATCCAAACCCTAATTTCGGTGCATCACCTAGTAGGTAGTTTGCTTTCCTGTCATTTCCCTTTCATGCACTCCTTCTAACCCTTTCCCTCAAAAGATTTACCTTCCTGTTAAGAGAAAACTAAGGTGATAATCCAAGAGGAACCGGCCTAGAACCTGGAGGTTTCATCTCAGTTAGCAAAGGTCCCACAACCTTGAGATGATTCCCATGTTATATTGAGTTATCAAGACCAAGAGAGCTTGAAACAAAGCCGCAAACTCAGTGTATAACAGAATGAAAGACAAGGGAAAATATATGCTAGAGTTCTCAAGGCTATCACACGTTCACAAATATAATTCTCAAATCTCCTCTTTATTTTCCTTAGTATTATGAACTCTTATTTTTCTTTCAATGAATAGTTTGCATCAATTAAACAATTAAAGGAGCCAAGCTTTCAAATATGATTATTAAGGTATGTATGTATAGTAACATAAAATTTATATAGAAGTTTTCTCCAAGGGACATTTATTGGTAATTTTAACTACTTATCAATTGTAATATTAATATTTTAAAAATGTAAAAAATTTAATAATGAACAATTTATGCACAACCTCTTTCTCTTTCTAATAATTTAATTTTCTTAGTAAAACTCTGAGTAAATTATATTTCATGAAAACTATGTTATATAATGAATTTGAAGCTAGTGTGGGCTTTAAAAATCGAGTAGAAAAGCATAATAATGGGGTGAACCCACAATAGTGGGTTACAATTTTTTGCCTGAACGGACACTCAAGTCTACATTTTGAAAAAAGCTTTCAGATTCAGATGCATATTGTCATTAAACTGTTTGAAATCAGAAGATGAAGTAAACTGATATGTTGCTACAAACGTCATTTTTAAAGAGTTACATTGTTTTCATAGAGCATAAATTTTTTTCTAAAATAGATATTAATGTTATTCTTTCAAAATTAGTTTTGTAACATCCATACAAAGGGCATGCAATTAGTTTGATGACATTATCATGATTATTTCATATTTTATTAACATTTGAAGTTGACTAAAGCGTAATTTTGACATACCTTGACTACATAGCTTATAACTTGTCATGTATTTGTCCATTTTTATTTTTATTTATTTTTAATAGAAAGATAACTTAAATAACTAGGGCATGGTATTTTTTAGAATTTTTTTCCTCTCATTTACTATTTTTCCACACGCGTCAAACATAGAGGTAGACATACGGTGAAATATCTATGTTTAGTAAAACTAACAAAACAAAGTCATAATAAACTTAATATATATAAATATTCTAATCATTGGAAAGATTTTTCTTAGTGGTATCTTACTACATAGATAAGTTTGTCAAATGGATTCATCTGATCTATCAAAAGATAAAGTCAAACTAATTTTTTGTCAGCATTTTAATAGGTGCTAAGGAGACTCCATTGCAAGTATGAATAAGGAGTATAGATTTTATATCAATGTTTTTTTATATCTAAGAGGCTTTGAGCTAACCATTTGTAATTAATTCCTTCAAATGGAACCTCTCAAGGCTTAAATAATTATATTTTATTAAAAATGTGTTATTTCAGCAAAAATCAGCATATCTAAAAAAGAGTAACCCACTATTGTGGGATAACCCAATGTGTAATAACCTTATTAGAAAATTAGTTTTTCCTCCAGCCTTCATGCACACTCTCATTCAACTACTAGTTAGGAGCTATACACTCAAATTATGTGCACTTCTCTAAGTCATTATATCCAAGGGAATCCATGAATAGGAAACCTTAGAAAGTGACCTAGAGCTCTCTATGCATGGAGTTGCAAGATTATTTGATTGCTCTCAGCTAGAGCTATTAAGCTAATGACCTTGCTAGTCAACCACACAATGAGAGATTCAAATGAAGATAAGGGCAAGAATGCCAAGATCCCCAAGAATCACTATGAAATGCAAATGCAAACTAGATTAAGATGAATATGCAAGCTAGAAATGAGAGATGCAAGCTAAGCTATGGAAATGAAAGTACAAGCTATGCTATGAAAAATGAAGTACAAGTATTACCAAGGCTTCCTAGTTAAGCTAGATGAGTTACTCTAAAGCTTGAAAGGAAATCTAAACTATGAAAGCATAAACATGAAGCTACTATGCAAGAATGAAACTAAGAATGGAATGTAGATGCAAAAGCCAAGAATGCTCCAAATCTTCAAAAGCTCCAAAGTGACTTAGAAAACTTGTAGCATAACATTAGCATAAAAGATTGATCATGAAAATGAGGAAGAGAGCTCTTCTTTTATAGGAAATTAGAAAGAATGGACCATGGAGATTAAGAGGCAAAAGATTTAATCAAGGGTGGAGCATCAAAGAAGAGCAATCCATGTGCACAAATATCCTCCAATGAGAAAATAAGAGTTGACTTTTGTGTCCATATAAGACAAAAAGTGTTTTTCTTCTTTTTATAAGATAGGAATAATGCTTTATTTGTGCAACTTATGATAAGAGGAAAAGGTGGGGGCTTTTTATTTAATAAAAGGGGAGGAAATATTTCTTTTAAATAAATAAAGACTTTAGGATAAAATGGTTAGCCCAAGGCAAATAATCAAAAATGATAAAAGGATTTGATCAAGGAAATTGATATAATTGATAAAATGTTGATTTTTGAAAATATTGATTCAGTGATTTGATAAATTGCTGAATGGGGGCCCAAAGTCTAGGTGACCATTTTAGGGTCCATACAAGAGCAAGTGCAACTCATAAGATTTTCCTAGACATTAGGATCTTGTCTCCCTAAATTTTCTCTTTATGTGTAACAAAGAATTTCTAGTGAATTAATTACTAGTAGGTGAATTTGAATTTTGAATTTGAGGCAATTTTCTTGTGTGAACAACAATAGACAAATATGAGAATGTTCCCAACATTCAATAAGTCTGGAAGAAGAGTATTTTTAAAATAGTTTTATGGTAAGGGAAATTGTGTAGTTGTTGTCTAAGTTTGTTTAGAGAGAAGTAATTATTCCAGACACTTTGTAGCTCTAGGCAATAAACAATTAGAGATAAATCTAAGAAGCTCCAAACCTTGTAGGTGAAACTCTAGATCAATGCAAGTTTGTTTGTAATTAATAATTTGTAGTCAATAATTCATTTCTCTATTTGTCATCAGTTTATTTTGTAAAAATTTATTTCCAGTCTCAAATAGAAAAGAATTTGGCATGTCTTTAGTTTGTTTCTTGAGTTTCATTTTACATATGTATCACCAGTGCTTGAAAAATCTAAAAAATAGTCTCAAAATTTTATTTGGCATTGTATCAGCGCAGTATTTTGAGAAATTTTAGATTTCTAACTTGGTACAAGGGCCTTTTGACCCTAAATATGTGTAAGTTTTGGCATATTTATTTCTGAGTGTTAAAATTCCTTATATAAGAGAGATGGCTAGATATGAAGGAAAGAATTGTGTTGCACATATGATTGTTATGTTGTCATTGCTATCAAACTTTTAGTTGGTGTCCTAGAAGATAGATACAGTTGTTTGGGAGTTATGTTTGTAGTGGCTTTATGTGTTCTAAAGTGATACAATATCATTAATGTGCATATATGTTATCAAAGATGAGTGAAGATTAATGGAGAAGATTATAGAACAAATATCTAGATATCTCAAAACTTATCAAGAGTTGTGTGAAAATGAATGCCAAAACAATATTGTATAACTGTTGTAGTTAGGTGATGCAAGTGAGGCATCAATGGGATGTCACCCAATTAGGGTTTGAATGGTATGCTACAACACTTTGGGACATTGGGATTTCAAAGATAAGTAACATCATTACTCTGCAACAACCTTAAATCTCCAACTAGTGACCCCCAAAATAGGGATTGGGAAGAAACAAATGAGGGTCAACGAACTGGGGGTTTCATGTCTTCATGTATCTCTGCATCTCAACTTCTCAAAGACCAAAACAATAATGAAACACAAAACAAAGGAAAGGGGGGACTTTTAGGGATTAGACCTTTCACATTCAATTAGTTGTTTTGCATATTCAATTCCTTGATCACTAGAATTCCAAAAATAAAAGAATAAAGAGAAAAAACCAAAAACACATAAGGCAAAACCAAAAAAATAGAATAGAAAAAGGGTTTCCCCACTCACTTCAAGTGATCAGGTGGAAGGTAAGTTATGAAGTAGAATATCAGTTTAACATAACATTATGAAGTTGAATATTTATATTATATTTTCAACTATATATGTACTTTATAGAATAAAATATTTATTAAAATATTTTTAAATCAATAATTATATTTTTTTATTATTTATATTGATAATTATCTACTTTTGATATATAAAATATAATCTAATACTATTATTCTTTATATAGTTATTGCTACATATTTTTAATAATAATATTAAATTATTAATATAAAATATATAGTATTAGAATATAATAGTTATATATTTATAATATATAATTTATATAATTAACATTTTTTCCATAAGCTATTATTTAAAAACATATTATCAATAATTATTTTAATTATCTTAAAATAAAATATTTAAATAAATACATGTGTATTGTCTAAACTTTTAATTATTATTTCTACGCAAATAAAAATTTAATAAAATAATAAATTAATTAATTAAAATGAACTAGCATGTGAATGAAAATAAAATACATTCATGAATTCCTATGCATTTCCTACGTCATTTGATTGTCACACGAGGGCAGTGGGACAATGAGAAGATAATAGCAGCCTATCATGGGGATGTTGTCTCCTTATCTCTCAACAATTGATTTGAGAAAATTGACTATCCTTTTAAAATAAGCAAACACCTTCTGTGTAATAATAGCATGCGACGACATAGAATTGATTTTAAAATATGGGTAAAACCATATTCATAAACTAAAAGTGAACATATTGAGGAGCTACATATTAGTTGTCACCCACTAAGGGATAATAATATTTTTAAATAATTATAAACTTTTTCAATAATAAAATGTGTATAATTTAGCTTTTGCAAAAGTACAATCTAATGAAATATCTAAGCTAAAACTTGTGGTTTTATGATAATTTTAGATAACTAGATGCAATTTGAAAAAATATTGAACACCTTATTATATAAGGCCTCAAAATATTTAAAATAGGACAATAAGTTATATTTTCAATATAAAAAATTACATTGGAATAGGTTCTAATAGGATTTGAGTGACTAGATCTTTTATATCTTTATTAGAATTCATGAAGTCGTCTCTCTCTTTATAAAGAAGTTGGTAACTTCTTGCAATATTATAAGCATGGTCCTTGCTTATAGTTGGAACATTGTTGGGTTTCAAATACTCCCAATCTAATTCTTTGAGTCTTTTTTGCAAGAGATCTTTAAGGTAATCCAATGCTTCTTCTTTGCTAGATCCAGGATGATCTTTAATATAACATGATATGCCTAAAACTAACTCTCCATGATTTGCCTTGGCCTTCAAAACCAATCATTAGATTTATAATTAAATTCATTTGGACATATAATTAACTCAAATTAGTTTACATGTACACTTTTTAGCATACATACAAATTTAATATTATGAATATTAAAATATCACATACCTTAAAGGTTGTAGTGTCTCCTTTTAGTCTAAGGGATAAGCATAAAAGCTCATTAAACCTTGATGGGTAATCCATTTCTAGAAGGATGTTATCTGGAAGAAGGGCATCTAATGTTAATGTAGGTTGCAACATGGTTACATGATATCCTGAACTTGGTGCACAATTTTCTAAATATTCTTCTAAACCTGGTATGTACCCATTAGCAAGCCACCCTGCTTCTGTTGTAAGGCCTATTAGATAATGTTCCCACTGCACAAAAAATAACAAGTTCACTTAAATTTGAGTGATCTTCTTTACATAAAAATAATATGAGTTAAATTGTAATTTTTTAAAAACTAAAGTCATTAAAGCATTCAAATTAAAATATAAAAAGAATTATATAAATTTTTAAAAATTCTAAAAACTTTTGAATTTATTAGAAAATAATATATCATAACTTTGTATATAAGAAGTAGTCATTTTCAAATAAATCTAAAAAAGCTTAATAAAAACATAGAAGAAAAATAGTTCAGCCTCTTTTCCAATTGTGTTATCACTATAATGTGAATTCTAATTAAAGTAAAATAAAAGGAGAGTGATAAAAGAGCAGCATTTGGTCAAACAACCAAATAAACTAATATTTATGTATGTGCTACTAACTATAAATAGTAAATCCATGTTGACATATCATTTAATTTTGGGGATTAGAGTCAACCATAGAAATCTTATAAAGAAAAATGCAAACCTCTTTCCAAGTTGTGCTATCACTATAATGTGAATTCAAATTACAATAAAATAAAAGGAAAGTGAGAAAAACGTAATGTTTATTTAAATAACCAAGTAAACTAACATATATATATTTGTGCTACTAGCTCTAACCTGAAAATCAATGTTGACATACTATCTGATTTTAATGATTAGAGTTAGACATAAATCTTATAAATTATACTTGGTAAGGGAAAAGAAAACTAAATCAATAAAATTCATTTAGTTCTATATATTAAAAATGGTGTAGGCATGAAGTTAGTGATATAATTTTTGAAATAAGAAATAATTAAATTCATATAACTTTGCGTGCATAAGGGAGCATGTCTCGCCCTTGCGTCTTCTTTGTTGCTTGTGCACTTTCATTTACTACGATGTGAAATGCCTTATATGCAATTTTAATATTTTCAGGAAGACAATTTGGAAGTGAAGAATCCCACCTAAGAGACAAACATGCCAATACAATAAATTAGTTTTTATATTGGCATGCACTCTAGTGCATGTATATCTTATAAAATGCAAATTAACAACATTAATAGGGAACTATAATTTAATATTCATCAATTAAATGAAAAAATAGCTACTAAAATTCAATCACTTAATATTTTAATTGTTTTAAAATATAAAAAATTACATGATTAATAAGCCTCTCTCTATACAATACTTACATCTTAAGAGCTTCATTGAAGAGTTTAATCTCCTCAATAATTCCATAAGTGTCATAGATATCATCCACAATGGTTGCAAGAGCACAAAGTTTTGTAAAATCACATCTATAGGCATAATACTTGGTAGCTATACAATATGCACATGCTAAAGAAAAATATTCTACATGACGGTGATGAGCAAAGTCCACTTTATCCAAATCTGAATCCTTCCACTATCTAAACATGACATAAATATAATTTTTAGTTTCTTATAAAACCAACCCACAAAATTAAAATAAATACAAAATAATATTCATGAACAATGAAGTTCTCTAACAACAAAGTTTTGTATGAAGAAACTTAGAAGAGAAGAGAAAGAAAAAAAAAACTTTGAAAACTTAAAATAAAAAATGGTAAATATGAGTCTCAAATATTTCAATTGTTCCACTTTTACCTCATTGTCTGATTAATCTTAATCTTAATCAATCTTACTAACTTTAAGATTGATTCAAGCTCTTGTTGATGGACAGACTGCATGATATTGAAGTCCAGTTTAGCCAAATTTAGAATTTGTTTATTACGGGCCATCCTGAAAATCCAAATTAGAAGGTCAAACTTTCTATAAAAGACTAAGCTCTAGATAACCATATGAGGTAAAAGAAAAAACAAGTAATTAAAAATACTAAGCCCTAGATATGCCATTATGCGGTCCATGATCTATTTTCACCATATATGTCTATGTAATTCCTTGCTTCTACTCTGGGCAGATTTTCGTGCCAACCATACTCTAGGTTGTACTTAATCTGTGTGTTAAAATTTTAGGTCAGTCAGACCTGAATGAAAAATTTCTTTATAGTCTTGAGAGAGTTAATACTTTAGCCTCTAGTCACTATCACCTCTTGTGAAATATGTGAACTGATATTAGTCTTCTATAAAGCTTCATAATAGCACAAAGAGAGGAAATTCTAGCAAGATAGGAAATTTTCTGGAAACAAAAATCTAGAGAGACCTAGTTAGAAGCAGGAAACAGAAACACCAAATTTTTTCATAATAGCACAAAGAAGAGGAGGAGCTTTAATCAGCTAGCAAATATCAAGGATGATAAGGGACACACAATAGATGACCCAATAGAAATTGCTAATGAAACAGTTAGATACTTTAAGAATATCCTCAATAAATTGGAATATTCTGACATGAATAATCAAACATATTTTCTTAAAAACATCCCTAGAGTCATAACCAAAATTCAAAACAAAATCTTGGCAGAGAAATTTTCTATTGAGGAAGTAAAAAATTCCCTCATGCAAATGCATCCAGACAAATCATCTAGCCTAGATGGTTTCTCTGCTGTCTTCTTTCAGAAATGTTGACATTTCACAGGAAATGAGATAACTGAGGCATTAGAAGGCATTAGAAACTCAGGTAAGATGCTAAAAGAAGTAAACAATATCTTCATAGCCCTTATCCCCAAGAAAGAAAAACCAATGAGTCTAAATGACTCCAAGCCTATAGCACTCTGTAACATCCTATATAAAATCTTAACCAAAACCTTATCTTTAAGACTTCAAAAATTGCTTCACTCATTATGGAGTCATTATTGCCTAAGAGGCCATTCACTCAATCCAACAAAACAAAAATCAGAGCATTCTCGTTAAGTTAGACATAAAGAAGACATACGACAAGGTAGAATGGAGATTCCTTTGTAAATGCCTGGAAGCTTTTGGATTTTCAAGAAGCTGGATCAACCTTATCTTTGAATGCATATCCACTCCATCAATATCTATTTTAGTTAATGGAACTCCAGAGGGTTTTTCCAGCATCTCTAGGGGCTTAAGACAAGGAGACCTATCTCCCCCTTTCTATTCATCATCATGGTCGAAGCCTTGGGAAGGGCTATTACAAAGGAACAAGAGAAGGGCACCATTGAGGGCATAGCCATCACAATAGAATTGAAGCCCACAACTCATCAACATTTTTTGGATGATACCCTACTATATGGGGCTAGCAAAAGGAAAGAAGCTAGAGCCTTCAAAAATATCTTGGATTCATACTCCAAAGATTCTGGATAGGAAATTAACTTGGATAAATATGAAATATTCTTCTTTAACACAGATAAAGAAGCTGAAAGAGATATTTGTCATATCCTCAATTTTAAACAAGGCAAGCTTTCTTGTAGGTACTTGGGCCTCCCATTGGTTGAGGATAATAGGAATACTGATATTTGCAACCCTTTGATTGAGAAGATCAAGAACAAGATGAACTCATGGAAGGGAAAATGGTTATCCTTGGTAGGTAGAGCAACCATGGTTAAGTCAGTCCTGGTAGCCATGCCAGCATATCAATTATCATCCATCAATCTCCCAGCTAATAAAAAATTAGAAGTTAACAAATAATTGAAAACTTTCTTTTGGCAAGGAAGCAAAGACAAGTAAAAAAATCCCCCTTATTTCATGGGAAAATATTTGTAAACCAAAAGATGAAGGTGGTATTGGTCTTAAAAATCTTGGGGATTAAGGGAGAGATCTAGGAGGTAAATTGGTATGGAGATTGTATAGGAATCTAGAGGCTAAACGGGCGAAGATTTTGATTAGCAAATATCTCAAAGACAGTTCCCCCATCAAAATCTTTAGGGAAATTAATCCCACGAGAGGATCCAGAATATGAAATTTTTTGTTAGATTGTAGGCACATCATTATGGATAAAGTAACATGGAACTTAGGCACTGGTGAAGAAGTAATCCTTTGGATAGATTCTTAGGGAGGATATGAAATTTTAAATAAAGAACTTAACAATGTATCTCTCCAAAACTTCTTAGAATCTAGATTTGGGATCCTCCTCAAAGATTACATAGTATATAATGGGGAGGAATGGGAATGGAAACCCTTCCAAGATTCAAGTCTATCCATAACAAAGTAGGAACTATTAGCTAGAACCTTTAATAAGAGAAAGATCATTCTTAACAACAACAGGGACACTTTAGTATGGGATGGATCCAAAAATGGTGAATATAACATGAAGGATGGTTAGGATCATATCAATAAAAACCATAAAAGACATAAGACTGAAATTCCCACTAGCCTATGTTGGAACAAAGGATGTCTTCCCAAAGCTAGTTTCTATACCTAGCTAGCCCTAAATTATAGACTCCTAACTATAGACAGATTTAGGAGGATGGGCTTCTCAAGACCTAGTAGATTCCCTCTTTGTGAAAATAGTGAAGAGGATACAGATCATTTATTCATTAACTATCCCTTCTCAAATGAATGTTGGAAATGTCTCATAGGAAACTTAGGATGGTCATTAGCCTCCCCTTTTTCTCTTCTAAAAATGCTCCAAGCATGGTTCATTATTAAGAGGGACAACATTTATGCCAACCTCTGGACTTCTACCCCATCTATTTTAATCTGGGAAATCTGGAAAGAGAGAAATAGAAGAATCTTCAAAGATGAGAAAATGGATTGGAGATAATTATGCAATAAAATTGAAGCAGCCATCATAGAAAAAATTAACAGAAGATTATCTAGTATACAAAAATAAGATCATCATATGAGTCATTGGGATGAAAAAATAAGAAATATATGGCAAGGTCTCTCCCTTCCTCCCTTTATTGGCTCAGGGGATATTGGGGATGACAACCAAAATATTGGCTTGCAAGTGGTGCCCTCCAGAAGTAGGCTAGTTCAAACTCAACTTTGATGGGGCTTCCAAAGGTAATCTGGGGACAACAGGCATAGGTTCCAGTATTCAAAACCAGGAAGGAAAATAAATTGCATCTTTGGTAGCCCCTTTAGGAATTGAAACCAACAATTGGGCTGAATTTTTAGCATTAATTAAAGGACTAAGAATAGGCATCTCCCTAGGGATTCAACTTTTGGAAATTGAAGGAGACTCGACAATCGTTATCAATTCTTTAAGAAAAGGATCAACCCCTAACTAGAAATTAAATTCCCTCCTCTCCCAAGCCTTAAATTTATGCTACTCCTTTAAATGGGTAACTTTCAACCATATCTATCGGGAAGGTAACAATAGAGTAGACAAACTTGCAAATATGGGAGCAGATGGCATCACACTCCAAGAAAAATCTCCTTTGCATTAATGAATCCATATAGGCAACCTTTGTATCTCTCCATCAAAGGCAGAGCTTAACCTAGGACAATCCTGTACAATAATTAAGCTTGCTACTTTCAACTTTTATGTAGCATCAAAGACTAAGATTACGTATTGTTATACTAGGATAAGTAAGAGTTACATCACTGGATAGAGACAAACTGATGAAGGGTGCTCCCCTTAATACCACAAACACATAACAGAAATAGAGAAACAACAACAATATGCAAGAACAGAAAATTGGCTTCTTATTATCTCCACAAATGTGGAATTACAAACTTTCAGAATTACAATATGCAAAGCCACATGGGCATTCCTTACAATATTCTGTAGGACAAAGCCTCGAATCAATACCCAGATCTACTACCCAGAACTATTCTGAACTGCCTAAGACAATAATACAGCCTTCCTTATATAGGCAATTATCCACCGCCTGGGAAGGTTCTAGAATTTTAGCCAATAAGGCCGACCAAACTTAGAATTATTTTATTTTACATTTTATTACATCATAGTCGGCTCAAAATAAATTTTGAAACCCGAACAGAAATTTTGAAGAAAAATCATTTTCCGCCATTTCAAGTGACCCAACTTCCGAAGACCATAAGTCATCACCAGTTGACCCGATTGACTATTGTAACCCCATTTCGGAAATGGCGCGAGGAGCTCTACAACACTTGAATTAAGCAAGCTTCATTCAGCCCAAAATTTGACCTCATCCGGGGCCTCTAAAGCCTTCAAAACTGAGTTCAAAGTTTCTATCCCCTGCTGCCAATACCCAAAATCTTCAATATCTTCCAATATACACTTGATCTGGCAATGAAACTTTACTGGCAGACTTGTATGACCAAAATGAACCTCCAAGAAAGAAATCAAATCATTCTGAGCACATACGAAAATTACCAAAAATAGTAACTTTCCATAAATAGAAGCTCTGCACAAAATAGCCCTTATTGAATACAAAAACAGAAATATTTTTGGGTGATGCAAGATTGCTCTTACATCCAGGATGCTCCTGCATCACAAACATATCCTAAGCCATCAAGCATCAACTAACTAAACTAAGTTAGGTTCATATGAACTTGTACTAACATATCTAGATAACTAATAAGATATTCTTATTCATTCATAGAGATGAGAATATTCTCATATACATTTGTATTTTCACATAGGAATTAGAGAATATCCATATATTAACATTTATGAATATCTTCCCTTAAGGTATATTAGTATGATATAAACTTATTGGAAAGTGGAAATTCCGTCCTAGCAGGGGTAG
Source organism: Chamaecyparis obtusa (assembly GCA_027943335.1). Classification (NCBI taxonomy): domain Eukaryota; kingdom Viridiplantae; phylum Streptophyta; class Pinopsida; order Cupressales; family Cupressaceae; genus Chamaecyparis; species Chamaecyparis obtusa. Next base: position 167,504 of record BSBK01001322.1, read on the forward strand.
CAGTATATACCGACTTAAGGTTCTAAATTTCAGACCAATGTAAAGGACAATATGAGTGATCAACTTCAATCATGAAGAAGAAAGACCAGATTAACCATATTTATTCTCTAATTTGTCAATTTGTAAAAAGAGGGAATGCCCTCTTAGAACATTATATACCAGTTTCCAGACTACGGTTCCAGGCATGGCTGGAGGTTTTCTCAACCCCACTCTTTCCTACCATCACCTGCACAGAGTGGGGCTCATGTAACACTTTCTAAAATTAATAAAATTTATTGGCTAAAGCCTTTTACCAAAAAAAATATATATGTTAAAAGTTTTTGAATTGTATATAAAAACCTTAATTTTTTTTATTGTTTTTCCAAAGTAGATTGTTTGACTTAGACTTATATGGAAATATAAAGGCAAAGGGTACTTATTAAATATAAAAAGTCCCATTATTCATTTGTCATGTAGAACTAGGAAACAACCAAACTACAAGTGAATGAAAATAAAAGACATTAATGAATTCCTAAGAATCACTTAAAATAGGTGATGTGGAGTGTGATCATCAAACCCTAAAATCTTGATTTTGAGGGAAAGATAAAATCTTTGAGAGTACATAAATATAAAAAATATGTTTTGTGAGGAAACTATATCTATTGACAAGATTATAGATGAAATAGTGTTGAATAGATTTTTTCTAAAGCATTAGAGTCACTCATTCCAAAAAGTTGGACATGTGGCCATTTTTTAATAGCTCCATGTTGGTCTGATTTTGTTGTTTTGTTTCTGAATAAGTATAAGAAATTTTATTTAATTTTTATTTTTAGATTCCTTTCTAAAAATTGCTCAATTATTTTTCTAAAAATAGGAGATCATGTGATCATTGAATTTTAAAGCTTAAAATGTTCTCCACTCTAATAATTTCCTATGCATTTCCCATCTCATTTGGATGTGACAAGAGGGAAGTGGTACAATGAGAAGATAGTAGCAACCTATCATGGGGATGTTGTGTCCTTAGCTGTCGACCATTGATTCTAGAAAATAGGTTGTCCATTTCAAATAAGGGAACACCTTCTTTGTAATAATAACACGCGATGACATAGAATTGGTTTCAAAATATGGGTAAAAAGCATGCTCATAAACTAAAAGTGAACATATCGAGGAGCTACATATTAGTTGTCACCCACTAAGGGATAATAATATTTTTAAATAATTGTAAACTTTTTCAATAATAAAATTTGTACAATTTGGCTTTTGCAAAAGTACAATCTAATGAAATATCTTAGAAGTTAAAACTTGTGGTTTTATAATAATTTTAGATAAATAAATATAATTTTAAAAAAATATTGAACACCTTATTATATAAAGCCTCAAAATATTTCAAATAGGACAATAAGTTATATTTTCAATATAAAAAATTACATTGGAATAGGTTCTAATAGGATTCGAGTGACTAGATTTTTTATATCTTTATTAGAATTGGTGAAGCCATCTCTCTCTTTATAAACAAGTTGGTAACTTCTTTCAATATTATAAGCATGGTCCATGCTTATAGTTGGAACATTCTTGGGTTTCAAATACTCCCAATCTAATTCTTTGAGTCTTGTTTGCAAGAGATCTTTAAGGTAATCCAATGCTTCTTCTTCGCTAGATCCAGGATGATCTTTTTCGGCCTTCAAAACCAATCATTAGAATAATATTAAAATTTATTTGTACATATAATTAACTTAAATTAGTTTACATGTACACTTTTTAGCATACATACAAATTTAATATATAATGAATATAAAAATATTACATACCTTAAAGGTTCTAGTGTCTCCTTTTAGTCTAAGGGATAAGCATAAGAGTTCATCAAACCTTGATGTGTAATCCATTTCTACAAGGATGTTATCTGGAAGAAGGGCATCTAATGTTAATATAGGTTGCAACATGGTTACACAATACCCCGAACTTGGTGTACCATTTTCTAAATATTCTTCTAAACTTGGTATTTACCCATTAGCAAGCCACTCTACTTCTATTGTAAGGCTTATCAGATAATGTTCCCACTACACAAAAAAATAACAAGTTCACTTAAATTTGAATGATCTTCTTTACGTAAAAATTATATATAAGTTAAATTGTATTTTTTTTTTAAAAGTCATTAAAGCATTCAAATTAAAATATTAAAAAAATTATAAAATTTTAAAAAAATTCTAAATACTTTTGAATTAAAACAATTTATCATATCTCTATATAAGAAGTAGTTGTTTTAAAATAAATCTTAAAAATCTTAATAAAAACATAGAAGAAAAATAGAAGCCTATTTTCAAATTGTGTTATCACTATAATGTGAATTCTAATTAAAATAAATTAAAAGCAGAGTGAAAAGAGAGTAGCATTTGGTCAAACAACCAAATAAACCAACATTTATGTTTGTGCTACTAACTATAACTAGCAAATCCATGTTGACATATCATTTGATTTTGGGGATTAGAGTCAAACATAGAAATCTTAAAGAAAGATGGAAAATTGTTTCCAAGTTGTGCTATCACTTTAATGTGAATTCAAATTAAAACAAGTGCCACGTAGTGGCCAAGTACTTGCCTTTAATTTTGTAATTACTTATAATTATAATTATAATTTATCATTAAATTTTTGTTTGAAAATAAAATAATAATCATAATTTATTTTTATATGTTGAATACTTAATAATGAAATATATATGATGTACAATATTAAGATTTTATAATAGTTATATTTATATAATAATATTATTATTCAGTGTAATATGTAATATATTAAATAATTTATAATAAAATTAGCATTTTAGTGTCATTTAGTTTTAAAAATTTTATTATATACTTGTTAGAGGAATTTTATTTTATTTTATTTTTCAATTAATAAAAAAATTATAATTTTTTTCAAAATTTTATTTCAATAGTCATAATTGTAGAAATGAAAAATATAATTATTAAATATAAATTTGTAAAAATTTATAATCTATAAGAAAAATATATATAAAATAATTTATATTAAAATAAATATTTATTATTAAAAATTATATTTTAATATTATTGGTTTGATGGAGCTAGGTAGAGTAGATTTAATTTTTTTAGAAATAATTTATTATTATAAAATAAAATATTTATTTACTATTTTTAATTTAAATTATAATATTTTGTAAGGGAAAATATATCACATTTGTTTACCTAAATATTTATTAATGCATAATTAACACATAATAAATTTTCAAATATTTTAAAAATATATATAAATAAAAATAAGTATATATTATATTATATCATATATTTACAATATTTTTATTTACATTAGAAAAAGTGAGTTATATACTAAAATAAACTCATGTAATATGGAAGGACAATAAAGAATAAACGTGGTAAATTTTAATTGGTATTGGTTCACTCGTGTAATAAGACTTCAAATGCATTCATCCAATGTGATCAAAAATTAATTTCTAGATATTATAAAGTTAAATAATTTGCATCTATATTTTACAAATGAAAAAACTTATAATGAAATATAAAATAGAATTTATTTTCATTGGTGTAGAACAGTTCATTTAGTCACTAGTTAACATCAAAAACTCAAAAACTAATACAATAGTACTTAGCCTACCAAGTACTAATAAAAGGAAAGGAAAGTGAGAAAAAAGTAGTGTTTATTTAAACAACCAAGTAAACCGACATATATTTTTGTGTTACTAACTATATCTTGAAAATCAATGTTGACATACTATATGATTTTAGGGATTAGAGTTAGACATAAATCTTATAAATACTTGGTAAGGGAAAAGAAAATTAAATCAATAAAATTCATTTAGTTCTATATATTACAAATGGTGTAGGGACAAAGTTAGTGATATAATTTTTGAAATAAGAAAGAATTAAATTCATACAACTTTGCGTGTCCTTGAGTCTTCTTTGTTGCTTGTGCACTTTCATTTACTGCCATGTAAAATGCTTTATATGCAATTTTAATATTTTCAAGAAGACTATTTGGAAGTGAAGAATCCCACCTAAGAGACAAACATGTCAATACAATAAATTAGTTTTTATATTGGCATGCACTCTATGCGTGTATATCTTATAAAATGCAAAGTAACAACATTGATAGGAAAATACAATTTAATATTCATCAATTAAATGAAAAAATGACTACTAAAATTAAATCAAATAATATTTTAATTATTTAAAATAATAAAAAAATACATGATTAATAAGCCTCTCTCTATACAATACTTACATCTTAACAACTTCATTGAAGAGTTTAATCTCCTTAATAGTTCCCTAAGTGTCATAGATATCATCCACAATGGTTGCAAGAGCACAAAGTTTTGTAAAATCATGTCTATAGGCATAATACTTGGCATCTATACAATATACACATGCTAAAGCAAAATAAATATTCTACATGACTCTGACGAGCAAAGTCCACTTTATCCAAATCTGAATCCTTCCACCATCTAAACAAGACATAAATATAATTTTTAGTTTCTTATAAAACCAACCCACAAAATTAAAATAAATTCAAAATAATGTTCATGAACTTTGAAGTTCCTAACAACAAAATTTTGTATCAAGAAACTTGGAAGAAAAGAGAAAGAAAAAAAAACAAAAACTTTGAAGACTTAAAATAAAAAATGGTAAATAAGAGTCAAATATTTCAGTTGTTCCCATTTTAGCTCATTGTCTGATGACTCTTAATCTTAATCAATCTTACTTACTTTAAGATTGATTCAAGCTCTCGCCGATGGACAGACTGCATGATATTGAAGTCCAGTTTAGCCAGATTTAGAATTTGTTTATTACCAGCCATCCTGAAAATCCGAATTAGAAGGTCAAACTTTCTATAAAAGACTAAGCCCTAGATAACCATATGAGGTAGAAGAAAAAAACAAGTAATTAAAAAGACTAAGCCCTAGATAACCATATGCCATTACGCGGTCCACGATCTGTTTTCGCCATAGATGTCCATGTAATTCCTTGCTTCTACTCTTGGCAGATTTCCGTGCCAGCCATACTCCAGGTTGTACTTTAGCTGCGTGTTAAAATTATTGAGAGAGTTAAAACTTTAGCCTCTAGTCACTATCACCTCTCGTGGAGGTATTATAAATATTTATAGAGCTTCCTTAATTGCTTTTCCAGAGGAGAATATTATGGACGAGGCTAAAGCCTTTGCAACAATATATTTGAATGAAGCTTCATATCTTCTGGAAAGCTTCATTCAAATATATCTTCTGTAAAGCTTCATTCAAATATATTGTTGCAAAGGCTTTAGCCTCGTCCATAATATTCTCCTCTGGAAAAGCAATTAAGGAAGCTCTATAAAGATTTATAATACCTCCTATCTTCTCTTCCTCTGATTGAGTTGACGGACACAAGAACTGCGCCCCATCATTTCCTTTGAAGTGTCTTAACACGTCTGCCATCATATCAAATAAATTTACCGAGAAAAATTATTAAAATCAAACATCTATGAAAACATAATAGACAGAAGAGCATAACCAATAAAGAAACAGGTTCTGATCACCTGAAGAAACAGGATATCTGTTCAGGCGAAGGACTCGAAGTCCCAAGGCTACGGTATTCAGATCTCTAGGCCTCTCGCTCCAATATCTGCTAACAAATTATTTAATTCATATAACAATCACATAAATTTTAACTGTTGGAAAACAAGATAAACAATATACTGTCCAACTACGGTTACATCATTTGCAGGCTGGTCTTGGATAGTTTTAATAAGATGATCGTCCCACAAGCTGGGATGATGGTTGCCCGTGCGCCTCACTGGAGTTTCAACAGAGGTGGTGGAAGCCTTACTTATGAAGGGATTAAGCCTCTTCCTGCTCAAGCTTTCAATATTTTTATTGAAAAGCTTGACATTATGGTTGGGTGGAGATTTAAAGCATGTGCTCAAAACAGAGGGGAAACAGAGAAAAGAGCCATTGCAAGAACTCTATAACGCCACTAGAGAACCTTCGATGGATTTTATAACAAGAGGTTAAGAACTCTGTGAAAGATGAGAAAAACGTTAGAAGAATGCCCTATAACAAGAGGTGATGAAACTAGAGAACCTTTTATGGATTTTTATGGAAAAGAAGATTCCCGTGCGTTTGAATCAATTTCGTGTTTGTTATTAAAGGGGAATCTTGACTTTGCGTGTTGAAAATTATGGCCGGGTGCACGTTATTACGTTTTATTTCGTAGGCACCTATGATTATACAATAGCGGTTGATTTTCTTACCGATACCCAATTTTCTTACCTACACCCAGCCTATGATTATACAATAGCGGTTGATTTTCTTACCGATACCCAATTTTCTTACCTACACCCAGTACAAACAACAGTGAGTAATGATGTGATGGAGCATTCTTCAAACGTTTCTTCGCATGTTTACTCCGACTTTTTCGTGTATCGATATAGGTATTTGTCCAAATCGATTTGAAAAACATAGATATTGGATGAATTTATTCATATCCATAATTACCTATAACTAAAGTCTTTTCTATATTTTTTATTATAATAAAACATTAACAAGATTAATTCCTTTGTAGTACTAGTCCACTATAGTTGAACACCACTTAATTGCCACTTCAGTCAATCTACGAGAATTTAGGAGAAAATGTGTATTTTCGACTTTATTGCCACTCCTAGGAAAGATCTAAGAAAATCTGGGAGATAATGCATGTTTTTCATTATTATAATTTTAAGAATATAATTTTTAATTTTAGATTTTTAAGAATTACTATAACAATTTATTTTATAGAATTATTTTTTATACTTTGTTTTTTCATATTGATATTATATAATTTTTATTATATTAATATTATATAATTTTCATTATTATTATTTTAAAATATAATTTTTTAGTCTAGTCGATACTTGTTTTCTTTTTTTCTTTCTACTTTCAGTTGAGGCTTTGCCTCTTTTCTTGTACTCTCCGTTGCTATGTATCACTAAGTATATGTATTGATGATGTAACTGTATCTTTTTGAGGATATGGATGTATATGTACTTGTAAACATGTAACCATGATTTATTGTAATATATCTCTTAGAGTTAGAAAAATTGATTATCATTGTGTGCTTATATGTTATCTTTTCATAAATTGGGAACATTTGGAGTTCACGTTTAAAATTAATATAGTTTTATGATGTTAATCTTCTACATTATCTCATGATTTTTTAATTGATTTATTCATGATTATTATACATTATTTAGTAGCAACATTGGGGAACCTAAGAGGATGTGATCTAATGTTTTGTTTCTAGCACTTATGCACGTCGTTAATGTAATACATCATTTAGTTTTTATTATTATGTGTAGTTTTAATCATAACGTTTGAGTTGAAATTATTGCCATTGTTATTGTTTAACAAAAATCATCTTCATATAATTTAATAGTGATATGGTTGTCCTCCCAGGTTCTCTAGTGGGGTATTACATATCTCACTATAAACTTGACTACATAAAATAAAAAATATCATACAATTAGTCAAGAATCAATTTTTGACTTTACATAATTGTTATCTGATTCATGGCACACAAATCCATGACCCCTTTAGGCAAAAAAACATCCCAACAAGCCTCTCCATATAAACCCTCTAAGCATTCCTTTCTGTTTTTCCAATCCTGGGATCATAGAGACTTTGATACTAATGTTGAATAACAAAAATAAAATAGAAAAATATTTACATTCTTAAAATAATCAAATTAGGAATTTCATTGTAACCATTTCACTATTTTATTACATCCAATGTACTGGTTTTACAAAGACATTATTCGAGGATCAATTTTTGACTTTACATAATTGTTATCTGATTCATGACACACAAATCAATGACCCCTTTAGCAAAAAAACATCCCAACAAGCCTCTCCATATAAACCCTCTAAGCATTCCTTTCCATTTTTGCCAAGCCTAATATCATATACACTTTGATACTAATGTTGAATAACAAAAATAAAATAGAAAAATATTTACATTCTTAAAATAATCAAATTAGGAATTTCATTGTAACTATTTCACCATTTTATTACATCCAATGTACTGGTTTTACAAAGACATTATTCGAGGATCAATTTTTGACTTTACATAATTGTTATCTAATTCGTGACACACAAATCAATGACCCCTTTAGGCAAAAAAACATCCCAACAATCCTCTCCATATAAACCCTCTAAGCATTCCTTTCCATTTTTGCGAAGCCTAAGATCATAGACACTTTGATACTAATGTTGAATAACAAAAATAAAATAGAAAAATATTTACATTCTTAAAATAATCAAATTAGGAATTTCATTGTAACCATTTCACTATTTTATTACATCCAATGTACTAATTTTAGAAAGACATTATTCCCTCATTGTGAGAATAACTTTCCACCCAACTAATTAACTTAATAACTAGATTTTTAAATGTAAACCTTAATAACCTAATTAATTATTTAAATTTTTAAAAATTCTAAAAACTTTTGAATTTATTAAAAAATAATATATCATAACTCTCTATATAAGAAGTAGTCATTTTCAAATAAATCTAAAAATACTTAATAAAAATATAGAAGAAAAATAGTTCAGCCTCTTTTCAAATTGTGTTATCACTATAATGTGAATTCTAATTAAAACAAAATAAAAGGAGAGTGAGAAAAGAGTAGCATTTGGTCAAACAACCAAATAAACCAACATTTATGTTTGTGCTACTAAATATAACTAGTAAATCCATGTTGACATATCATTTAATTTTAGGGATTAGAGTGAAACATAGAAATCTTATAAAGAAAAAAGGAAACCTCTTTCCAAGTTGTATTATCACTTTAATATGAATTCAATTTAAAATAAAATAAAAGGAACATGAGAAAAAAGTAGTGTTTATTTAAACAACCAAATAAACCAACATATATATTTGTGCTACTAACTATAACTTGAAAATCAAGGTTGACATACTATCTGATTTTAGAGATTAGAGTTAGACATAAATCTTATAAATACTTGGTAAGGGAAACTAAAACTAAATCAATAAAATTCATTTAGTTCTATATATTAAAAATGGTGTAGGCATGAAGTTAGTCATATAATTTTTGAAATAAGAAAGAATTAAATTCATACAACTTTGCGTGCATAAGGGAGCATGTCTCGTCCTTGAGTCTTCTTTGTTGCTTGTGCACTTTCATTTATTGTCATGTGAAATGCCTTATATGCAATTTTAATATTTTCAGGAAGACTATTAGGAAGTGAAGAATCCCACCTAAGAGACAAACATCAATACAATAAATTAGTTTTTATATTGGCATGCACTCTAGTGCATGTATATCTTATAAAATGCAAAGCAACAACATTAATAGGGAACTATAATTTAATATTCATCAATTAAATGAAAAAATGACTACTAAAATTAAATCACATAATATTTTAATTATTTAAAATAATAAAAAAATTACATGATTAATAAGCCTCTCTCTATACAATACTTACATCTTAACAGCTTTATTGAAGAGTTTAATCTACTCAATAGTTCTATAAGTGTTATAGATATCATCCACAATGGTTGCAAGAGCACAAAATTTTGCAAAATCATGTCTATAGGCATAATATTTGGCATCTATATAATATGCACATGCTAAAGCAAAATATTCTACATGATGGTGACAAGCAAAATCTACTTTATTCAAATCTGAATCATTCCACCATCTAAACACAATATAAATATAATTTTTAATTTCTTATAAAACCAACCCACAAAATAATATTCATGAACATTGAAGTTCCTTAACAAAACTTTGTATGAAGAAACTTGGAAGAAAAGAGAAAAGGGAAAAAAATCTACTTTGAGACTTAAATAAAAAATGGTAAATAAGAGTCTCCAATAACTTAAATGTTCCACTTTCACCTCATTGTCTAATGACTCTTAATCTTAATCAATCTTACTTACTTTAAGATTGATTGAAGCTCTCGCCGATGGATAGACTGCATGATATTGAAGTCCAGTTTAGCCAGATTTAGAATTTGTTTATTACCAGCCATCTTGAAAATCTGAATTAGGAGGTCAAACTTTCTATAAAAGACTAAGCCCTAGGTAACTGTATGAGGTAAAAGAAAAAACAATTAATTAAAAGACTAAAGCCCTAGATAGCTATATGCCATTACTCAGTCCAAGATCTATTTTCACCATAGAGGTCCATGTAATTCCTCGCTTCTACTCTGGGTAGATTTGTGTGCCAACCATACTCAAGGTTAAAATTTATCTGCATGTTAAAATATTGAGTCAGGTCTTAAATGAAAAAGGTTGTGTACTTTATCCAGACAACATTACCTCTCGTGAAATATGTGAAATGATATAGTCTTCTGTAAAGCTTCATTATATTCAAATATATTGTTGCAAAGGCTTTAGCCTCGTCCATAATATTATCCTCTGGGAAAGCAATTAAGGAAGCTCTATAAAGATTTATAATACTTCCTATCTTCTCTTCCTCTGATTGAGTTGACGGACACCAGAACTGCCCATCATTTCCTTTGATGTGTCTTAACACATATGCCATCATATCAAATAAATTACATGATTTTTTTTATTAAAATCAAACATCTCTGTAACAATTCTAAATCCACTGTGATTATGCCTCTAGAATATGGTAGGAAGTTATTGGCAATTTGGGTATCTCATGGGCCTTAGACAGAGAAGTGCATCAATTTAGCAATTGGAAATCCCCCTCCAATCACCCCCTGCTCCAACTCCTCTGGCGTATGCTACCCCCTCACATCTACTGGGCCATTTGGAAGGAAAGGAACAACAGGATCTTTAGAGAAGAGAGCAACCATTCTGAGACATGCATCCATATAGGTACTAAGCTCCTATGTGAGAATGCCAGGATGGCTAAATGGAAGCTTCCCCCATGCCCTCCTGTTGTCTAGGAAGTGAGAATTGCTAACAAATGGAATATCTTGATGGGTTCTCTAGATTTGACGATGCTAAAAAGATAGCCAAAAAGGCTACCAGATGGGCTGCCCCCCCAAGAGGATGGACTAAATTAAACTTTGATGGAGCGACTAATAATATGATCCAAGGTGGGGGTGGTGTTCTAAGAGATTATAGAGGCGATTGCCTACTGGCTTATGCTGGCCCTATCAATAACTCTACTCTCACCTAGGTGGAAGGATTGGCCCTTCTCTGGGGGATTAAATTCACAAAAAAAATGAACATCAGGCAGCTGGAAATTGAGGGGCATTCCAAAGTGGTTGTTGAGGCTATCAAAAGGGGTGCTAGTGCGGGGTGGCAGGCTAGACCTATTATTTTGGAGATCGGTTAACTGATTAATAGCTTCCAAAGCACCACTATAGCCCACACATACAAAGAAGGGAATTTGGTTGCTAACTCATTGGCAGCAATGGGCCTAAAACAAACTAAACTCAATAGTTGGAGGGTGGTTAGTGATTTACCCCTAGTGACTCAGCAAATCATTGGGGGAGAAATGAATATCAATGTTTAAATGTGCCACGCCTTCTTATTCATTGCAAATCCTTACTGGATCATGTGTTGGTGTGTTCCAATGATTTTTGTGATTATGAAAAGGAGAACCCAAATTCCCATAAAAAATCATAATTACTCTTTAAATGTGTGGAGTAGGCGCTATTTGAATATGAGGGCTTACTTGGCTAATGACGACAACAAGTGTATCCTTGGTATTATTACTATTTATGGCACCTAGAGATCCGTTAGATCTAGCGGTACGGAGCCCAGTTTCCAAAAAAATTTGCCAAGCCAGCATTTTAAGTATAAACTATTCTTGAAAAGGCTTTGCAAAATCAAAGGCTTTTTTTAAATTCTGCAGAAACACTCGGCTCTCTATTTTCCTGGATATTCTAGCACTGGAGGGTCTGAACTTTGAAATGGGTGGCAACACTCTCCACATTGAACCTACTAAAATAGATGAGGCCTTCACCTCTGATGAACTGGTGATACATTATTGCAAGGAGAGTGACATTTGGGGTTTTATGTAGAGAATGAAGGGGAGGCATGATGAACGAATCTCCAAACAATTCATGTCATCCTAGAACAACAAGAGTGTCTCTGCTGGAGGCATCCACTTTCAGCTGAATGAGAAGGTCATAGCCAAGGCAACTGGGCTTTCTATGACAGGGAGAAAATAAATAAAAAACCAGTCGAACCCCTAACCCTACTAGCCTCAACTAGTTCGTCAAGGATGGAGAGATGTCGGTGAAAAAGTAGGGGGGCTTCAACAGGGAGGAGCTGTCAGATTTCTGGCCAAAAATATACCTCATAGTGATGAAATACTTCACGTTGGAAGGTAAGTTTACTGTCTTTTACTACTACCACTTACCATTCCTGAACCATGTTAGAAACAAAGATTTAATTTCCATCCCTTTTTATCTTCTGCACTCCTTAGAAAGTAACATCCTTGATATTAAGGATAACCCAGATAAGCCTATTCCTATCCTACATTAGGGCCTCCTTCTCTGCATCTACTAGTTCCACAAAGCTATCTGCCCGGCACCCCAACCCCCCCCTGCCAATTATTCAGGAGATGCCCTAGGAGGATTCCCCAGCCAAAACTAAATATCCCACCCAGTCCTCCTCCCAGTCCATCCGTGTCATCCACGACCCTGAGCCGAGTGCCAAAGAAGGCAGGAACTGCAAAAAATGTGTGAAAAACCTATTTAATAAGAAGGATGGCTAGGAGGTGTCCTATGTCTCTGAGTCTGAAGAAATTAAAAATAGGAAGGAGGATGACAGTACTTCGGAGACCGAATGTAGGCCCAAAAAAAGGAAAATAATGGAGAATCAAGTTAGTCTGGAGGTGGATTTGAGTGGCTCAGGTTGCAGGAGGTCAAACAGACTCACCAAGGAGAAATGTAAAACCAAGCTACTGGAAACGACATCTAAAGAACAGTCCATGACTGAGAAAGACTCCCAAACCACCGAGTCCATGAATGATTCCTTGGATGACCATGTGAGCCCCCCTAGGCCTACTAACAACCCTGTTCCTAACCCCAAGCATGCCATGGAAACCCCCATTCCTACCCCACCCCTGAGTCCTGCTCAAGATCCCCAGGATAAGCCCCCTACCTCTGTTTATAATACCAAGGCCCCGGAGGACAGTCTCAAAGGTACTCTTAAAAGGAGGTTTGCGAACTTGGACAAAGATATTGCGGAGATCAAGAAAAATATGCAGGAGCTGATGAACCAATGTATGCTGACCAAAAAATTTGGCTTGAAGGTTATGCATGCTTCGGCTACTACTCTCTGTCATGTGCAGGAGAAGTTGGCGGGTGGTACTTTGGAAGCGAACGAGGACAACAAGGATCTTTTCCTATTTCTACAGGAAGAATGGGTGAGGACCCTGCTGTCTAAGCAATTGGATGGGAAAAATTAATTATGGTTCCTATGTGTTGGTTAATTTTGTCTGGGCCTAGCCCTAGGACCCCCTATTTTTTTTTTTGGGGGGGGGGGGGGGGGGTCAATGTTAATTTTTACAACTTTCTGTTCAGCCCTATGTGGCTTTTAACTGATACTTTACATGCTACTGCTCGGTCTAGATACTTTGTTTTAATTCGGTTGATTAGTATTGTGGTTTATATTTTTGATAGGGGCAGATTTAGACTGGTGATTATATTGTTAAACTATTTATCTGCTTTGACTGGTTTCATTAATGTGTTGTTAATGCACTACTAGTCCTTTTTGTTCAGGCCAACACCCTCTTGTTGCTTTATCTATCAAAAACAATTCTAAAGTAGCGTAGATGTAGCATACACAAATGAAAACACAAAGAGTATAAGAGTATAACCAATAAATAAACAGTTGTAAATCAATGTATCAAATTTCCATAATATATTTGAATAATAGTGTAAGCTTCTAGTTTGATTGTGTTAGAGTTTTTAGCATCAATGTTTGGATCACACTTTGTGATCCATCATCTTTAGCACTCTCTTTTATCCTGATGATAGATTATAGAATGTGATCCGAAACATTGATGCTAAAAACTCTAACATAATTAAACAATTTTTAATCACCTGAAAAAATGGGATATCTATTTGGGCGAAGGATTCGAAGTCCCAAGGCTGTAGTATTCAGATCTATAGGACAATCACTCCAATATCTGCTAACAAATTATTTTATTCATATAACAATCACATAAATTTTAACTGTTGGAAAGCAAGTTGAGCAAATATATTGTCCAACTACTATTTTGAATGATAGTTATGAACGTAATATAACAAATTTTTTTATGAACTTTTTAACCAACCTATAAACATAATCAAGTGCTTGGGCTATTTCATTTTTGAAATGTCTATCTATTGCAAGATGTTGAACTTTATCAACCATCACAAGGCACTCAAAAGAATTCTCTGCACAAGACTTGCCACTTTTTGTTGTGGGCATTTCATTGAACATGTCCTGGATCTCTCTAATAAGCCTCTCAGCATGCTCCATGTATTCAGAAGACTGCAATATTTTGACACTCCTGTTCATATTGAACATCTAATTAAAAACTTCAAAAAAGAAAAAAAGAACGTAAAAAATGACATAAAATGAAATTAGTTTGCCTCATATGGATGCTCTTTAATGGTTTTTATAAGACCATCGTCCTACAAGTTGGGATGATGGTTTCCTGTGCGCCTGACTGGAGTTTCAACAGTGGAGGTGGAAGCCATATTAATGAAAGGATTAAGCCTTCTGCTAGTCAAGCTTCGAATTTTTTTATTGAAAAGCTTGCCATGATGGTTGGGTGGAGATTTTAAGCATGAGCTCAAAATAGAGGGGGAAACATAGAAAAGAGCCATTGCAAGAATTGTGTACTGCCATTGAACCTTTGATAGCCTTTTATATCACTCAACTGTTACTGTACATTTGATTGAATCCATGATTCTCGTGTGACAAATTTTCAACTCTACAGTACATTTAATTGAATCGATGATTCCCGCATGAGAAATTATTTTGGAATGTTTGGTTTTCGTGGGCTCGAATCAATTTTTGGTTTATTTGTTATTATTAGCAAACGTCCACCCTCATCTTTCTATTATCAAAGGGAACATGAGTCATTATCTATTTTTCTTCACCTACCATTTTGACTACACAAACAAAGTCTACATAAGCATATACAACACTTATAGTATTAACCAAAGTGTATTTAAAATAAATTCTAGCTAGTGGATATATTAATTTTAAATTCTATGAAAATGGGGTCAATAGTAGTATGTTGTGATGATTAAGTTGTTGTGTTGTTGTTCTTACCATGGACGTGATCATATTATTAGATTTTGATCATTCACCCCTCGACCCAAACACCATCAGACGACAACAATAAATCTGATCCTCTCGATATTGTCTTTTTCCAGGTAAATAGTACTAGGCCAAAACCTAAAGCTAAAAAATCTTAGATTTAATGATAATACTAATGTATGGGGTGAATCATAGGGGTTCAATTGGGAGTCATCAAAGATTAGTTCATGGTACAACGTACTCAAAGGAGCTGCAAAGGAGATCGCAGGGGCCGGTATAATAGATATCTGGTTTCCCCCACCTTCGCAGTCTGTTTCTCCAGAAGGTAAGAAAGAAACCAGTAATTTATAGTATCCATAGTTTTCTGTGCTGAAGACGAAACCTGTACTAACAAGTAAAGCAACATTTGAGTATGCAGGTTACTTGCCGGGGAAGTTGTACGACTTGGACGAATCCAAGTACGGAACTTCCTCTGAGCTGCATCAGGCGGTGCAGGCGTTCCACTAGAACAGAATCCGGTGTGTGTACGACATAGTCATTAATCACAGGACGGGCTCAAAGTAGGACGACAAAGGAAACTGGTGTATATTTGAAGGAGGAACAGATGACGACCGATTCGACTGGGACGCGTGGCGGCAATTCCGGTGAAC
Source organism: Chamaecyparis obtusa (assembly GCA_027943335.1). Taxonomy (NCBI): domain Eukaryota; kingdom Viridiplantae; phylum Streptophyta; class Pinopsida; order Cupressales; family Cupressaceae; genus Chamaecyparis; species Chamaecyparis obtusa. The sequence continues at coordinate 183,377 of BSBK01001322.1, forward strand.
GACGAGCCATACTCATGCGGCTCCGGAAATGCAAACATTAGAAATGACTACGAGGCTGCCCCAATTGTAGTCATTGGGCTGTCCAGAGCTTACAACTGTTTGATGAAAAAAATAGGCAGAGGCTTTCCAAAATGGAAACGTCTACGGCGTAAAAATGAATCAAATAGTCAAGAATTAAGCCACTACTGTATGGAGCGGTATAGATTATATTCTTTTGTTAGGAGATTGGAATGATTGTATATATGCAATTTCTAATGTCAATTGTTTGCCTAATTTCTAATCAAATTCTATTTCTGTTTCTTAACGTGCCCACAAAAAATAATAAAATTTTAATATCTCATCACATTTTATTCCTTGTATTCATGAAAGATTTGCAAGCGTTAAGTGTATTTAGTTTTGTTGCAATGTTTATGTTTTGTCAACCATGTCTACTCCTTATCAACAACTAAATAAGACCCTAAAGCGATTAGACCATATTGAATTGGAACATGTTTTCAATTTGTAAGGAGATTATCACTAGTAGCTATAAATATTAAGGTGCTATTGACCAGTAGATAGATATAAATATTTATAATATTATAATTAGTACTTGTATGAATTCAAAAAGAGATGCTTTCAAAAGAGAGAGAGATTCATATTTTGTTTTTAATAGAGAGAGAGAGAGAGGGTGATTACATCGAGAGGCGTACCTATACAACCGTAGCACAAGCTAGGATACCAGCATGGGAATATGTTGTGTACAGAAAAAATATTTTTCGTCAATTACGCATGATTTTTTTTAAAAAAAGTGGAATTCAAATAATTAATGCTAAATGGTATTCAAAAAATCAAAAATCCAAATGTCATTTTGCTTTTTTTGGATTTTCTTTTTTGAATTTGCTTTTTCAAATTTTTTTTCCCGATGTCACAGAAGAATACTAACACTCACAAAAGTATATATAAATACATTAATTAGAAACATATTAATCTAAAAAGTATAATATAAAAAAAACAAAACTAGATACCTCTTATTTTTCTAATTTACAATTATGATGTTTAATGAAATTGCTACATTTTCTTCACTATTAGTAAGGTTTATTGTCTTACACACTATTATAGTAAACCATCTACAAGACATAGTTAGTTCTATACAAATCAAGTGATAGTTACATTTCCCGTTAAGCATCAACTCTTAATCTTTATTTGATCTATTCCATGTTTTAATTAAAAGACATATTTGATCAAATTTCTTAGGAAACATAGCCGAATTGTACTCTAAACAATCTTGCATACACACTTCCTTATGAGTTACCCATATTTGAGTCATTTTGATTCAAAATACATTCCTAAAAAATCTTAAACAATCTTTCACACACGCTTCCTCGAGTCATTTTGATTCAAAATACAAAACATAAGTATTTGACACAAGATAAGTCCATTTATGAAGAATACATGCACTTCCAAGAAAACATGAGATCGGAAGATTATAGCTTTCTTTCCTAGGATTCAAGTTTTACTAATCATTTAGGAAACATCAAAGAGTCAACACAAAAATTATGGATTATACATGGGCCATCTACGAGTCCCAGAGTTCCCAATGTGGAAACCTAGCATTCTGATACCAAATTTAACACTCCGCCAAGGAATCCACAAGGCTAAGGTTAATATCCTGACTAATTTTATTTTTCAAACTTTACTTACTTAAATAGGTATATCATATTTTAAAATTAGGTTAAGATCATACATCCCTCTAGGTTCCCTATGTTGATACCAACATTATTTTCATAATTTATCCAATGCTTTACTATTTGATTAGATACATGCATGAAGCCATAAGTATAGACTTCTAATAAAGACTAATAAAGACTTCTAACCAACTAAAGACTGACTACAACCATTAACTAATTGTCTAACTATACCCCAAATAGTAAGCATACCATCAAATGATCATGCAATTAGTAAATCCATAATGCCCTAGCTTCATGAGATCCAATAGTAAATAAAATGCAAGGATCCAACAATAATGCCCTAGTGTTAAACATGGGTCTTCAAAGATCCAAATAAGTAAAATACAGTAGTGAGCATTATAATGTTGTGTCAATAACCAAATAAAAGATATATAAAGAAGGAAGAAAAAGTCATAGGCCTGCGGCCTTGAGCAAGTAAATAATCATCAATGGATGTAAAGAATCATGCTTCGATCTTACATGAAGAAAATAGAATGATCAAAGATCGAAATAAACACCTACCTCTACTTGCCTAGCTTGACTTCGTCCTCTTCACGCGTGCAACTTGGATTTACAAAAATTAGTAAAATATAGCAGTGAGCATTATAATGTTGTGTCAATAACCAAATCAAATTAAGCAATGATATATACAGAAAGAAGAAATAGTTACATGCCTGTGGCCTTGAGAAATCAAGTACAGTATATAATTATCAATGGAAGCAAATAATGATTCCCTATCCCAATAGTTTATCATGCGATGAATTAAAAACAAGTAATAGTTAATCATTGATGCCCTTGGTGGAGGTAATGATCTAATGATGCTTCGAGCTCACATAAAGAAAATGGAATGATCAAAGAGCCAAATAAACACCTACATCTACACAAAGAAAGGAGTGAAAAATAAAACATTTGGGCTCACACTAGCCATGAACATAGCCAACTCCTATAAAGATAAGGTTGAATAAAGACATACATGAGTAAAGGATGATAAACAATAGGGTACTAGACATTGCCTGAAGATATGATGAGAGGATGACCAGGGTGTGAATCCAGTGTGCTCCTACTTGATCCAAAACCTGCAAGAAGAAAAGAAATGGGGTTAGATCCAATGGATATACGCAATGCATGATATCCTTGTTGGAAATATTCAAGACTAGCCAAGTTACTGAGAGGGGAGGGGTGAATCAGTAACTTCAAAACTTTTAACAAATTTAGATCTTAACCATATTCCAAATAACATTTAGATCAATAAGCTAACTGCATGCATGAGTAACAAAAAGAATAAAACATTCATAACACTTTGAACATAGATATTTGGTGACCCAAAAACCTTCCAAATAGAAAGTAAAATTGGGGTGGGGATGATACCCACAAAACTTCAATATTGCAATATAAAGTTTGCCGGTTAAGGCTTACAATAATCACTTTTGATGATCTACCCTGTTAGGAGCAATAAGGACTGCTAGGTCCACCTTGTTAGAGGATTTACAAACATACAAAGAAGTATGCACTTGGTTAAGAGATTTTACAAAGATTATTAAGTCTACCCTGTTAAAGGATTTTAGCTGATTCACTTGTTAGGATGAAATAGTAGATCTCTTACTTGCAACTGTACTTGCTGATTGAGATTCTTTGATGTATTGATCACCTTCTGTGATGGATATATCTTTGTTGCTCCTTATACTGCTGTAGCCCTTTGTAATTTGCTTATCTCTACCTTTTTTTCTCTTTTTCACACTTCTCGCTTCTTTTTCCACCTTGGATATGATACAACACAATGTTTATATATCAATCCAAAACAATTATAAAATAATTACAAAGTCAGCTCTCAAACAAGCTAACACAAATATTACTGAGTCAGCCCAAATATAGTTACTCGGTTACTACAAACTAACTCGATGACTTTCTGATACTCAGCATCCACTGCGTTACTCAACATCATCATGCTCTCAGTAGAAGTGGAGGCTCGGTTCATACTAACCACTCGGTTGTAGTTTCAAACTCGGTATATACTAGAGACTCGGTAGATATAGTGTCACTCGGTAGAAATTGAATTCCTTGTTTACCATGCTGGCACTCGGTAAACACTTCTCATTTCATCACTCGTTAATTATAACTCAGTAAGCACTGCGAATCTCGGTCTGTTTAGTAAACATTGTTCTGTCTACTTGGTAAACACTGTCCAGTCTGCTCAGTAAACACTATCATGTCTGCTCGGTAAACATACAGAGTCTGAATAAGTGTTGTCACTAATGAAAAACATACTTAATGCCAACAATCTCCCCCTTTGGCATTAGTGACAAAAACACTTATTGCCCAAAAAATCATGCTGAATCTATTTTTTATTTTTCAAAAATTTATCTTTGTCATACTGTTGTATATACATTTCATGTCTCCCCCATACAGTATATATACAAATATCTTATTTCACCTCATACTTATATTTCTTATTTCTCTCATATAATTTCTCCCCCTTTCATATCTCACATATCTTGTATACTTTCTCCCCCTTTTTGACAATAATACCAAAGGTGTATATACAAATATTTTACACGGAGATGCCAAAGTGTGAGAGAAAATTAGAATGTACCTTACTTATTAATGCTAGAGTGCTATCCAAATTTTCTTGCAGAATCTTGCACGAATGGAGTACAACTTGGACTTCTGCAGAGAGTTCAATCATGTGATCTGCAATTGAAAACTGATTGTCATGGATCAATGTTTTTGAGTGTGCAATATGGTTCTGCATTGTATCCATGATGGGAAGGATCATGTTCTGAATATCTATTAATGTTGACCTGATCCTTGCATCTTCTCTCAATAACTCTAACTGCTTATCAGATAGGAATTTGAATGTCATATGATGTGTAGAGCTTGAGCTAGGTTCAAGTTGCAACTTTTGTGCACTAATCTTCAGATCCTCATCAATCTTATTTATTTTGTCTTTAATCTCCTTTGAGAACTCAACAACATTACATACTTTGACAAAAAATGATGTTACCTTGGAATAGGAGGACTCAATGCTAGTCAAAACTGAAGATAACTCTGCCTGATTGATAGCTATTTGCTGAGCAATGTGCTCAAGCACTTTATTTTCAAACTTCTTCTCAGCCTTCTCAAGCAACTTATCTAATCCAGAAGAATCCTCATTGAACTTGTTTACTGCCTCTGCCAGCTGTAACAAAATGTGTTGAGAGGAATCAACTTCAACACCTATTGCTTCTGTCAAAATATTCGTGGCATCCTCAATGATCTTATATTCCTTATCTCTTTCTTCTTTTAGTTTCTTCTGCTTTGCTTTCTTCTAGAGGAGTTCACCAACTATTTACATTTGGTCTGCTGAAATATTTGCAAAATCTAATTGTGGAATTTCTATCTCCTCATCTAAATCTATGTCCTCTTCTATATTCTTACTCAAAAATTTTGTACTCGGTTGAGTCTTTATACTTATTGCCTTTGTAGTAGAAATTATTGTAGACACAATAGGACTTGTAGTGAAAAATGATAAACTTCCAACTAATGGAATGCTAACTGGAATACTTGATAAACCAAAAACTAAAGTATTTACAACTGTAGAATCTGAAGTACTTACTGAGGTATTCAAAACTGAAGTACTTGCTGCTGAAAAACTCAAAACTGAAGAAGGTACTGAAGATGGCACTGGAGACTGCAACTCGGTGGAAGGAGGCTGAAGCTCGGTAGATGAAGTGGTAGCCACTTCTATCATTGATACATTGAGCTATGTTAGTGATGATTCGACATTTGATGCATTTGCAGGTGTTGTCACAATCACACTTGGAATTATCTCTGGGCTAGATGTAGCAATCTTTACTGGAGAGTGAGGAATTGAGGAAATCACCTCTGCAGCTATCCGAACTGGATCATCTTCCTCAACATTCTCCTTAGCTTCCTCAGTGGCTTCTTCTATCTTAACATTATCAATCTAAACTACTTCTTCTTCTTCATCACTGTTATCTTCAATATCTTTTATTATCATAGTTTCAACACTCGGTTTGTCAAGATGATAGATGCTTTTCCAAGTAAAATTTGTACTCCTCACAACTGACTCTATATCTTTGATCAAAATCAAACAACTGTTGAATTTTAGTGTCATCTTGCGCTCATTTTCTATCAATGCCTTATTTATTTCATCATTTTTCAAACTTGGCATCAACTGTCTTAAGGTTTGAGCATATATGTCCTTGACAATTTGTCTTGCATTGGACCATTTCAACTTGACTTTATCCAATAGAACACCTAGAATTTGAGAAGCTATATCATCAGGTGAGTACTTCCATTTTCCCATTTTCTCAATAACAACATCTTCAATTTCCTACTGCTCTGCCTCTGATCTAATTTCATATTTGAGAGATTTGAAATTTGAAATTCCATATCCTTCTCTCAAATCCTTAATCTTTTGTTCAAATGAGGGAGGAGGCCTTTTGAGTACTATATCATCATTGACTTTACCTGCCTTGCCCCTTGTTTTTCTTGTGAAGACTGCAGTAAATTGATTTGGTGCCTTAGTGATTGTCGCCTTCCCTTTCTTCTTCATAGGTACTTGTTCTTCTTCACTCTCATTCTTTTCTTCTTCTTCTTCAATGTCCTCTCCTTTTCCCTCAGTTAACATTAGAGGTGTGCTAGATTGCATCTTGGCCATCCTCTTTCTGCCTTTGTTAACCGCCTGTGGAAGTTTTATGCTTAGCTCAATTCTTATCTTAGCTTCATCATATGTTCCAAAGTATGGAGCCTTTGGATCAACAGGTTGATTTACTAGGGCTTCAATTATATCCTTTGTCTCATCAATGTTTACCTCATAAGGAAGAGGTTTCACCCATAAAATCCTAGGCCTTACTGCCTGAATGTATACTCTAACACAATCAACCATGAAACAAATATCATCTTTATAATCTTCCACCAACTTTTGTGGAATCCAAAATTTTTTATTCATCTTTCCTTTAAAATATTCAAAATAGTTATCCATTATGCTTGCAAAATTCTCACCCATTTCTACAATGTACTCATTTATCTGATAAAGAACAGGCACATCCTTTCTCCATTTTACCGTGCCTTTTGATGGGAAAAACTTTTGAGCATAGAAAAATAAACAAACCAACAGCGAGCCAAACTTACATGGATTGTTCTTTGATGTTTGGATGCTCTCCATATTCTTGTTGAACTGTTTCAACAATAAATCTTCTAGGTCAAATGTCAGATTGTTCTTCACAATTTTATAGGCTAGGTCAACTGCTTCACATGGAACACTATTCTGTCGACTTGAACTGTATATCTTGTGTGCTATGACATATGTGCCAAATTTTAGTTCTGCATCGGTAATACTATTTATTCTCATACCTCTACCATCCCATTCGGCTAGGGTTTTCTTTTCTAGCTCTACCTGACCTAGGGTTTTTGTAGATTTAGCCTTGGCAAGCATGGGAAGACCAGTGATTCGATGAATCATCTTCTCTATTATTTCCACTGGTTGCTCAAGCCAAATTTTACCTTCATGCACTCGGCTTAGGATATATCTAATCCATTTTATCTGGAAACTTCGAGGCAAGTGGGTGATATGTGTCAAACCCTTATCTTCCAAATGTTTATGTTCTGGTTTGAGAACACCATCAATGCATAGTTCATCATGAACAACATCTATCTCTAGGGTTCCAAGCTCTTGAATTGTACCTTTAAAATAACTGTGAATGTCATTTACAAGAAGTACCTTTGGAGGAATCTGAGATTGAGCTCCACTCGGGTCTAGGGTTTCTGCAATCGTGGGCACAAGTTTGAAATCTGGCACTTTCCATTCTCCTTGAACTAACATTTTCAAACCTTTCTTTACTTTGGTGCTGAATGATGCCATGGTAGCTCGGTAGAAAAGAAAAATTCTTCAAAGAAATTTCTACTGCAAAATTTTGCTTCTAATCGCTTGATCACACTAGAAATTTCTCTGCTCAATATGCTGATATTCGTGGTGAAGAATGAACTTGATTTCATGCTTTTTGTTAAAATTTTGTCATTAATGCTCCGTAGGAATTAGGGTATTGAACTTGACAGACTGTCATCCACTATGCATTAATTGCTCGGTGAAGATTCTGCAACTTAGAGAACATACGAATTCATACTGCTCTGACCTTACTCAGTAACCATATGAAATTAGGTTACTCCCAACCTTGCTTGGTGATAACTGATATCGACCTTCTTATGATCCTACTATATCTTGCATACTGATTTGGATCTTTCTTCCTTTCAATTCTGGAACTATTTTGGAATATGTCTATGAAGATACAATTCCAGTGCTTTCTTGGAGACTATTAGAATTGATAGAGCCACCCTCTTCATGAGTGACTTCATTACTTGGACTGGTTTGCTCGGTAGGTTTAGGAATCCACTATTGTCTCATCTGCTTCCTGATGCTATCTACTTTTGCTTTCTTTTCATCTTCAACTTTGCCTGAATTCATGCAATTTTTAGCTATGTGACCAAGCTTCATGCATTTATAACATCTTATGGTAGTTTCCCTTTTTCTCAAGTGATGCCTTACACAATTCATGCCAATGTGTCCTTATTCTCCATAGTAATGACACCTACACCAAGTGTTGTAATCCCAACCAAATATTGCTTTCACAATTTGTTCTGCTAGATTGGGTGTTTTAGTTCTGCATTCTGATGCCTTGTGACCTTGTTTGTTACATTTGTGACATTTGCCTTTAAATCTTGGTTTCTCCTTGCATTCATTTGCTTTATGACCATGTTGATTACAATTGTAGCATTTTCCATTGAATTGTGCTTTTCCATTGCTCCAACATTTGTTTGAAGTATGACCAATTTTGCCATAGTGATTACAAGTGGGTTTCTGATTCTTTTGAGTACCTTGTTTGGAGGATTCACCTTCCTCTTTGTATCCAAGTCCTGCTTTTCATTTTTGCTTATGAAGGTTTCGTTCATACACCTGATTATATCTTCTTGAGATTTCAACATTCTCTCATTGATTTTCCTTTCAGTGTCTAGGTCATTCACCAATCTTAAATTGATTTGCTTTTCAGATCTCAACTCCTCTCTTATATTTTCATTTTTTGATCTCAAAGTCAAGATTTCTTCATTTGCATTGGAGACTTGATCAATAAGGTTTTCTAGCTGAAGAGTTTGATTCTGGATTTCATTGTTCTTTCCATCTATTTCATCTTTCATCTTGTTTCTTTGTTCTAAGATTTCACAGAATCTTGTTGACTGAATTTCTTGTTCTCTTTTCAATTTTCTTACTTCTTCTTGTAGCGATCCATTCTTTTCTAGAAGTTCTTTGATTGCATTATTTACCTCATCTGAGCTACCTGAAGGAAAAAGGTCTTCAATCTTTTCTTCAACATACTAGTGGTCATTCATCCGATTTGCAAGTTCCTTCCTTCTTTTTAGGGATTGGGAAAGATGCTCTTTTGCTTCCTTGAGTTGAGCTATGGCCATTTCTAGATCTAGCTTTTCATTCTCAATTACTTTGTTAAGTTTAAATATCTCCATTGTCCTGAATCTTTTCTCAAGCTGTCAAACTTTATCCTGAGAACCACAAAGCTCTGATACCAATTGTTGGAAATATTCAAGACTAGCCAAGTTACTAAGAGGGGAGGGGTGAATCAGTAACTTCAAAACTTTTAACAAATTTAGATCTTAACCATATTCTAAATAAAATTTAGATCAATAAGCTAACTGCATGCATGAGTAACAAAAATAATAAAACATTCATAACACTTTGAACATAGATATTTGGTGACCCAAAAACCTTCCAAATAGAAAGTAAAACTAGGGTGGGGATGATACCCACAAAACTTCAATACTGTAGTATAAAGTTTGCCAGTTAAGGCTTACAATGATCACTTCTGATGATCTACCCTATTAGGAGCAATAAGGACTACTAGGTCCACCTTGTTAGAGGATTTACAAACATACAAAGAAGTATGCACTGGGTTAAAAGATTTTACAAAGATTGTTAAGTCTACCCTGTTAAAGGATTTTAAGCGATTCACCTGTTAGGATGAAATAGTAGATCTCTTACTTGCAACTGTACTTGCTGATTGAGATTCTTTGATGTACTGATCACCTTCTATGATGGATATATCTTTGCTGCTCCTTATACTATTGTAGCCCTTTGTAATTTTCTTATCTCTACCTTTTTTCTCTTTTTCAGACTTCTCGCTTCTTTTTCCACCTTGGGTATGATACAAAACAATGTTTATATATCAATCCAAAACAATTATAAAATAATTACAAAGTCAGCTCTCAAACAAGATAACACAAATATTACTAAGTCGGCCCAAATATAGTTACTCAGTTACTACAAACTAACTCGGTGACTTTCTGATACTTGGCATCCATTGCATTACTCGGCATCGTCATGCTCTCGATAGAAGTGGAGGCTCAATTCATACTAACCACTCGGTTGTAGTTTCGAACTTGGTATATACTGGAGACTCGGTAGATATAGTGTCACTCGGTAGAAACTGAATTCCCTATTTACCATGCTGGCACTTGGTAAACACTGCTCATTTCATCACTCGTTAATGATAACTCGGTAAGCACTGTGAATCTCGGTCTATTTGGTAAACATTATTCTGTCTTCCCGGTAAACACTGTCCTATCTGCTCGGTAAACATACAGAGTCTGAATAAGTGTTGTCACTAATGACAAACATACTTAATGCCAACAATCCTATTACATATCCTCATCTACAATCATGCATGTGCATAATCAAGCCATATTGTGGATGCATCATCCAAACAATGTAACAACAATAATAAATGTTGGTGTTTCATTTGATGTTGCTATGGCATAATTTCCAAATAAGGCATCGACAACAATAACTCATAACATGTCATAAGATCATGGTGTTCCAATACAAGGTGATGCAGTCATAATCAAACGTGCATTTTTATTATCTGATTGTTGTGATGACCTAGGGCATCAATGATTAACTATTACTTGTTTTCAATTCATCACATGAGTTAGTATCAGGCTAGCGAATCATTATTTGCTTCCATTGATGATTATATACTATACTTCATTTCTCAAGGCTGCGGGCCTGTGACTATTTCTTCCTTTTGTATATATCATTGCTTGATTTTATTTAGTTATTGACACAACATTATAATGCTCACTACTGTATTTTACTTGTTTGGATCTTTGAGGACCCGTGTTTAACACTAGGGCATTATTTCTGGATCCTTGCATTTTTATTTACTGTTGGATCTCATGAAGCTAGGGAATTATGGATTTACTAATTACATGATCATTTGATGGCATGCTTACTATTTGGGGGACAATTAGACAATTATTTAATGGTTACAGTCGGTCTTTAGTTGGTTAGAAGTCTTTATTAATGTTGATCCATGTGAGTGGAGGGGGAATGTGGAGTTGGTGTGTGTATAGAACCATTTTCAAATGGTATTCATTCAGTAAACAAAAACATTCTCTGCAAATTGTGAATCTGCACGCAGGGTATAGTCAGCCCATGCAATGCCTTCAAACATATTTCGTGGTGTATTAGTGATTGGATCATGATGTAAGATCATTGGCTTGGGTGTTATTTACATGTCCAAACATTTATTTCAGTGTTTAATTTTTATTAAAGCCTATGAATTAACTGGTGTTGGACTGTGCCTAGGTTTTCTAGTTGCAACAGTGAATTGAGATTGAGGTCTCCATAATGGATTTAATCTCCCACCCCTGTGGTCACTGTGATTTGTGATTGAAGATCCTCCTAAAGATGATATGGATGCATATGAAAAGAAGGAATGGAACAAAAACAACAATAAAGAAATGAGAATAATTGTTGATAGTGTTAAAGATCACATTGTGCCAACAATTGCAAATCTAGAGAATGCATATGAGATGTTCACTTCATTGTCTGGCATGTTTCAGATCAACAACACAAATAGGGTCCTAGCTCTCAAAAATAACCTCTCCCAGATCAGGATGAATCAAGGGGATTCAATCACATCCTACTTCATGAGGATCAATGAGCTAAGGAATCAACTATCATCAATTGCATTCAAATATGATGATAAATAACTACTATGATAGCTCTTAATGGATTGCCTCTTACTTAGGATGCCTTCATTCAAGGGATTAGTACATGTTCCAAATTACCGACTCTTGATAGACTAAAGATTGATTGTCTTCAAGAAGAAGCAAGATTAATATCAAGAGGATCAATCTTGAAGGAAGATATACAACTTCTTTACTCTCAAAACTTCGAAAGGGGGATAGGGAAATTCAAGAAAAAGAGAGAATTCCAGAAGGATAAGAGGAAAAAAAATGAAGGAAGTTCAAAGGACAAAGAGGGAAGAGGGAAGAAATTTAAGAAGAATAAACCCTTCAAGAGGGACTTCTCTAAAACTCAATGCTATAAATTTGAGAAGTTTGGTCACATAGCTGTAAATTGTCCTGAGAGGAAAAACCTTCAAGCATCCTTTGTGGAGATAAAAGAACCTGAAACTGAGCTCTTTGCACTTTGAGAGGGAGTTACAATTTGAGAGGGAGTTTTATATATGTAAACATACATAACTGATTGTTAGTATAACTGATTAACTATTTTCTTTATTGATGCATAGGTGCATACATTATTGGTTAATGAATGTTGGAACATACTTACATTGGCATATGTTGTGTATGTTACATATTACAATTGGTATTTTTTTTTGGAACATACATTATGATACTTAGAGATAATGTTGTTGTATGCATGTGAGAATACTTTATATGGATATATGTTATCCTTTATATATTCTTTTCTATTGATTATATATATGTGTGAATACATTTCTTTATAGAGGTAACTATATTGCATCTTGTTGCACGATCACATTGCACCTGGTTATATGTTGGAAAAATTTGGTTACTCTTATGTGGTGAGACTTATGTGATTACTCTTATGTTTATGAAGTATACTTTAGTGGCTTATTGTGTATGTATGGATCATACTTTCTTTTATATTTGAGTCTATATTTGTTAACTATAGTTGAGACTATATTACATGTGATTCTATGTGTGAACACATTTTCTTTACATCAATCTTGATTCTTATGATTATAAGATCATATTGGTTACTCTTATGCTTATGTGGATTCATCAGATAAGATTTTGAGTATTACTAGAAAGGTAAAGGAGATAAGAAGTTTGATAGCACCAAGCTTTGTGGATGGATCTTTGATGATGGAAAGTGTACAAAAGTAGAAGTAAGTGTTTATTTGGCTCTTTGATCATTCCATTTGCTTCATGTTCTATTGGTTATGATCATGCAATTAGTAAATCTATAATTCCCCAGCTTCATGAGATATGAAGATCATAAGCACAGGTGCATTCAAATGGGCATAATGAAGAAACGTTGATAATGATACAACAACAAATCTAGGCTCACACATGCCATGAGCATAGCCAACTCATAGAAAGATAAGGTTGAATACATACATACATGAGTAAATGAGCATAAACAATAGGGTACCAGACATTTCCTGAAGAGATGATAGAAGGATGACCATGGTGTGAATCCAATGTGCTCCTAGTTGATCTACAACCTGCAGGAAGGAAAGAAATATAGTTAGATCCAAGGGATCTAAGTAATGCATGATATCCTATTACATATCCTCATCTACAGTCATGCATGTTCATAATCAATTCATACATAGTCAATCATATGATGAATTGAAAACAAGTAATAGTTAATCATTGATACCCTAGGTCATCACAACAAGCAGTAAATAAAAATGCAAGGATCCAATAATAATACCCCAGTGTTAAACACTAGTCCTCAAAGATACAAACAAGTAAAATATAACAATGAGCATTATAATGTTGTTTCAATAACCAAATCAAATTGATCAATGGTATATATAGAAGGAAGAAACAGTCACAGGCTCGCGACCTTGAGCAATCATGTATAATATATAATCATCAATGGAAGCAAATAATGATGCCCTAGCCTGATAGTCAATCATGCGATGAATTGAAAACAAGTAATAGTTAATTATTGATGCCCTAGGTCATCACAACAAGAAGATAATAAAAATTCAAGGATCCAGCTGTAATACCCTAGTGTTAAACATGGGTCCTCAAAGATCCAAACAAGTAAAATACATTAGTGAGCGTTATAATGTTGTGTCAATAACCAAATCAAATCGAGCAATGATATATATACAAAAGGAAGAAACAGTCACAAGCTTGTGGCCTTAAGCAATCAAGTACAGTATATAATCATCAATGGAAGCAAATAATGATGCCATAGCCTGATAGTCAATCATGCGATGAATTGAAAACAAGTAAGAGTTAATAATTGATGCCCTAGGTCATCATAACAAGTAGATAATAAAAATGAAAGGATCCAACAATAATGCCCTAGTGTTAAACATGGGTCCTCAAAGATCCAAACAAGTAAAATACAATAGTGAGCATTACAATGTTGTGTTAATAACCAAATCAAATCGAGCAATGATATATACAAAAGGGAGGAAATAGTCATAGGCCCCCAGCCTTGAGCAATCAAGTACAATATATAATCATTAATGGAAGCAAATAATTATGCCCTAGCCTGATAGTCAATCATGTGATAAATTGAAAACAAGTAATAGTTAATCATTAATTCCCTAGGTCATCACAGTGTGGAAGCAGATAATACAAATACAAGGATCCAATAATAATTCCCTAGTGTTAAACATGGGTCCTCAAAGATCCAAACAAGTAAAATATAGCAGTGATGATTATAATGTTGTGTCAATAACCAAATCAAAGATATATACAGAAGGAAGAAATAGTCACAGGTTCGCAATATTGAGCAACCAAATAATCATCATTGTCCAAGTAAAGCATGATGCTTCGATCTCACATGAAGCAAATAGAATGATCAAAGATCCAAATAAACACCTACCTCTTCTTTCCTAGCTCGACTTTAGGCTCTTCACGCGCTTAGCTCAAATTTATTAAAATTATAAATGAGCCTTTCTTTTTCTTTTTCTTTGTTTATAATCACACGGGTGTTGAAATTATGATAGATCATCGCTATTATGACAGCGTTGGGGGCACTTGCAAAAAAAACACAAAAATCACACAATTGGTAGTGTCATCGCTACCCACTATAGGAATTTGACCCCAAATGTTATAGTGATTGGAGGGAGAAGTCCCGTGAACTTTGGTTGAAAGAAGGGGATAAGAATATAAAAAAATTTCATGCCTCAGCTAAAATTAAGAAAGCCTCTTCATCTATCTTCTCTATTAAAGATGCTATTACTGGTGCTACCTTAACATCAGAACATCAAATCAGTAATGAAGGGGTTTCTTTCTTCAAAAATTTGTTATCCCCTTATGTGCCTTTGGCAAAGGATAATTATGCTATGGATGAGCTTTCGCAATCCATCCCCACTCTTATCTCTAGCAGTGATAATGATCTCTTAATGAAGCCTTTTACTATTGATGAACTTCATAGTGTTATTTTTTCTATGGCTCCTAATAAGTCTCTGGGTCCAGATAGTTTTACTATCCTTTTTTATCATAAATATTGGGATGTCATCAGTTTTGACCTTCTTCTTGCTATTGAAGAGTCTCGTAGTAAAGGGTATGTCTTGAAAAGATTTAACACTACCCATCTTACCTTGATTCCTAAAATAAAATCTCCCCAAACATTTGCGGATTTTAGGCCTATTTCATTGTGTAATTCGATTTACAAAATTATTACTAAAGAAATTTATTTGAGGCTTAAACCTCTAATCCCAAGAATTATTTCTCCTCAGCAGGGTGGCTTTGTCCCTAGAAGGGAAACATCTGATGGTGCTTTGGTTTCTCCTGAAGTTCTTCATTCCATTGAGACTCATCAAATTCTTTCATTTTTTGTTAAACTTGATGAGATGAAATATTATGATAAGGCATGTTGGTCTTTTCTTCTAAAAGTTCTTAGGAATTTTGGTTTTTCTGACCTTTGGTGTAAATGGATTAAGAATTGCTTATCTAGGGCCTCTTTTTCAGTCATAATAAATGGCGCTCCATCAGGTTTTTTTTATGCCTCTCAGGGGGTTCACCAAGGTGATCATATTCCTCCCTTTTTATTCATTATAATGGCAGAAGCCTTTAGCAGAATAATCCAGAAACTTAATCATCTTTCTAGTTGGAAAGGGGTTAAAATCCCTAATTCAGATATTGTGGTTTCTCATAATTTCTTTGTTGGTGATACTTTGCTTTTTGGTAGCTATTCCATTCATGAGGCTAAGTGTATTAGAAAAACTCTTGATTTATACTTTGCTGGATCTGGTCAAGCCATCAACCCTCTTATGTCGAAGCTTCATATGTTTTTTACTCCAAACATTATTGAATATAGAATTATTAGTGTTCTCGGGTTTCCTTTGGATAGCTTGCCAACCACTTATCTTGGGATCCCCTTCTTTTTTGGTCAAGTTAAAACTTCATATTGGGATAATGTCATTAGTAGGTTAAAAATTAGGGTTTCTTCTTGGAAAGAATGATAGCTTTCATTATCAGGTAGAATTTTATTGATTAAAATTGTGCTCACTGCCATTCCAAATTATTATACTTCATCTCTTCAAGCCCCAGATTCGGCCATTGTTCAAATAGAGAAAATCATTCATTCTTTTCTATGGAAAACTAATATGAATAATGAAAATAAAATTCCTCTCATCTCTCTGCAGAATCTTTCTATGGATAAATTTTTAGGGGGTGTGGGCTTGCACAATTTAGCAGCTTAAAATAGAGCTTTTGGAGGTAAGCTTGTTTGGAACATGTATTTTAAGACTCACCCTCTTTGGTGTTAGATCATGAAAGATAAATATTTATATTCTCCTAATCCAAATAGAATTTTCACCATCTCTAATCCCCCCTTAGGGTCCCCTACCTGGAATTTCATTATCTCTTCTAGGGAGGTAGTTTCAAATTTTTTGTCTTGGCAAGTTCATTGTGACAATAATGTGTTATTTTTGAAAGATTCAAGGAATGGTTTTCCTCCCTTAGAGTCCCTAAATACTCTTTCACAAGTAATTGACATCTTCACCTACCATTAGGGAGAAAATTTGATTGACTATATCGACCATGTTGACATTTTTTCCTGTAAGGCTAGTTGGAAAGATCCTTCTTCTCTTCCCATCTCCCTTGCTCAAGCTCAAATGTTTAATTCGGTCCTTGAAAGTAGATCCTTTTATTTTTTTAAGGGTATGGATAAATTTTTGTGGTGTCCTTCTAGAAGTGGTAAATACTCTGTTAAAGAAGATTATTTAGACATTCTACATATGGAAAATCATAACACCTCACATTAGGCTTTCTTTTTTGTTGGAATAAGTCAATTCTTCCTAAAGAAGGGGTTTTCTCCTGGTTAGCTCTTTAGAAAAGAATTCTTACCAGTGATAGGTTGAATTCAATGTTCTTTTGCTTATCAATGTTGGTCATTTGCCATGAACAAATTATTTATTTCTTTTCATCTTCCAACATCTCTATGGGATCTATTCCAAGCTTGGCCTACATTGTTTACCAATTCTCTATTTGAATGTCTATGGACAATTTCTCTCTCCATTATGATTTGGTCAATTTGGTGGGAGCGTAATAAAAGAATTTTTAGGAAATCCTCCTCTAATCTCTCTTCAGTTCTTTCCAACATTAAGAAGCACATTTCTAAACAAATCAATAATTTTTTTTCTAATCATTTTAACCCAAATGTTACCTTCTCTTCTTGGGATAGTCAGGTAGTCTCATCTTGGAAGTCTTTAACATTTCCATCTTCTCCTATTTTTCCCCGCATCAGGAGAGTTCCCATTGATAGATCATCCTTTAAATGGAATCCTCCTTATTCTCCTTTTGTTAAGCTGGACTTTGATGGTTCCTCAAGGGGTAATCCAAGTGACTCAGGTATAGGTATTTGTCTGAGAGATCATTTGGGGAAACTCTTATCTTTTAAAGTCTCTCCTACCTATCTAGGCACCAACAACATGTAAGAGGCAGTTGTGCTATTAGAAGGTTTAGTTCTTGCCAAAAGATAATCGATTGAACCCTATCTTTACAATGAAGGTGATTCCTCCATCATTATTAATGCTTGTATTAATAGGAAAATTGAAAGTTGGCATCTTAAGTATATACTTGAGCAGGTCTGGATTTTTATAGACTCTTTTCAAAATTTTATTATTTCACACATCTATAGGGAGGGTAATGTCCTTGCTAACTGCTTAGTGAATATAGGTTGTGATAAGATTCAGTTGGACTCATGTGATTCAAATTGATCTTTGGAGAATTTCCCAGCTATTCTCTCAATTATTCATAATAAATCTTCTTAATTTCATACTTGCTTCAAGTTATATGGTTGTTGATCTATGTATTTTTTTCTATGCTACGAAATAACTATGGGTTTTCTCCACAAATCATAAGTGTGTATATCAATGAGCTTCATTATTTATTAAAGGACAAGTATTGATACATATAGGTAATTATGATTTGGTAAGAACTACCATATTTGTTTACCTAGCATACTGAACTATATATATCAACTATCATTTTGGTTTATTTGGTAGCTTCATGGTAGTTTTCATTCCATGCTTGATGCACTTTTCTCTAACCTCTGTTATATCCTTGGCTATCATTAACATGTGCATTTTTCTTTTAATGGTCAGGTTGGTTGGTACACATGTTTTTCATGAGATATTCTTGTTTGTGTGAGATTATTTTCTCTCCTTACCTTCATTATGTTTCCTCTTTTTCTTTAATTTCTAATTTGACTTACCTCTCATTTTCACCCAAGTGTTTAGATGATCTGGCCATTGTTTCTCATGTGTATTATGTACTTTCAATTTTTCCTTTAATTTCTTTATGGCTCTTCTTTCCCTTCTTTATGTCCTTTTCAATTTCTATGCGATTATCTATCTTATTTTTAAGTGTGTTGTCATCATGTTTCAGTTATGCCACTTAGTTGTCTTCATTTTGGTTTGGTACATTGGCTGTCGAATGTCATTTCTTGGATTTGCCTCACATCCCATGAATTAAATCCTATTTAAAGTCTCCATTACTATCTTTTTTTGTATGTGGTTTTCTTTGATCTTCATTATTCATGGTTCTTTCTCTACTATCTCTGTCATTCGTGGCTCTTCTCTTGTGCAATATATCAGGGTGACCAAGCACTTTGGTTGGTATTAGTACTTAGGTGGATGTATATTTGACATGTTCTTTTCTGCATATGGATTACTATCCTCATAACTATAGGGTGTGTTTGGAAGTAGAGATTTAGGAAAAGCCATTTGTGAGTTTTATTAAGGATGAAATGTTGGCATCTATATTTTTTTGTGATTGCCCGCATATCCATCGGGGCATTAAAGAGATTGTTGGCTTTGATGTTCTCTTTCCATTTGGAAAGCACATTATATTTCCATCCCAACTTTCAAATACTATTGATCTTCTATAGTCACATTTTCTATTGGATTTAATTGTTAATCATTATGTGAGGCCCGAATTCCTCTATGGTAATAAAGTTCACAAATCTATCCAGAAATATGATCTACGGGGTGGCGCTTCTCTTATTGGTGGTTTGTTTAATCATCATTCAGTCTTGAATAATCATGGGGTTTACATGGTGCTAGAAAGTATCAAGAAGGCCCTAGAACGTCGGTCCTTCCGACCCATGAAAGCCTCATTACAACAATTTGGTGGTTTCTTATCAAAGGAATGTGTAAATGGTATTCACCAAATTGTCTTTGTATAATTAGATCTTCTAGAGAAAGACTCTACCCCTTCCATCACTTAGCCTACTCCGTCTACAACTCCTTCACAGTTTTCTTCGACCTATAATCGAGTAATTCCTAATCTTAATCTACAGCTAGGCTTAGTGAAGCCTCTACTTTTATTATGGAAGACTAAACTTTTGATAGATTTTGCAAGTTCTTTTTTGATTTTTTGTTTTGCAAATCCTCATAATTTTTTGTGAAGGCTATAGGGACCTAGGCACTGATATAAATTTTTAAAAATCTAGTCCTAGAGGTTCCTCGATTTTGTTGGATTGCCCACTAATTAGCAAAATTTGTGTAGTCCTTTTTTTCTATCTGGTTTCAGCCTTTGGGCCTTCTTGTAATCATTGACATTATTGTAGTTGATTTCTCTGGATAGGGTTTTAGTTTCTAGGACATCTGGATCTTTGTAAAGCTCAGTTTTTTAATCTTCTTAAAATACCTCGAGCATTTCTATTTGATATGGGGCCATGAATGAAGTTTTTCTTCCTGGTTCTTTTCTCTAGGAGCTCCTTTTGAACCAGTGTAAAAATATGTAATTTTTTTTTATATTATTATATCAAGTGGCTCTGCCACCTTTTTTCAAAAAATAAAAAAACATCAATAGTAAAATAACGTCGAAAATTTAATAATGAACAATTTATGCACAACCTCTTTCTCTTTCTAATGATTTAATTTTTTTTTTAAAACTCTGAGTAAATTATATTTGATGAAACCTATGTTATATAATGAATTTGAAGCTAGCATGAGTTTTGAAAATCGAGTAGAAAAGAATAATCGTGCGTAATAACCTTATTAGAAAATTAGTTTTTCCTCTAGCCTTCCTGCACACTCCCGTTTAACTACAGGTTAGGAGCAAGTGCAACCCATGAGCTTTTCGTAGACATTAGGATCTTGTCTCCCCAAATTTTCTCTTGATGTGCAACAAAGAATTTATAGTGAATTAATTACTAGTAAGTGAATTTGAATTTTGATTTTGAGAAAAAAAAATTGTGTGAACAAAAATAGACAAATGGGGGAATGTTCCCAACATTCAATAAGTATGGAAGAAGAATATTATGAAAAATAGTTTTGTGCTAAAGGAATTTGTATAGTTTTTATCTAAGTTTGTTTAGAGAGCAATGATTATTCTAGGCACTTTGTAGCTCCAGACAAGCAAAAATTAGAGAGAAATCTAAGAAGCTCCAAACCTTGTAGGTGCAACTCTAGATTAATGCAAGTTTGTTTGTAATCAATAATTTGTAGTCAATAATTCATTTCTCTATTTGTCATTAGTTTATTTTGTAAAATTTTATTTCCAGTCTTAAATAGAAAAGAATTTGGCATGTCTTTAGTTCGTTGCTTGAGTTTCATTTTGCATATGTATCACTGGTGATTGGAAGATATGAGAAATAGTCTGAAAAGTTTATTTGACATTGTATCAGAGTAATCTTTTGAGCAATTTTAGATTTCTAACTTGGTATATAAGGGCCTTTTGACCCTAACTATGTGTAACTTTTGGCATATTTATTTCCTAGTGTTAAAATTCCTTATATAGGAGAGATGGCTAGATATGAAGGAAAGAATTATGTTGCACATATGATTTTTATGTTGTCATTTTTATCAAAATTATAATTTGTGATGTAGAAGATAGATACCGTTATTTAGGAGTTGTGTTTTGTAGTGTTTTTGTGTGTTCTAAAGTGATAAAGTGTCATTAATGTACATATATGTTATCAAAGATGAGTTGAGATTAATGGAGAAGATTATAGAACAAGTGTCTAGATATCTCAGAACTTATCAAGAGTTATGTGCAAATGAATGTCAAAACAAGATTTTATAATTGCTGCAATTAGGTGATGCAAGTGAGGCATCATTAAGATGTCACCTAATTAGGGTTTGAATGGTAGGCTGCAACAATTTAGGACATCATGAATTCAAGGATAAAAAATTTCATTACTCTGCTACAACCTTGAACCTCCAACTAGTGACCCCCAAAATAGGAAATGGTAAAAAAACAAATGAGGGTTAGGGAACCGGGGGTTTCCTGGACCTCCATGTATCTCTACATCTCCAACTTCTAAAAGACCCAAATAATAATGAAACACAAAACAAAGGAAAAAGGGGACTTTTAGGATTAGACCTTTGACATTCAATTAGTTGTTTTTAATATCCAATTCCTTGACTAGTAAACCTCTAAAAATAAAAGAATAAAGAGAAAAAAACCCAAAACACACAAGGAAAAACCAAAAAAATAGAAAAGAAAAAGGGTTTCTCCACTCACTTCAAGTGATCATGTGGAAGGCAAGTTGTGAAGTAGAATATCAATATAACATAACATTATGAAGTTGTATATTTATATTATATTTTCAACTATACATGTACTTTATATAATAAAATTTATATTAAAATATTTTTAAATCAACAATTATATTTTATAATTATTTATATTGATAATTATCTACTTTTGATATATAAAATATAATCTACTACTATTATTCTTTATATAGTTATTACTACATATTTTTAATAGTATTATTAAATTATTAATATAAAATATATAGTATTAGCAATATATTAATTACAATATATAAAATTTATCTAATTAACATTTTTACCATAAGTTATTATTTAAAAATATATTATCAATAAATAATTACTTTAATTATCTTAAAAAGTAAACTATTTAAATAAATACATTTGTATTGTCTAAACTTTTAATTATTATTCCTACACATAAAAATTTAATAAAATAATTTTAATTAATTAATTAAAATGAATATGTTTTTGATTAAGTAAAACAAGTTTTACAAGGTGCCTGAAACCCGCAACATAGATTAAAAGAAGAAGAAACGAGTTCAGTTCAGAGCTAAAGCATTAAAAAAAAAGGGATAGGCCACAGAAAGGCCATCCAAGAAACAACCACTAAAAAGGAAAGACAAAATAGAGCAAAAAGAGGCAGGCATCGAAAGTCGGGTTAAGCTAGGCTCCTGAGCATGATGAAAACATTTCATTCGAGAACCTCCATCATCTTTGCTACCTCTTTAACTTTCTGAATGTCTTGGGGTCGATGGGAGCCATCATCCTCCCTATTTTTCTTTGTTTTGGCCTTGGTTCTTTTGCCTGGACCCTCGCTAGGCTGCTTCTTCTCTTCCTCCATAGTCCTCTGATCAACCTTGTTGTCCATCTTTTCTTCCATTTTGTTGATTAGCAGCTTAATGTGGTCATTGGACGCTTTCAAAATGTTATAGTTTTTCTCAGCAATACCCTTTAGGGTGTCCTCTAGGCTGATCATTTTAGATTCCAGGTGCTCAACCCTAGCCTCTAGGCTATGCTTTCGCTTAGTGGTTTTGTGATCCTTGTCATCAACACTTTGAATTTTGTCTTTGAGGTCTTCAATTTCATGGAAGAGCCATTTGAAGGACCTATACTGATCCAGCATACTATTATTAGTATTGTTGAGGAATTCCATCTCCATTTCCCTGGCCTTATCACTGAGAACCACCAGAGTGGGGTCACTTATCTCCTCCTTATGGATTTTTCCTTTGGTATCCTCTATAATTTTAGGGTTAAAATCCTCCCTTATGATCCCCATGCACACTATATTGATATTGAAGCTCCTCCAAACCTTTTTCCCTTTTCTAGAATCTTGACTTTGATATTCCCCTCTAGACTTATCTTTTGAGGTCTCAAGCATAATGGGAGACTGGGTAGAGGGATTTCCCTGTTCATCTTTGGGGTCCTTAGAAATGGGGTCTTAAGCCTCATTATTGGTTCCTGATGGAGGTTGAGGAGGTGGGGAATTATCATCGTCGATCATGAGATCAACAGAGAGACGACTCGAGCAATCCCTTGTAGTGTTGAGGTTTTCCCCTTTGACCTGTTCTGGTATTTTTGTGGCTTCCTTTTTTGGGTTGCCCTCCTCATCATCTGTGTTCATGTCTTCCTCATTGTCATTATACTCCTCATCCGAGGTTATCTCCTTTTTGTCCTGCTTTTTCAAAAAAAAATTGATATTGACTGAGCTCAAGGGTCTCTTGTTGGATGAGGACCCCTTTTTCAAATTTTTCTTCTCTTCTTCCTCACTATCCTTAGAATGAGTACCCTCACTATTACCCGACAAGATGTAGTCTGACCCAGAATCTTCACTGTTAGCTTTATTATCTGTAATTTCCTTACCTAGAATTTGGGCTCTGAAGAAATCGTAAATCAATAGTAACAAGCCTTCATGCAGGGAAGGGTTAGCTATGTTCTTCTCTCTAAAGCCATTAATATTCTCATTTATGGAGGAATACAGATAAAATGGGATGTAAATCTTTTTTTTGTGCCTAAAGTGATTCAACAAGACAAAGTGGTAGGTATGAATTCTATCAAACTTGGTATCTAGAGTGACGTATGATATGAGGGCTTTGAGAATAAACTACCACAACATTTTCATTCCCGCGGGCTGGTAGTAAGTACCCGTCTTAACAATAGCCTTCTTCTCCTTGTCGTCTCTCACAAAATCATTGACAACATTGTCAAAAAATTTACGATCCCTGTAAAATTTTTTCCCAAATATGGGGATGCCAATGACCATGGAAATCACCTTCTCTGTGATAGTGAAGGACTTACCTCTATCTCCACCATTCTTTTGTTCCATCTTTTAACGAAAATGTTGGCGATCGCCTTCCTGCTACCATGGAGTCTTTCTATGAAGGTGGTAATTTCCCCTTTCTGTAGGGCACTCCAAACTTTAGTGCGATTCTTCCACTTCTTGCTATCATTCTTTGGCTCCCTTCTATGTCTTTCCCCAACCATGGCTCTAGTCTAGATACTAGTTTCTCTCTGGTAAGGTGGAACCTTAATGCTTTCTGTCTTTCTTACAGCCTTTGTTCTTAGCTTTCTAGATTTTTGCCTTTGAAGATAATTACAGTTCTTGGGAAAGGAAACCCAGAAAGCATGTGGAGGGGAAACATAGTAATTAACCTTACTGTCCCTCTAGTGCTTGTCATTAATGTAATAACTCCTCCAAAAAACCCCTTAAATCTTTCATGATTATCTTTTATTATTCCTTCAGTACTTTGGAGTCTTTCCCCATCAAGAGAATCCTTCACATCGTCTGAGAAATCTTCAGCATGGTGCCAACTCATGTTAGCTTCCTTAATAAATTCCTAGTTGGTGATCTAGTTAGCGACCCAAGTGGCATCCCTGGACACGTGATTAATGTGGACCTCTTCAAGATTGTTTTGAATGGCCCACGATTCATCAAATGTGTTGGCACTTTTGGTGATGTTCAAAGAGTCAGCTTCCAACCAGAGATGTATGACTCCAGTATCAAGGGTAGGTTTGGTGAACTAGAGGGTCACACAAGCTTTTGCAAAGTGATTAGTTTGGGATCCTAAGGGAAGGATGACCGCAGCAAAACCAAATCTGATTCCTCCGCTGCCCGCCTGGCCTGGGATCCCATTGGCCGCTCTGTTGAAATTGGCTTTGGACTAGCCAGGCTAAAAAAATTCCCTTTTTTGTTATGTCTTTTCTCCTGAGCCACTTCCATGTCATTTCCTTCTTTGTAGATGACTTCAACATGAAGATAAGTAGAGATCCACAAATTGATTCCCTCTAACTCAGCCTTCTGCATCATAGTTTCTTGGTTTAAAAAAATGTGTGTTCTGTGATTCTAGATCCTGTTCCTTATAACATCCTGCTTGTGTGATCCGTTGAGCCCACAGGGGTTCCATGAAGTGACTTTCATTTCTTACTAGGGATACAAGCTACTTGGATGGTTTTCTAAGTTCCATCTGCAATGTTCTTACTAGCTTCTTCTTTCCTAATTTGACTTGCTCTCTTTCTTCCTAGGGTTTTTAGTTTAGCCCCAACATCAGCTTTGTTTTTGCTTCTGGTAGCTGCAAGGGAAACTAGAGAGGGATCTCTGCTATTGGATCTCTTCTTATTTTGGACCTTGGACCAGCCCTCCTTTACATCTTTGTATTTCACAAAGAGCTCTTCCATCTTGGTGAGCTGCCTTGGGGAAACAATGACCAGTAGTTCTTCCATTTGTAGGACTTTATTTGAGTCCTGCGTCTCAGGACATGGGTAGGATTCTTGAGATGGGGTGCTTCTAGACTTGTCCCTTTTCGAACTAGAGAAGCATTCTTCCAGTGGGGATTCTAGGAAATTTGGGATAATGGAATGAAGATAGACCCAGGACATGAGTCACCTCCTTCTGCCAGGCCATCTTCCTTGGTTTCTTGCTAAATGTTGACTTCTAGACCTATGACTTATGAGGGGGGAAACTCCTCTCTAAGATCTATTTTGTCTAACTGTTGACTTATCAGCTCTTTGATGTTATCTTTTTGTTATCTTGTCGAATCCCCATCTGTTGATTTATCCTTATCATCCCTGGTTTTGAGGATCTCAGGTAAGATCTCTGATTGATCCTTTTTTTCCCACACTCTGTGGGTATTGGCCTCTATACCCACCTATGGTTTTGTGTTCTCCTTAGATGGGCATGCCTTATCGCATCTAGTGTTATTGCCTAACTTTTTGTTTCTTTTAGTGATTTTTTCTTTCCTTTCTTTCTCTAAGTTCTGGAATGCTGGACACACTTTAGCTATGTGTCTAGCTTTCTTGCAGAGGAAATAGACAAATGAAACACTTTTGTAATCCATCTTCTACACATGTTTGCCCAGTTTGGATCAAAGCTCTATAATTTCCAGCATGTCTTGACCCTCTTCCACCCCTATGCAAATCCTAGCATAGGTTAGGCAACATCTAGCAACTGTCACTAGGTCTATCGAGAGTAGGGTACCAAAGGAGTTGGCTATTCCATCGAAAACATCTTCATACTAGAATTCCAGAGGAATTTTTGGGAGTCTAACCCACACTGGAGCTTTGACAAAGAAAGATTCATTGAGATCTAGCTTCGGTGTCCATTTTTGCAATGCCAAGGTTGCCTTTCATAAAGCCTAGGTACCCACACAAAGGATTTTGTCTAAGTTCTCCTTGCATGAAAACTCAAGGGATAGAAATCCCTTAGCCATGGCAGTGGCTTGGACTTGACCCTTTAAATCCCATTTCTTTTTAGAAAAAATTGGTGTAGGAGCACCCTTCTAAGGGCTCCCACCTTTTAGTTATGGTTGTGTAAACTTCTTACATGAAGTATGTAATTAAAATAAGAGCTTGAAGCTCATTTTGTGTGTGTCTAGGCCTAGTCTAGGTCCTAGTAGTTTAGATGGTCTTTCCTATGTAATGGCACGTTGATTCAAGGCATGTTGTCATTGTAAAATCAGTGCTTAGCTAGGAGTTTAGAGGTCATTGGTTATGTGTTTGGTAGGGTGATGAGCACAAGAGTGCTTTGGAAAGACCTTGAATTGGTCTTGTGACGTAAGAGCAAACTTTTCTCAAGCAACCAAAAGTTGCTTAAAAGTTGCTAGCAACTTTTCCTATGAAGGCTTTAAACCTACCTAAGTGGCTAAAAAGACCTTACAATACACTCACACCGAGGAGGAGGATATATAAGATCTGGAAAACTCTAATTTAGTGGTGGGTTATCAGTTGGTGTATGGCTAATGTACGGGAGACCTAACTATGAATGGAAAAACCAGTGTGACAGTCATTTTTATGGCTTGAAGGATTGAATCAGAGTGTTGTTATTACCATCTCATGTTTTTGTGATTATATTGTACTTGTTTTATTTCATTTATATGCATTAGAGTATTTCCTAAAGGTTTTGGCGTGCTGTAGTTTGTTTTCTTTCTTTTGTTTAGTGCTCTGCCAGTTTTGGAGAGCTTTGTACACATGGGCTTGTAACTCTTGATTCCATCATGGGAACACCATGGAACTATGGATTTTAAGACTATAGACCCTAACCTATAATACTATAGAGGCAGGGCCCCAGAAAGCATGTGAAAACACAGGTTTGACAAAGCCCTAGGTGAGTTTAGCAAGAGCTCGGCTACGTGCAGCAGCAGTGCAAGAGCTCCTGCAGATAGTAGAAAGAGCTTCATGGCTTGCTCTTTGGAGAGAGTCAAGAATGGTGTTAGAAGGTGAAGTTTTGTGAAGGAGAAGTTTTGGTGAGCTTTGGAAAGGTGTTGGTGAAGTTTCGAATAGAGAAGAGTTCCCAAACCCTTGAAACCCTCACAATTTGCAAAGGGCACTGTACGACCTGTTGAGGACTTAAGACCCCAAAAATCTCTGAGTTTGAGTCCTTAGTAGAAAATTTCCTTTAGGATAGGGGTGGTGTTTTTTTGAAGCAAGGGCCTCAAAATCCCTAAGAAATCGGAAGGAGGGCTAATTAGGCCTCCTCCTTGTAGCCCTAATTTCCAAAGCAAGTCCTAAATCAGGTAAAGACCCAACTAAGCCAATGTCATGACTAGGTGCCTAATGCCTTGAAAACATCCTAGAACCTATAAAATTCACTTTTGGAGTGTGGTATAGAAGCATAAGCCAAAAAGACCCTTATTGAGCCTATGTAAGGGATAGTGTCTAAGAGCTAAGCATGAAATGTTTGAAGGATGAGCTAGTTTGACTTGGTGGGTAGGTTAGGTAGGTTAGGGGGTCCTTGGAGAGATAAAGAAGCCTATAGACCATTAGAGGTGTTAGAGAACACTTGGATCCTAGAGAGGATCAGGGGCATAGACTGAGCTAGTCTATCCTAGCCTCCCCATCAAAAATCCTAACAATATCTATGTTAGGTCTAGACCCCACAAATTTTCCAACAAGAGTATGGTCTATTGAAGCTATGTTGTGATCAACCTATTCATCAGGAATCTCTATGGCATATTTTCCTTTCTCCTTATCAGATAAATCCTTAATGGAGGGGAAAGAGGACTTGCCTGTAGGTTTAACTTCGAAGAGAGTTGACCACCGATGAGTGAGTGCTATTCTATTCTGATCACATGATTGGGTCTTCATGAATATGGGATATGTGGGAGGAAAATCCAAATTCCCATCCCCCACCCCTGCTTCCTTACCTGGGTCTTTTTTCTTTTTCCGTGGGACCCCATCCTTTTTCTCTAGGTTCGCTGGATCCTATTTTGTAGGAATGCCATCGCCAGAGGATCCCACAGCCTGCAACCTTGGGATCCCACCCACCTTCAAATTCAAAAAACCTCTGGCTCCCACTCCTCCTCATTCGCTATCCATTATTTGTGAGAGATTAATTAAAATGAATATGTTAAAAGTTCTTGAATTGTATATAAAAACCTTAATTTTTTTTATTGTTTTTCCAAAATAGGTTGTTTGACTTAGACTTATATGGAAACATAAAGGTGAAGGGTACTTACTAAATATAAAAAAGTCTCATTATTCATTTGTCATGTAGAACTAGGCAACAACCAAACTACAAGTGAATGAAAATAAAAGACATTCATGAATTCCTAAGAAGCACCCAAAATAAGTGATGTGGAGTGTGATCATCAAACCCTAAAATATTTATTTTGAGGGAAAGATAAAATCTTTGAGAGTACATAAATATAAAAAATATGTTTTGCGAGGTAACTATATCTATTGACAAAATTATGGATGAAATAGTGTCGAATTGATTTTCTCTAAAGCATCAAAGCCACTCATTCCAAAAAGTTGGACATGTGGCCATTTTTTAATAGCTCCATGTTGGTCTAATTTTGTTGTTTTGTTTCTGAATAAGTATAGGAAATTTTGTGTAATGTTTATTTTTAGATTCCTTTCTAAAAATTGCTCAATTATTTTTCTAAAAATTTCTCAATTGTTTTTCTAAAAATTGCTCAATTGTTTTTCTAAAAATTACTCAATTTTTTTTCTAAAAATGGGAGATCATGTGATCATTGAATTCTAAAGCTTAAAATGTTCTCCACTTTGATAATGTCCTATGCATTTCCTATGTCATTTGATTGTGACAGGAGGGAAGTGGTACAGTGAGAAGATAGTAGCAACCTATCATGGGGATGTTGTCTTCTTAGCTCTCAACCATTGATTTCAAAAAATAGGTTGTCCATTTTAAATAAGGGAACACCTTCTATGTAATAATAACATGTGATGACATAGAATTGGTTTCAAAATATGGGTAAAAAGCATGTTCATAAACTAAAAGTGAACATATTGAGGAGCTACATATTAGTTGTCACCCACTAAGGGATAATAATATTTTTAAATAATTGTAAACTTTTTCAATAATAAAATTTATAGAATTTAGCTTTTGCAAAAGTACAATCTAATGAAATATCTAAGCTAAAACTTGTGGTTTTATAACAATTTTAGATAACTAACTATAATTTTTTTTAAATATTGAGCACCTTATTATATAAGGCCTCAAAATATTTCAAATAGGACAATAAGTTATATTTTCAATATCAAAAATTACATTGGAATAGGTTCTAATAGGATTCAAGTGACTAGATCTTTTATATCTTTATTAGAATTAGTGAAGCCATCTCTCTCTTTATAAAGAAGTTGGTAACTTCTTTCAATATTATAAGCATGGTCCATGCTTATAGTTGGAACATTCTTGGGTTTCAAATACTCCCGATCTAATTCTTTGAGTCTTTTTTGCAAGAGGTCTTTAAGGTAATCCAATGCTTCTTCTTCGCTAGATCCTAGATGATCTTTTATATAACATGATATGCCTAAAACTAAGTCTCCACGATTTTCCTCGGCCTTAAAAACCAATCATTAGAATTATATTAAAATTCATTTGTACATATAATTAACTTAAAATAGTTTACATGTACACTTTTGAACATACATACAAATTTAATATATAATGAATATAAAAATATTACATACCTTGAAGGTTCTAGTGTCTCCTTTTAGTCTAAGGGATAAGCATAAGATTTCATTAAACCTTGATGGGTAATCCATTTCTAGAAGGATGTTATCTGGAAGAAGGGAATCTAATGTTAATGTAGGTTGCAACATGGTTACACGATACCCTAAACTTGGTGCACCATTTTCTAAATATTCTTCTAAACTTTGTATGTACCCATTAGCAAGCCACTCTGCTTCTATTGTAAGGCTTATTAGATAATGTTCCCACTGCACAAAAAAATAACAAGTTCACTTAAATTTGAGTGATCTTCTTTACGTAATAATTATAAATAAGTTTAATTATAATTTTTTTTTAAAAGTCATTAAAGCATTCAAATTTAAATTTTTTATTTTTTATTTTTAATTTAAAAAATTCTAAATACTTTTGAATTAAAACAATATATCACATCTCTCTATATAAGAAGTAGTTGTTTTGAAATAAATCTAAAAAATCTTAATAAAAAATAGAAGAAAAATAGAAGCCTCTTTTCAAATTGTGTTATCACTATAATGTGAATTCTAATTAAAAGAAATTAAACAGAGAGTGAGAAGAGTATAACATTTGGTCATCCAACCAAATAAACCAGCATTTATGTTTGTGCTACTAACTATAACTAGCAAATCTATGTTGACATATCATTTCATTTTGCGCATTAGAGTCAATCATAGAAATCTTATAAAGAAAAATGGAAACCTCTTTCCAAGTTGTGCTATCACTATAATGTGAATTCAAATTAAGATAAAATAAAAGGAAAGTGAGAAAAAAATAGTGTTTATTTAAACAACCAAGTAAACCAACATATATATTTTTGTTACTAACTATAGCTTGAAAATCAATGTTGGCATACTATCTGATTTTGAGTTAGACATAAATAAGATATAAATACTTGGTAAGTGAAAAGAAAACTAAACCAATAAAATTCATTTAGTTCTATATGGTGTAGGGATGAAGTTAGTGATATAATTTTTGAAATAAGAAATAATTAAATTCATACAACTTTGCATGCATAAGGGAGCATGTCTCATCCTTGAGTCTTCTTTGCTGCTTGTGCACTTTCATTTACTGCCATGTGAAATGCTTTATATGCAATTTTAATATTTTCAGGAAGACTATTTGGAAGTGAAGAATCCCACCTAAGAGACAAACATGCCAGTACAATAAATTAGTTTTTATATACTATTTGGAAGTGAAGAATCCCACCTAAGAGACAAATATGCCAATACAATAAATTAATTTTATATTGGCATGCACTCTAGTGCATGTATATCTTATAAAATGCAAAGTAACAACATTAATAGGGAGCTATAATTTAATATTCATCAATTAAATAAAAAAATGACTACTAAAATTCAATCACTTAATATTTTAATTGTTTTAAATAATAAAAAATTACATGATTAATAAGCCTCTCTCTATACAATACTTACATCTTAACAGCTTCATTGAAGAGTTTAATCTCCTCAATAGTTCCATAAGTGTCATAGATATCATCCACAATGGTTGCAAGAGCACAAAGTTTTGCAAAATCACGTTTATAGGCATAATACTTGGCATCTATACAATATGCACATGCTAAAGCAAAATATTCTACATGACGGTGACGAGCAAAGTCCACTTTATCCAAACCTAGATCCTTCCACCATCTAAATACAACATAAATATAATTTTTAGTTTCTTAGAAAACCAACCCACAAAATAAAAAAAATACAACATAATACTCATGAACATTGAAGTTCCTTAACAAAACTTTGTATGAAGAAACTTGGAAGAAAAGAGAGAGGATAAAAAAAATGGTAAATAAGGGTCTCAAATATTTTAATTGTTCCACTTTCACCTCATTGTATGATGACTCTTAATCTTAATCAATCTTACTTACTTTAAGATTGATTCAAGCTCTCGTCGATGGACAGACTGCATGATATTGAAGTCCAGTTTAGCCAGATTTAGAATTTGTTTATTAGCAGCCATCCTAAAAATCCAAATTAGAAGGTCAAACTTTCTATAAAAGACTAAGCCCTAGATAACCATATGAGGTATAAATGAAAAAACAAACTAATGTCATTAGTCGGTCCAAGATTTGTTTTCTCCATAGATGTCCATGTAATTCCTTGCTTCTACTCTAGGTAGATTTGTGTGCCTGCCATACTCAAGGTTATACTTTATCTACATGTTAAAATATAGGGTCTCGTCTTAAATGAAAAAGGTTGTACTTTATGCCCGTGAGCTTCTCGACAACATTACCTCTCGTGAAATATGTGAACTGATATTAGTTTTCTGTAAAGCTTCATTCAAACATATTGTTGCAAAGGATTTCGCCTCGTCCATAATATTCTCCTTTGGAAAAGCAATCAAGGAAGCTCTATAAAGATTTATAATACTTCCTATCTTCTCTTCCTCTGACTATGTTGGCGGACACAAGAACTACCCATCATTTCCTTTGAAGTGTCTTAACACGTCCGCCATCATAACAAATAAATTAAATGAGAAAGTTTATTAAAATCAAACATCTATGTAACAATTATATCAAATAAATTAAATGAGAAAGTAGTGTAGACGTAGCATGCACAAATGAAAACATAATGAGCATAAGAGTATAATTAATAAATAAATAGTTGTTAATCAGTGTAATCAGATTTTCACAATCTATATGAATAATAATGTAAGCTTTTGGTTTGATTGTGTTATAGTTTTTAGCATTTTGGACCACACTCTGTGATCCATCATCTTTGACACTCTCTTTCATGCTGATGATGGATTACAAAGTGTGATCCAAAATGTTGATGCTAAAAACTCTAACACAATTAAACAGTTGTTAATCACCTGAAGAAACAGGATATCTGTTCAGGCGAAGGATTCAAAGTCCCAAGGCTGCAGTATTCAGATCTCTAGGGCAATTGTTCCAATATCTGCTAACAAATTATTTTATTCATATAACAATCACATAAATTTTAATTGTTGGAAAGCAAGTTCAGAAAATATACTGTCCAACTACTATTATGAATGATAGTTATGAACGTAATATAACAATTTTTATTATGAACTTTTTAACCAACCTATAAACATAATCAAGTGCTTAGGCTATTTCATTTTTGAAATGTCTATCTATTGCAAGACATTGAACTTTATCAACCATCACAAGGCACTCAAAAGCATTCTCTGCACAAGACTTGCCACTTTTTGTTGTGGGCATTTCATTGAACATGTCCTTGATCTCTCCAATAAGCCTCTCAGTACGCTCCATGTAATCAGAAGACTGCAATATTTTGACACTCCTGTTCATATTGATCATCATAAAGAACATAAAAAATGACATAAAATGAAATTAGTTTGCCTAATATGGCTGCTCTTTAATGGTGTTTATAAGACCATCATCCCACAATTTGGGATGATGGTTTCCTATGTGCCTGACTGGAGTTTCAACAGTGGAGATGGAAGCCTTATTGATGAAGGGATTAAGCCTCCTCCTGCTCAAGCTTGAAATTTTTTAATTGAAAAGCTTGCCATGATGGTTGGGTGGAGATTTTAAGCATGAGCTCAAAATAGAGGGGGAAACATAGAAAAGAGCCATTGCAAGAATTGTGTAGTGCCATAGAGCCTTTGATGGCCTTTTATAGCAAAATGTGATTGGAGTCGGTGACAAATTTTCAACTGTTACCGTACATTTGATTGAATCCATGATTCCCATGTGACAAATTTTCAACTCTACAGTACATTTAATTGAATCGATGATTCCCGCGTAACAAATTTATTTTGGAATGTTTGGTTTTCCTGGGCTTGAATCAAAGGGAACATGTGAGTCATTATCTACTTTTGGTTCACCTACTATTTTGACTACACAAACAAAGTTTACATTCACCAAGTATTGAAAATACAAGCATATACAACAATTTTAGTACTAGTAATTACAACTCGATTTGCAATTTTTACGCCGAATATATGTTATGTTATTTTATTTAATTTAATTTTTTTTTTAGATACGATTTTTCATGAATAATTATTAAATAGAAATAATTTTTTATTTATTAGTGGAGGAAAGTGACCCAAATCAGTAAAGAGAATTTTAGTTAATTTGTTAGTTAATTTTACATTGAATTTTAGATAGTATATTTCGTAATAATTATTTGTTAGTTAATTTTACATTGAATTGTATAATTTGATTTTAAATTTTAATATTGATTAATTTATAAGAATATAAAAATTATCCCTAATTTGAATGTATTTAATATAATTAGTTTGTGTGAATATAAATATAAAAGTGTAATTTATAATATATTTTTTTAATGAATATATATTTTTTTAATAGAATTTTTAAAATAGAATAATTTATACGAATATAAAAATTACCCAAAAATTGAATGTATTGAATATATTTTGTATTTGTGAATATTAATTTAAAAGTAGAATTTTTAATTTTTATTATGAGATTTTGTAAGTACTATGATAAAAAAATTTAAAAGAACTATGGTCTCTTTATCTCCAGATAAAAATATCTTCAGTTGGGTGATCTTTGAACGAAATAAATTTTTGATATAGAATAAAATGATTACGAGGTTCTCAGTTGGTCATTGAGACTCCAAATGCAAGTTAGCGTTGTATTTTGCTGATCGCTAGGTCTCTAAGTCATTCAGTGGTTAGTTCTTTTATTCTGTGACCTTCTGATTTTAATGGTCACATGTTCTCATGATTATGGCGGTTATGTGTCAAGCGGTCAATGATTCTGCAACATGGTTATCTCGAAGTCTCCCACTATAGTGGTTAAGTTATGAATAGTATGGCAACTTAGCGGGTAACGTTGGATGTAGATTTGATCGACGGCTGATCTTTAATTTCATTACTTGACCTTTGTTAAGAAAATCTTCTAGCGACTTGGAGAATAAAGATTTTCAGTTAGTTTTTTTGAATCATTGATAAAATTTTGATCGGGTGGTGGTCACCTAGTCTCAGAATCAAACCATGGATTAGAAAATATTTCAACGACTTTGAGATTTTCCTTTTCGCTCAATCTTCGGTCAAACTCAAGTTATGTTAGTTTTTGATCAATTGGAAGACTGTCTTCAGTCGGGTAATCGCGAAATCATATAGAGTTAGGTGTTTTCTGAACTCAAAAAATTGAATAAATATGAGTATATGTTTGCCAAATATTTTGATGTGTCATCTTGAGTCGTTGAATCTCTGAATAGGTGAGTTAGGAGGTCTTAAGAAAAACTTGATATCATTAAACACATCATCTAGGACCCACTTGATATCTTGGATTCTTTAGTAGCGTTAGATCAATCATCCGACGGTTAGTGTTATTTTCCCTTTATGAGTTGACAAAAAGTAGGCCATCATGGCCTTGATACCAAATTGACAGCTGTCGCATGATCGCAAGGCTTGAAAAGATTCCATGTGAACAAGCGACAACCGTTAGATCTTCCATTTGTTGATGTTAGCTTAAGTAACTAGCCCCACTCTGCATTGACCAATCAGAGATGTCCACATTGTATTACCTGGCAAGCGGACGTGTAACTCTTTTTTACTAAGCACCAGTGATACTGACATCTTCCACATCATCAAATACCAGACCAACCTTTTTCTTACGTGTGGGAATAAATTAAAATCAATGGCTATCGCATGATCGCAAGGGGTCCAAAGATTCCATGCGAACATGCGACCACTGTTGGATCTTCTGCAGGTTTTCAATCTTGTAGATCCTCTTGAAGTCGGCTACATTTTTTCTTAATCAATAAGAAGCTGCCATGTTGCAAAATTAGGTAAGTGGACATACATAAAGTAGGCCATGATGGCCTTAATACCCAATCAACGGTTGTCACATGATCACATGTCTTGAAAAGATTTTGTGCGAACAAGCAACAAGTGTTAGATCTTCCATTTGTTGCTATTAGCTTAAGTAACTGGCCCCATTCTACTTCAATAAATTGGGGATGTCCACGTTGCATTACCTAGCAAGCAGACATGTAACTCTTTTTTACTAAGCACCAGTGGTACTAACATCTTCCACATCATCAATTACCTAGGCTCAATCAGGAGCAGCCATGCGTGTACAGCTGGCAATAGACCCACCTTTTCCTTGCGTGTGGGAATATAGTAAAATCAATGGCTATCGCATGATCACAAGGGCTCTAAGGATTCCATGCAAACATGCAACCACTGTTGGATCTTCTGCAGGTTGTCAGTCTTGCAGATCTTGTTGAAGTCAAGCACATTTTTACTTAATCAATAAGGAGCTACCACGTTGCAAAATTTGGTAAGCAGACATACAAATTTTCCTACTTGAGTGGTAGCCTTGTCGATGGGTTTAAAGAGTGGGAGATTCATTGTGGTCGATAGATGTCTTCTTTGCCTTTTGTCGGCATGTCTCGAGATAAGATTAAAAGAAAAGAATTTTGCAGGGACTAAAAGATTGATTATCATCTCCAAGTGACAAAAGGTTGTCCAGTTCCTAGATAAATTAAATAAGGTTCAAGGTTTTATGCGACTATGATTCCTTGTTGTATTCGGCGGGTCTTAAGAAGATATAAAGTCATTTGATGACTAAAGTTTTCTATAATGAGTAGGCACAATTTCCAAATAGAAGGATTTGGGTAAGTCATTTATATAGCATTGTTATTTTTTGATGTAGTAGTCATGTACAACTAAATCCAGGTTTTGCATTAGATGACATCAATATTATAGTTAATATTAGGTGAGGAGAGTTAGAAGATTTAATGTTCATCTGTGACAAATCTATCCTTTTGAGCTTGGTACTTGCTGATCAGATTTATATGCCAGTAACTATTAATTCCGAATTTAGTTGTCATGAACATTGAACTTAGAAATCAGATAAGTTATGTGTGTTAAAATTTTCAGTCAATTGACAATAGTGAGTAGATTGAGAGTACATCAGTTACAAATCTTATAAATATTTTGTTATAAAATGATCTTTAATTATATTTGGAATTTTACAACATGTCACATCTGTTATTAAATCTGAATTATTTTGTCTATAACATAACTTAAATGTGTCAGATTTCACTTAAAATGACATTGATATAAGTCATGAAATTAAGTTAGAACAGTCTTTAACAATTAAATTCGTTCCATACAAAATCTAGTAAAGATTTTGTTAATTAATAATCTTGTAAATCTTATAGATAGCAATATATGTGTAAATTCCTACGTTACTATAAAATAATGAACAAGAAAATCAATTGCTTGTAAGGATCATTAGAGCAGATAATATAGATTACTATAAATGAACTGTTAGCAATGGAAGCTACATTTACTTTTCAAACAAGCACACAACAAATAGCTTTCTTTGGGAGACTACAACATACATATTTAAAAAATTTGCTACTGTGCAAGAGTAACTCTATTGTGCAAGTTGTTCAATGGACATTAGGTGAAGAATTTCATAATGCTACTCATCGATGGAAAGTTAATGCTGATATTTCTGCTATGGTAATGGCTTTGGGTTTAGAAATAAATGAAAATGTTCAAACTGTTTGTTTTGTTATGATTTCTCTTTTTCCTAAAGATTTGATTGACGAAATTAATTTTTTTTCTAGAATATGGACAACTAGGTGAAGGTTTTGAGTACAACAAGTGTTTTGTAAACAAAGAAGATATTGAAAAGATAGGTATTTTACCATTTTTGCGATGGCCAATGTCAATTGACAAAGACATATATACAAAAAAAGATATAAAAAATCAATGGATAAATCTTTGTAAAGAAATCGGGCAATATAAACAATTTGAAGTCGCATCAATATTTCCAGTTGTCTTTCCACAATATGAATGTTCTATCTGTGTACAAATAAAAAACAAGCATTGGAATTATAAAGGTTTTACAGCAAATCAAGTTGCATTGAGGATGCCAATCATCTATCTGAAATGCCATCGCAGTTTTCATGAATTAAAATGAAGGACAGTTGAAAATTTTGCAAGGTGATCAAAATCTAACGTAATTACTATAATATTTATATTTTATTAAACTTGGTAAATCATAACATTAATTTTCATCATGTTTTTCATTTTTTTGTATGTTTTAATTCAGGTAAACAAAAGCTTATACCTTTGGAAAGTAAGATAAGCGGGAGAAAAAAGTTTTAATTTTATATGGCAAGTTGTTCATATTTGCAGTAAAGCTTGTTCTTGTTACATTATATGGTTTACATTTAGTTTTGCATAAATGATATTGTAAATGAAAATACATTTTAGGATATGAATTTTTCATAGAGAATCAGAATATTTTTAGAAATTTGGAAATGCTCTTCAGTGTTTCCAATGAAATATAGGTAATTGAATAGTGTATATGTATTTTTCGATACTCTAAAATATTTTTTCAATAGTAATCTGTAAAAGAGTTTGCATTTATTTTTTGTATTCTGAGTTGGTGAGTAAAGAAATTTTTTTATAATCAGTGATAAATTTTGTAGTAAATTTTTTTTTGCTAACTTAACGAGTCAGGTTTGAATGATTTTATGCAGAGAGTCATGTAGCAGTTTTGATTTTAAAGACTTATTGATTATTGGAAGAAAAGATAGTCGCTCAATTTGATAGCTTGTTATGTCTTTTTATAAGTATTCATCGACTATAATTTTGAGTTAATAAGTGTGCGTATAATGGATGAAGAGATTAGCCAACTATAGTTTTATTTATAGAAGGAATCATTAAACTCAGTCGATCTCATAAATGTTTATACAGGGTAGTTAACACATTAATTTTTTTAATAACCTTACTGAGATATTAAAATAATGTATTTCATATTTAGTAGCGATGAACAGCTTAATCCGATATGTCAAAATAAACATTTAATGGGGGACTGTACCCTTTTCTTGTTATCTCAGAATGAACCTTACAACTGGGAAAAAAATCAGAGAATGTGCAAACTGTTGTCATTGAGGAGATGTTTGTCACTTTTTTAAAAAAAATTCTTTGGCAGGGTTTTAGCTAGTAGAAATTTCTGATTTAGAAGTCAGTAACAACTAAATCGGATAAATATTTGACATGACTCAATTTTGTTAACATATACAAGGTTGTCGGATTTAGTTGTTAGCAAGTTCTAAATGTGAATTTTGTTTTAAAGTTATTTGTCTACCTGATAATATTTAGTGGTCATGACATCATAATCGATTAATGATTTTCAAAAAAATTATTGCTCTGACAGTAGTTGGATAAACACAGTAATTGATATAAAAGAAAGTATAGCCAGTAGCTTATGCTGACTGATAAGGAGCACCTGGCTACACATAGAAAAGGAACTTTTACTCTTAGGCTCTACAGAGTGTATTGTTTGAATTTCCTAATCTTGAAGAGAAAATGGTTACCAATGTACAACCCTGTATAGTATGGCTAGCAAAATAAATAGTTACGATCATCTCGATGGAATAGAAAATGCATGGAAAGAAATCACATATACAAATCTTTATTTTTACAATTTAAATGATCTACACAGAAGGATTAAATTAGAACCAGTTCATCCCAGTACACAAAGGCTCATTGAAAAAGGATTAATAGAAGCTATAGGATTTCCAATTGCTATTCAGGTACGAGAACTAATTATGGAATGCATTCAAAGATTTGATCCACGTACTAGAGAAATAAAGAAAGAAAACAATGAAGTAGTCATTTGTTTGAACAGAGAATCAATACAGAAGTATTTTATTTTACCTTCAAGAGAAGAATACTCAGAATGGACTTTCTCTCTGTCGGCGTCAAATTTTAGCTTAAAAAGGTCACAATGGCGAGGTGTAATTTCAAATAGATGGTTTGAAACCATTAGAGCTGGCAGTTCTAAGTTACCGAAAACCCTATATGGAACATATTTTAAAAAAGAGATTGTTGATATTCTAGTACTTTTGCATAGAATCAGAGGGAGTGAACAAGCCCTAAATTTTGAAGAATGCT
Source organism: Chamaecyparis obtusa (assembly GCA_027943335.1). Lineage (NCBI taxonomy): Eukaryota > Viridiplantae > Streptophyta > Pinopsida > Cupressales > Cupressaceae > Chamaecyparis > Chamaecyparis obtusa. The sequence goes on from BSBK01001322.1 coordinate 223,459, forward strand.
AGTTTTTCCTTGTGCAATGTATAGCTACAAATAATATCTATATTTATTGGGCACAACTCATAAGTGATAGGCTTACTAAAATGCTTGTTTCAGCAAAGCAGTCATACAAATTTGCAATGTCATCTTTCCTCATCTATGCCCTAGCATGTGAACATATAGGGAATGAACTTCCTAGTGTTGGTGAATATGATGCAAATATTTAGGTTTATGATTTCTATCCATGGATACAACTTGAAAACAGCTATGGAAATTTCAGAAGGGTTAATGATTTCTTTTCAATGAAGCTATGCCATGAAATTCAGGGTTGTCCAGAATGCAGATTATCAGATGAACGCTCTCAAACAATAATGCAATTTGGTAGCTATTACACTCAATATGCTACATTTACATATATTAGGATTGGAGGGATTGGTGGGTTTCCATAAAAATTGCCTAAATATCTAGATGATAAAATGGCTTTGATAGAGTTGTGCAGACAAATTATCGAGGTCAACAATAGATGCTGCTAACGACATAAAGCAGGTATTCATTTTCCAATATCGATAGGTGCTTATACGTGCTTTTCTAGTTCTTTTGCAATGAGTGTCATCAAATCATCTGGAAAAAAAGATATAAATTTGATGAATATAATGTTATTAGGCATCATTTCGACCCTTCAAATTATGTAAAAAAAAACCTACATTTAGGCCCTAGTTTTAATCACGTTCCTTCATTAGAAGATTTCTGGGCTAATTGTAAAGATGACTTTGAAATGAGAGAAAGATCATGGTCCCGACTCACAGTTGAATAGATTCAACTTTATAATGTTGATATAGATGTGAAAGGATTATATGATGATCAATCTAAATTATTTTTTGATCGTTATTTGCACAAAATAAAAGGGACTCCTTTGTAACCTATACAATTTGAAGAACCCAAATTAGACAATCTTGAAAAGAGAATGGAACATATAATGAAAAGAACCAAGAAATGGGTTGTGTACAAGAAAAAAACCAAGGACTCATCAAACACACAAGGTCAATCAAGAATAGAAGCTCAAACAACAGTTTCAGTTCGAGTAGTTTTACCAAAAATGTCGACAATAGTTATGTCCATTCAACAAATGACAGGAGGGGGTGATAAACCACTGGATATAGACATAGGTATAAGAAAGACTTGTGGTAGTGGTTCAGTTTCATTGATTAAGATATACACTTCAGAGGAAGCAAAAAAAATAGAACAAGAAGATAAAATAGATAAATCAGAACAAAATGCAACAATGCAATCTTTTGAAGAAGAACCACTAAATGAAGAAAGAGATTTTATTGAAGGTAGTGTGACATGTATTCAAAATATAGTACCCAAGTTTAAAACTTCAGCTCATCAAATACAGAGCCCTACAATAGTCAGGAAATTGTTTGATAATGAAAGTTTAGCCTCTGCCTCAGAAATTCTAGGCACTGCTTCATGGATAGAAGAAACAATGCAAAGAAAAAAAAGAAGAAAAGAGGGTAGAATTCTTAGTGAAAATTTTGTTTCTCAAATCATAAATGAGAGTATTGGTTCAAGGAAAAAAAAGGAAAGAGGTAAACTAGCTGCCTTTCAAAAACATCAAGAAATAGGACATGTAATAATACAAGTTGCAGAACCAAAACAAGATGGTAATTTTTTTGATCTAAATGCAACAAATTTTGATGTTAATGAAATTGACATAGGACCCGCATTCCATGATTGTATAGTTGATATGTGGGAGTTCACACATCATGAGGTAAGAGAGAGATTGGAGTAATTAAAAGATGAAAAGAACATTCTGAAATCTACTGTCAAACATTTATCTGATTATATCCAAAAAATTTTAGGTCCTATGTCTTGTCAAACAGAAAGTCAAAGAGAAGATATTTTTGATCCATCACTTCATTTGAGTGAAAAAATTATGAAGCAGATGCATTAAGATAGATAGATGGCCTAACTCTCATGAGAATGGGTACAATTTCTCAATTTGAGAGGTGTGCGTCTCATTAACTGCGTAGGCAGTTATTACAAAATATGTATTGACCTAAAAGGTATTTTATGTACAAAATTGTAGATGCTCAAAGAACAGAAAACAATATATAGTATACAAGAAAAGGTATTGCAATCTATAAAAGATATGGACAGTGAAGAAGCTATGAATGTAAAAATTATCAAATCCACTAACACACCTCTATAGAAGTGGATTTTTTCAATCAAATTCAAAACAATGATGTCCATAGATGTTATTGAAGAAGTTCAAAATCTAATTGAGACAGTTGAAATGGGCATTACACATATGAAAAAGATGTTTGCTAATAGGGGTTGCAATATTGATGTAGTCAATGCTGAAGATGCTCTAGATATAGAAATGATGAAAAAAAATTATGAATTGCATCTTCAAAGTATTATCAAGAAAGAAACATATGAGGAACTAGATATATACAATTTGAGTGCAATCGGAGGGTTATTAACAACTGTAAGTGAAGACACATGAAGCATTTCTGAACAAATTAAAACAATTAAAAGGAATTATGAATATTTGATTGTAAGAAGAGAAAATATTATCGTTCCACAGGTACAAGAAATGCTTGACGTAATCAGAGCAATGGATCAATATAACAATAACAAAGTTGAAAAAGAAAAGGCCATTAGTAGATGACCTTGATATTCTTGACCTGGATATTTGACACCTGACCCATGAGCACAGGGATGGTAATTATTTATGAAGAATGGTGTAGGTTAGGCTGAAATGGAAGTCACCATATCTTGTAATAACTCAATCAAATTATCAAGAAAATCTCCAAAGAAAGTTGTCAATTATCAATTAAAGAAGATCAGATGAGTGCCAAAGTTTTTGGTCTTTGGAGCACTTGAGAGGCTTAATTTTTATTCTACAAAGGTTTCCAAAATGTTTTAACTATATATTTTTGAATTGTAATGTCTTATTTAAAATGCCTTTATCTACTTATTTATGCATATAACATGTTCATTCATGTAAATGATTTATGTTTTGGTTTGCATATTTTTTAGTTAAATGAATATTTCATAATTTATGAACCTGAAATACAGTATTTTAGGTCTGCTTTTGTGTGAGATTTGTTTGTTAAACTTGGTACTCTGTATAGTATTGATGGAGTTATACAAAAAATGGTTTTCATAGGATATTTTTTAGATTTTGGACATCTGATTTTTGTAAATTATTATCATATAGTTTGGGTCATGATGATATTAGAAACCTGAATATTCATGTAAATGATTTCTCTATTGGTTTGAAAAATATTGAGTTTGAGGAATTGTTGATAATTTATGAAACTGAAATACAGTATTTTAGGGTTGGTATTCTATGAAATTTGTTTAGTATTCTTGGTACTTGGTATAGTATTGTTTTAATTATATGTAAACTGGTTTTATTTGGATATTTTTCCTTCTTCTTCAAGTCCTATTATTGAATATCCATGTACCCTTGTTGCGCCTGCCATGGGTGATGAAGACATAAAACAAAGAGAGAAGTAGAGATATGAAAAAAGAATAAACAATTCCATTCTAAAGTTTGTTGCAAATGTAAAATCATAAAAAATTTATAAAATTGCTAAGCAATTGTCTAACAATTTGATCAATTTTAAGAAAGAAGTAGCCACCATAGACCCAATTTTGGATAAGCGGGTTTGTAGAGAGAATAGGTTGAAGTCATTTTTTGAAATGATTAAAGTTTATTGTAATGATTATAGATTATGAAGTTAGATAAACTATTTGGTTGTTTTTAAATGTTAATGGACATGTAGTTGTAAAATGGTTATTTATTTTGAACTAATTATTGTTTCTTTATAGTATGTCAATTATCTTCAATTCAAGTTTTGACCAGTATGACTATCTAATAGTTTAAACAACTGTGCATGAGATTTGGTGTTTCTAAAATTTATTGTCATTCTAAAACATCCAATACATATAAGAAGTTAAACTATAGTTCAAAAGAATATATGGATGTCAAGATCATAGAAACTGAAGTAAGGAAGGAGATGATAGAAAGGTTTCAGACAATCAATCCAGAATAGGGGAGAGATCTGGTGAGAAACTGAGGTGTGCTTATCCTATTAGAATGGGATATAGCTGATGCAATGGTCTTAGATGCAGTCAAGAAATAGAGCTTTTTCTATGCACAAGATCAGGGGGGAAACAATACTAAAGGCTTATGAGAAATTAACATATCTTGCAGAGAGAGAGAAAGAAGAGGAGACATATGCAAGGAAGCAATAAGTGGCGATGTCCCAATCTTTTAAAAGCATAACAAACAATGCTAGAAACTTCAGACAGTCAAAGAAAGTACGGATGATACACCTGGCAGAAGTTGAATTGACCTTGGGACTTGTTGCAAATTTTGACGCTCATCTCTACAAATATTTTGCAAAATTGTAACAAGAAGGTGTTATATTTGCCTTTTTTGTCTTATATGACAAACTATTTTGGTCTTTTGTAAGAAAAATCTCAAGCTTGTATGCAATTCTTTTTTTTATAAAAGGATTACCAGGATCATTGTAAGAGGACTGGAACTTCTGCATATTTATGGACAAGTTTTGAGTCTAGGAAATAGTAGACTATATAAGGCATATTTTTGTAAGAAAGCCATATTGCTGGTTGAAGTTAAATCCAGATAGTTTGCAGTTTAAAGCATTTTGTATATATGATATTGATATGGCATTTGAATAAAATCCAAAGTTCATATGTCTCCTGTGTGTATCTCTCTTTGAGTTATGAATTATTGATATCTTCAGAGGAAGTTAGAGTAAGGTAGAACTCTCCTATGTGTATCTCTCTTTGAATTATGAATTATTGAAATTCATTGCATAGATTTTGTCTCTGTGTATGTTTATGTTCTTCAGCTCTAACTTAGGATCAGATTAAATAACCTTTAGACATGGCATAAATTCTTTAAGTTTGACATAAGGATATGAGTAAGTAGTATGAATCTAGGATTCCTTTGATAAAAATCAACACATGGTGATAGCATTTTCATGGGACAGGGTTATAAAAAGTTTAATATATTTGTTCATGTATAACAATCTTGCAATGAAGGTGTTTCCTAATGGAATATAAATATAAAATTAGTACATGTGAATATAAATATAAAAGTGTAATTTATAATGTATATATTAATGATATAGTTTTGATTACTAATATCAGACTATCTGCTATTAAATAGGTAACAAAAATGGCCTTGTTAACAAAATGAGTAGTTAGTCAAATAATGGATGGTATCTGCATCAAGGAACCATGTACTTATGGATTATGATATCCTCTTGAGGACATTGGTCATGTCTATTGCTAATTAGAATGTGTTAGGGATTATTCTTGTATGAATTAGAGTTCTTCAAAAACTACCTGAATAGTATGGCTACTAATAGTGATTCAGATAAATGAAATGCCTAATTGTTGAGGATTGGATACGATTCTTATTTATTTTAAAGTTCGACATGGTTAGCCAGGTTTGACCTTTCAATAATTTCTAATTATACAATATATTTAAAAATGCACACTGATATAACTATGGTTAAGATTGGAGACTGCGTGAAGATATTTATTCTGCAAGTCGCTAGAAGATTTTGTTAACCTTAGTCAAGTACTGAGATTAAAGATCAATTGTCTATAAGATCTTCATTCATACAAGAGTAGACATACAAGTAATGAAACAACAATAATAGGAGAGAGAAATTGCAATGTATTTGTATTAAAATGGACTTGTAAATTACATACAAAGATTCATGCTCTGAAGTTCAGACATAAAATTTAGTATTCTGCTCTCTAGCAATTATACTCAGTTGTTCAATTATCTTTTTCTAACTCTTTACAAAATGAGGCTATAGCCTATATATATCTTAACCATCTTGGAATTCTCTTATCAATGAGAATGCAACAAGCTACGGATGGTTGGAGCTCAAAACCTAAAAAAACATATAAAACTAATTACAAAAAGTGTTTAGGTGATGGAAACATATAAATATTTTAGAGTGTTCTGCTTCATGGCTTGTTGATCACTGACACTTTTGTCTGTAGATATTCATGATATTTTCTTGAGTTGTTGTGAGATATGATGACCGCCATTCCTTGTAACTTACATCATTCTTATTGATATCTTATCATTCATGTGCTCTGATGTCAGGTGTCAGCTAGTGTAGGTGTCATCTTTACTCATCATCCAAATATCGAAGTCAACTACAGTAGATTTGATCTTCTTGGTCTTTGTAACCTTATCCCACCCAGTTACTTCTTCCTCTATTGGCCATTTATAACTCTGGACATGTTGCAAATTAGATATATAGGTGATCTCATTGGTAGCCTCATAGTCAAAATGGTCACTAACTCCTCTATAGTTGAGGCATCATGTATGGTGATAACAACAGCCTATTTGACAGTGAGGGAAGCAAAAAAGGAAGGCAAGGAAAAGGAGGAGGTCACAAAAATCTTGGAAACAATACTAAAGGGTTATGGGGAATTAACACAAAGACTATATGAGAAGGATAAATTAATTATAGACTTAAAAATGAGGTTGGGTGAACAAGGCCCAATTCAAGCATCAGGGCTATTGCTAATTTCTTCTTCACCTACTGGACCTTCATCTTCAAGTCCTATTATTGAATATCCATCTACCCCTCTTGCCCCTTCCATGGGTGATGAAGACATAGAACAAAGATAGAAGTAGAGATATGGAAAAGGAATATACGATACTTTACATTGAACTAATTATCTTTTCTTTATTGTATGTCAATTATCTTCAACTCAACTTTTGATTAGTATGACTATTTAACCGATGAGCATTTTATATGGTTCTGTTATCATGTTTAGATTTCATATAATTTTTTAATATAAATTTTATATGTTTAGATTGTTTGAATGTAATGTTCTTGTTAAATTAATATTTGTTATGCATGTTAGAAGGCTTTATATTTGAAATCAAAGTATGTATTATTAATTTATTATAATGAAGATTATGATAATCAATTATTTTCTTGCAAATTTTAATTTTAAAATTGTAATCAAATTTTTTGTTTGTTATTTTTATTTTATTTTTATTTGTAATGATAGGCAAATTCAAGTAGAAACTTAATATTTTGCATAACAACTTTACAAAGAGGTTTCTACATATATAAATATTGGCATGACAAATGTTTGAACAAGCTAGTAGTTATATTTTATTCAATTGAATTCAAGTTACATGTCCACATTTTGTTTCAAAAAAATTGTGATACATTGGAAGTTTATATTTATATATGGTTCTAGCAAAAAAATAGAATTAAAATACAAATAAATGCAATTAATACGGTGTGCAATGTTTGTAAAAAAAAAGATTTCAGTGTTTGCCATTGACACAATTTCAGGCATAGTGGCCTCTTGATAGCACAACTTACATTGATGAGTTTCATTCACAATTAGTGGTAATGGTGTAACATATGCATTTGAGACATCATCTGCCCACCTAAAGTAACCACAGCCATTGTTGCCCTGCAACATCAGCTTTACATTAGTACATACAATAATGTATAGTCTGTACATTGTTTTTAAACATAGTGTTCATGTCCAATACTAACCTTCTTACTAAGTGGATAGGTCCAAAATTTTCTTTTAGGGTTTTTTTAGTGTTTGAGGTTTTCAAAATGCAAGCTCCTTTATCACAGTTGTAGTGTGGCACATTTAGGACAGTCATTGCTTGACAAAGCTGTAAAAGGAAAACTTATGTATAAATTCTGAAAATAGATAGATTAGGATCTAATGTTAGTTGAGAGTCTGAGAATGAATTCATTAAATGATAAATATATCAGAGACAATAAAATAGGCTATTGTGGGTGACTTTGAATAGAAAGTACATAAAAATGTATTAAAAATTGGTGTGATTTAAAGAATAGTTTATATTCATTTCCTCTTCACATGTAAAGGTTGAATATTATGCATTAAACTAAGATAAGTCAGCAAAGTTTTGGTGATTAACAGAGTCATTGTAGTTGTTAACTTTCTTGAAAGAAAAAGTTAATTTAAAACTTCAAATATCAAATATCAAATTGTCAAAAAAAAAACTAGAAAAAGATTTAAATAACTACAAAATAGGCTACAATATGAGTATGAAATTATGTATACAGTATTATGAACCCATAATATCTAATTGGAATATGCATTAAATTACAAGGCTTACCTGTATAAATAATAGAAAATATATCATTTGTATTTAAGCATAACAAATGGTGGCATAAATATCTGTATAACTAATTATTGAAAGATATAAAGATTATCTATTTGTAAAAATTTACTGATTTGTATATAAAATTGAAATTGTAATCATTATGATTCTAATCTAATATGATGGATTTTTTCAAGGAGTTAAACTTCCATTTCCTTATACATAAGTAGTAGAGATCTACTATTTTACAATTTGACAAAAGTTACAACCTTAAATTATATTATCATAACCCATGGGTTGACCGTTCATGGGATTCAAATCATCGAACCAGTAAAGATGTTCAGATGTTTGATGTAGTATACCACGGTTCTGTGTATGAACATTAATACTTGGGTAGAGTTTATAAGTGGTTTGGGTCCATGTAGGTATTTGTTCCCTTACAATCTTTTCTAAGTAACAGCCCTAAGGTCCCCATCTTTGTATGACTTATTTGCTCCACAATGTGTCTGAGCTTGATGCAAAATGCAAGTGATACATTTGACCATGATAACAAAGATTATGTAGAGAAGTAGTATCAGTTTATGGAGTTCGAAGCAGTTTCTCTATGCATAATTAACCTGTTTCATTTATCAAAGAAAAGTATTCAGTCTCATATGCTATTGATGCTGGTTAAAACCATATTTCACTTGGGACATGATGAATTTGTGTTGGATTTCATGTGTCACAAGACTCCAATTTTGAAATATATGGATCTTTGTAAAAGTGGTCAAAATTTCTTTGCGATACTGGACGACATGTTATTAGTCATTTTTGTTGTAGAAACCTTTGCGCTTCCAATCTTGAAATTCTATCTTCTTCATGTATTGTGTAAATGTCCATTTGTTGAAACAAGTCATGACTAACAACTATTGTCTGTTGCAACATTTTTATATGATGCCTTATAAAGAACAAAATTTGGTATAAGTAATCACTAATTTAAAATGAAATAAAAGAAAATTATGTACTTCATTTTTACAAGAAATTTTCTTCAGATTATATTGGTTCAAATTGATTTGTACATATTGGTCCCTATCTATATTATTCAAATTTGTTTTCTAAACGAACTTGGTTATATAGTTTTAGGTATTGAAATTAAAAAAATGTGTTAAGAATGAAGGAGATTAAGAATGATAATTAATGAATGTAAATACCATAAGTTAGTTTAGATACCAGATATTTCTATGACTTCGCTTCGTCTTCTCTTCTATTCTTGGCTTATTTTCAAGTTTGTTGTTATTGTATATTGTTTTGATGTTTTATCAATTGTTTTTGTACAAGTATTTGAAATATCAGTATTATTTGGTACTTTATAAAAGAAAAGGGTGGTGCTGTAGAGTGCTTTGCTCTCATAACATTAATTGAAGGAGATAATATTTTGAGGAATGTCATTAAAGTGATGAGATTGAGTTTTGTAGAGGTAGGCTTAGTATAATTATGTATGTGTCTGAGCTTCAGAGCATTTTTCACCTACAATTATAAAATCTGAGCTAATTTAAAATGAAATAAACAAAATTGTTGTATTTCATGTTTAGAGAAAGACTTGTTTTATTCTATATATCTTAAAAGAAGTAAAAATATTGGTAAAGGTATCACATTTCATTTAGAACCATAGTTCTTCCATTTTGAGAAATTTGAAGACAATTTATCAAATAGTTTTACTATTCAGTTAATTAACTCAATTGTAAGAATCGAATATTTATCAAATCAAGATTTTTTAAGGTTGCAAGATATTTTATTCAGATTATATTGATTCAAATTGATTTGTACATATTGGTCCCTATCTATATTATTGAAATTTGTTTTCTAAATGAGCTTGGTTAGATAGTTTTAGGTATTGAAATATAAAAAATGTGCCAAAAATGAAGGAGATTAAGAATGATAAATAATGAATGTAAATACCATAAGTTAGTTTAGATACTAGATATTGTTGTGACTTCCCTTCATCTTCTCTTGTATTCTTGGCTTCTTTTCAAGTTTCCTATTACTGTATGTTGTTTTGATTTTTTATCAATTGTTTATGTACAAGTATTTGAAATATCAGTATTATTTGACACTTTATAAAAGAACAGGGTGGTGTTGTAGAGTGCTTTGGTGTCATAACATTAATTGTAGGAGATGATATTTGGAGGAATGTCATTAAAGTGATGTGATTGAGTTTTCCAGAGGCAAGCTTAGTATAATTATCTATGTAGTACGAGGAGTTTAAATAATTTATTTATAGGTTAAATAAATGACACGTAATGATAGCTTTAATGTTACTCTTGATGAATCCTTTAATTCAGAGATGTTTTTTTAATAAATTTATTTTATATGTCAAGCACATTATCGATGACATGTGCGAAACAGAAAAAGATACTTTTTAAATTATTTTGATATTTCATATAATTAAGTTCGGAAATCTCACAATATATCAGACAAATTAAAAATGGTAGATGTTGTATTAGACGACATCAATAGTATATATAAAATTAGCTTGCAACTGTCAAAACGTTAAATATACATCTGTGAAAAATCTAAGAAAGATTTTATTAATCAATAGTCTTTGAGATCCTATAAAAACTGAAATATCGGTATTCAATACAAGGAAGACATGCATTAGAATTATATGCCAGGAAATACTACTTACAAAAATATCATTGTCAAGTTTTTGGAAAAGTGATACATACTATAGTCATCAGTGGCATTCTGTCAGACCGGCTGTGTTTGCAGTCATCACCTTTTGCAAGAAAAATAGTAATTACTAAAGCTAATTATGATATAAATTAATAACTGTGATAGTACTACTAATTTCTTTTTTTTAAATAATGTTGGTGATAGTATAAAATAGTAAATAATATTGAATAGTTGATATTTTTTTTATTATTAAAATGTATTTATAAAAATATTAATTATTGTAACATATTAATAATAATAATAAGATATTAATAATAATAATAAAAGATATTGAAAATCCTAATAAAAAGCATCATATATTAATAGATTATTTAATAGTCGCCAAGTCTCAAAATGGAAAAATTTAAGTGACAAAACGTCAGCCAGTCTTCGAATAAATTGAACAAGGTTCAAACTATTCAATGACTATGATTCCTTTCTATACTCGCTAGGTCTCTAGAACAAATAGAGTCATTTAACAACTAAACTTTTCTTTATTCGCAAGATCTTAGGGAATGTAAGGAAAACACCAAATTTTTCAGTGCTTACGAGAATGTGTTGTATTCACTAGGTTGCCAAAAGTTAAAATATGATTATGTGTCATTTTGTTGGCTTACGGCTACTGAATTAAGTTGTGAACGTGCCAAGTAATGGTGGAACTGACATGATTTGTGGGCTAAAGTAGTATTTTGTAGTTATCTCTTAATGAAAGTTCTAACCTCAGAAGTCGGCAGTTGTCGGATGAATGCAAAAATAAAGATACAACAATTATGAGGTTCTCAGTTGGTCACTAAGTCTTCAAATGCAAGTTGGCAATCTATTTTGTGGGTCATCAGATCTCCAAGTTATTTAGTGGTTAGTTCTTTTATTTTGTGACCTAGCGATTTCAATGGTCACGTGTTCTCATGATTATGGTGGTTATGTCACAAGTGGTCAGTAGTTCAGCGACACAGTTATCTCAAAGTCTCCCCATGTATTGGTTAAGTTATGAAAAGTATGGCAACTTAGCGGGAAATGTTGGATGAAGATTTGATCAACGGTTGATCTTTAATGTCATTACTTGACCTTTGTTAAGAAAATCTTCTGGTGACTTGGAGAATAAAGGTCTTCGCGTAGTTTGCAGTCTTAACCATAGTTAAAGGAAATATCTAGCGACATGGAGATGAGTTCAGATGCATGGTCGCCAGATGAGGTTGAGTTAAGAAAATGTTTTCAGTTAGTTGTTTTCAACCATTGTTTTCAATGGTCATATAGGTTTTAAAAGAGCGATCTAGGGTTTTCTTTGCAAAGGAAAGGCATTTAGGGTTTTTTCATGTCTGCTTATTTAATTAGGGCTTATATTGATTACAAATATTGCATTTAGTATACAATTTGGAAGATTATTAATTAACAAAATCTTTCATATATTTGTCACGAATTTACTTTGATTGTGGTGAGTGTTGTCAGTTAATTTTCTAATAAAACTAATAGTTTTCTTTTAAACGGATGGTTGTTGTTAATTTGCAAAGCAAACATGCATTCATTGGGATGTTGCGACATCAATGAATGTAGGGTTTATCTCATTTGTTTCACTATTTATAATAGAGCAACATGAACTTATGGTGTGACCATGTCGAAATGGCCAACAATGAGAAGTAGAATATTTGGGCGTTGATAAAAAACTTGAATTTGAAAGATATCAGTGCAGAAAACTAAGTTTGGTTAAATAAGAGACATTCTTGTACAAAAATGTGCAATTTGTATCAAGTAATGAATAATTTTTTCAATCTGTGCAAGTGTCAAATCAAATATAGTCTATTTTGTTGGACAAATGCTTTGTTTATCAAAGAAATCAGGTTTTATTATCCAGTTATGAAGTTATTTCTTATTGGTTGATTCAAACTGCACATTTTGATACAAGGGTGTATTTCATTTGATCAATGTTTGTTTTCTACACTGGTATTTTTCAGACATCAATTTTTTTCAAGAATTGAAATGTTGAAATAAGACAACAGTTTTGTTTTTTGTTGTCACTGGTTGGACAGTGATACTTTTTGTCTACTAAAGATATTGAAGGTTATATATCTAGTATTTGTACTATTGTTTAGGTCATGGTTAGTGATGAGGTGTTTTTATGTATGATTATATTGTTATAGAAATGGATAGGAACTATAATGTCGTATGAAGAGGTGTCAATGATATATATGAAAAGATCTTATAAGTATCATAAATGATGAGACCAAAGAAGTGACTTCATTAAATGAGTCCTCTATTATTTTACAAAATATTGATTTTGATGAATTGTTCATGATGTATGAATGCGAAATCCATTATTTTAGGTGTTTTTCTATGAGATTTATTTGGTAAACTTGTTACTGTGTGTATGATTGATGGAATTATATGAAAATTGGTTTTGGTTGGATATTTGTTAGATTTAGGTAATTGGGTTTGTACAAATTGTTATCATATAATTTGATTGAAGATTATCTTAAAAACTTGGCTATTGATGTAATGTTTATGATGATGTCTATTTGTTTAACTGAACTTGTAAATTTTGGTATTATATTTTGAAAACATGTTATATTTTGGTCTGTTGTATTACTGGTATTGCATAATTCATTACTCATGTGTGGACCCATAAATTTGTTAATAGAAAACTTTATTGCCTTGTATATAAAACAATTTGTTGTCTTTGTAGAAATGTATAATATTAGATTGACTGGGCTTGATAAGCATAAATTGAATTCTAAATTTAATAAAAGGTGATCGAGAAAGTGAAATTAGACTTTAGTATATGCAATACATGCTAGGCCAATCAAGTCCATGGAACCTTGTAGCTATTTTTGTCTTGATCTGACAGACTTTATTTGAGTAAATTAACAAGACGAACATAACTATTTCACATGTCAATAAAGTATACTACAGCTATTTCAGAGACTAAACTTAATTATTACAATTTTGATAATAGAAATATCTATTATATTTATGTTTGAATAAAAGTTGTATATGATAATTGTTGCAGTAACAACAAAATAGGGTAGAGTCACTGAGTCTCAACAGACAGTTTAGTTTCTCATAAAATGTTTATTGTTACTAAATTTATACCTGTTTTAAAATGACTGTATGTTTAGATACTTTAGAGTTCAAAATCTGACAATCATGTATACATATCTGTGATTTCAATGAATAATATACAATAAGAATACACAAATAAGTTAATATTCTGATAGCACTTTTAAGCATCTCTCTTCTTCTTTTCACCTTGTAAAATTTGCATTTTGTTCCATGTGTGAATATCTTTCAAAACTGAAAGCTCGATGAATATGAAGTCCTAAGAGTTCATGAACTCTTGAAAGAGTTGTAAAGGTTAATCCTTGCCATTATGTGCTTCCAATGTCAATTGCTACTTTTACAAGCGACAAACCCTAGGATTTATGTATTGTTAAAGCCCATGACATTCACAAAGGTATTTGTCATCAGCAACCCCTTTTAAGTGGTGTGATAGGAATATTCATTGGATTAGTATCATCCCAAGCTGGACCAATGTAGTTAAAAAATTGAACCACAACTATCAATGGTAGTTGAGGAGGCTTTTCACCATCATTATATACAATAGCTTTGATTTGTCCTATAGCATCATTAACTAGTTCTGTCTAGACACATAAATTTGTACATAGCATAACTTGTTGCCCTATACATAAAAGAATGTGAGATTGTAGTTGTTCTTCATCTGCATTCGAGCTATCAAAATCTTTTTGTTATTCTACTATTGAAAAAGCCACAAGTTTATGTAGAGATAATAACATATGTTTATTATGTAGAGCTACCATTTCATTAGTTGCAAATAGGTGTATTTTAGAATGAAAATCCTCTTGTTCCTCTTTACTGAGAGCAGTACTTGTCTGTGACATGAGTAGAGTCCAATCTTCAATTGTTGGTTCTACATTTCTTAGATTTGTAAGAAGAGAATGAAATTGTACCTAAACATCTGTGTTACCAATTTGGTGAGAGTTAGCCTCTAAAGTAATTACTTTTCTGAATGATTTCCATAATTGTCCACCATATGAATTTGAAGCATACATAGGAATATCTTTAACTAGAGGAAGCTGAACCAAATCACCAAATAGAATCATTGAATGACCTCCAAAAGGAATATGATCAGGGTAATCTTTAAGAAACCCCCCCCTCAAAAAAGGTGTAAAAAAGTGGAAAAAGTTAGAAGGGAAAAAAAAAAAAATTTGGCAAAATTATTTTCTTTTCAAAGAAATTTTTTTTATCTCAATTGGTGAATCATTGATGCTCCCTGAAACTTGGTGGAACTATCTTGGAAAATTATGTTTTTGTTTCATAACTACTAAAATATAAATTGATGAATATAAAATAGTACTTATATTATATAAAATATACATTGGTGAATATAAAACAGTATTTATATTATAAAAAATATAAATTGGTGAATATAAAAGAGTATTTATATTATAAAAAATATAAATTAGTGAATATTTGTGGTCACTGGTAACAGTGTGTGTAGTTTTGGTAGGCTAAAAGGAGCGTTGATGCTGACAGTTACGAAGATACATAATGGTCAGGTTGACAACGTGCGTGACTTTGGCGGTTATGCTGGTAGGTTGCAGTTGAAGGCCACAAAGATAAGCAAAGGATAGGTTGACAGTGTATGTGACTTCAGAAGTTATGATCGTAGGTAAGATATGGGGGCTCCAAGGACACGTTGGCAGTCTACGTAACTTAGCTGCGAAGTTATAGTGACATTTGTGGTGACTGGTAATAGTGTGCGTAGTTTCGGTAGGCTAAAAGGAGGGTCGATGCTAACAGTTATGAAGATACGTATTGGTCAGGTTGACGGCGTGCGTGACTTTGGTGGTTATGCTAGCAGGTTGTAGTTGAAGGCCACAAAGATACATAAAGGACAGGTTGACAGTGTACGTGACTTCAAAAATTATGATCATAGGTAAGATATGGGGGTTCTGAGGACACGTTGGCAGTCTGCGTAACTTAGCCATGAAATTACAGTGATATTTGTGGTCATTGGTAACAGTGTGCATAGTTTCGGTAGGCTAAAAGGAGGGTCAATGCTGATAGTTATGAAGATACGTAATGGTCAGGTTGACGGCATGTGTGACTTTGGCAGTTATGTTGGTAGGTTGCAGTTGAAGGCCATGAAGATACGCAAAGGATAGGTTGACAGTGTACATGACTTCAGAAGTTATGATCATAGGTAAGATATGGGGGTTTCGAGGCCATGTTGGCAGTCTGCGTAACTTAGCTGTGAAGGTGTAGTGACATTGATCACTAAAGTATAATTAGTTAGACTTAACGATGACAAGATTTTGATTAGATGTAAAAAAAGGTTAATTTGTACAAAATCTCAGCTATGAATCGTAAACATTCATTATCTTTCTTTTCGAAGCCAAGTCACATTACATGAAAGTTTAATGTGGCTACCAAGTTGTCAGTTCAAAATTTAAAATCACAACTAGGATATGGTGGTTCTGAGGCAACGCCGACAATTTGCGTAACTTGAGTGGTACATAAATCCAGGCCAAGATTTTGATTAGACATTAAAAAGGATAATTTTATGAGATATGAGCTGTGATTCATCAACATTTATTATTCTTCTTATCAACTTCGGAGCCAAGTTACGTAGGACATTACAATGTCTGCAGTTTTTCTTTACCGATATTCATTAATTTCCTTTTCCCAAGCAAGCCACCTGACATGAAACATTCCTTCAAAATTTATTACAGCTAGCAAGTTGGTGATTATTTTCTTTATATACTCCTCTGTAGTGGAATTGTAGAGCATAGGAGTTTTCTAAATTTCTAAATTTGGATGACAAGTTGGTGATTATTTATGTTTGTATTTTCTAGGCGCTTTCATAGAATGGGTCTTCCAGTAGTTGACGGATCATCAAACGAGAACCCATAACCTATTATGCAACCAAATTTGGATATGGAGGAGGAGATTCAACAAGATGTCCTTAGTCATCTAATGTCTATAGCAAGGGATCATCATCATGCTACCAGTTACGCCAGTTACCTGAGTGACATGTTCGAACTTGAAGTAGAACATGACAAGGTAGAGATGCGCACCATTTTTTATGATTATGGCTTCGACTAGGAGGCATTCTAGGAGGAGATGAATTAGATGATCATGTTATTTTTTGGTCTGCACATTGACTAATCTTTTTTTCTTTGTGGATCTTACGAAAATTTTTGTTACTTGTAAGTTGTAATTTGTAAATACGAACTAATCGAATGTAGTTTTCATTTTGGTTTTGAAAACGGTTTGTCCATAGCTGTTCAGTGAAATTGTGAATTAGTGAATCAGTTTAAGTTACCAGGGTCCAGTATTATGTATATAATATATTGTATACCAGTTTTTGAATTAAATAGTAATACTGTAGTCTGTAAATTTGTAATTTACTATATAGTGTATACAAATGAAACAATGGGAAGTTAGAAGACTCTTTTTCAAATAGTGTTACTGTGTTATTGTTTTTAGTTTTAAGTAATACGCATTGCCCTTATTTTCTAATACTTTAAATTTCAATAGTCAATACACTAAATTCTAATACAATAACAATAGTTTTATTATTTATAAATTGAAAAATATGTAAATTGTCATTAGTAAATTAGAATGCTAAATCAGAGTACTAAATAAATTGGAACCCACTCCAAGCTGTCCTTTATGTATCTTCGTGGCCTTCAACTGCAACCTGCCAGCATAACTGCCAAAGTCACGCACGTCATCAACCTAACCATTACGTATCTTCATAACTATCAGCATCGACCCTCCTTTTAGTCTACCAAAACTACGCACAATATTGTTACTAGTCACCATAAATGTCACTGCAACTTTGCAACTAAGTTACGCAGACTACCAACGTGTCCTCGGAACCCCCATATCTTACCTAGGATCATAACTTCCAAAGTCACGTACACTATCAACCTATCCTTTGCATATCTTTGTGGCCTTCAACTGCAACCTACCAGCATAACTGCTGAAGTCACGCATGTCATCAAAGGCTGTTTTGTAACTTCTCAACGGTTAATTTATTATGATGGTGATCGGTTCCAAAGTTACGCTAAGCTATTTCATAACTTCTCAATGTTTAATTTAATATGATGGTGATCTATTCCAAAGTTACACCTACCTATTTCGTAGCTTCTCAATGTTTAAAACTTTAATTTATTATGATGGTGATTGGTTCTAAAGTTATGCCTGACTATTTTGTAACTTCTCAATGGTTAATTTATTATGATGGTTAGGGGTTCCAAAGTTACACCTGGCTGTTTCGTAACTTCTCAACAGTTAATTTATTATGCTGGTTAGGGGTTTCGAAGTAACACATGGCTGTTTCATAACTTCTCAACAGTTAATTTATTATGATGGTTAAGGGTTTCAAAGTTACGTCTGGTTGTTTCATAACTTCTCAATGGTTAATTTATTTATGATGGTTAGGGTTCTAAAGTCCTGACTAACTTCATGCGTAACTTCGTAAGGGGTTGAAAAGTGAGAGATGGTCTGATGGAGACTAAGTTGCATGCCACATGGAAAGTGGGAAGTACAAGTGTCATCATTCATGCAGCATGCTAGGCTATGTCATAACATCTCAAGGTTTAATTTTTCTGGTTAGTTTAATAGTCCTGAAGTTTTGAAAAGGTGTTGCATGACTTCACAAGTCTCAAAGTTTTCATATTTCAAATTCAAATGGCTAAGGGCCAAGCCCCTAATTTGTAGGTAGCAATTTAGCACAGTTGAGATAGGGTATTAGGGACCTAGGGTTAGAAACTTAGATGTACTGTTAGCGTCACTTCGACAACTCGCTAATTATTTGCTCTTGGATTACTGCCAAATCTATGCTAGAAGAGTGGAAGTGACAGTTGACACGTGACACTTTTCTAAAAAAGGTAATTACTAATTTCATGCATGGGTGACTATGCTTGATGAGACATTGAGATTTTAATTTTTAATATAGTAGGTGGCCTGGTGTCTGGTAGCCTAGTTGTACTTATGAGTTGCTTGTTACTTGTTAGTTATTAAATACAATTCACACTTCAGAGCATCCATAATTTCCAGAGTCAAAGAGCAACCAGAGAGTTTAGTATTTAAAAGAATGGTAGAACAAGGATCTCCTGATGTTGTTGCAGTACTAGAAAAGAGTGCCATTGTGCATTCAAGAATAAAGAGGCCAAACATATATGCTGAAGAATGGATGAAACTGTTGCCTGGATCCTCAAATTTGCAATCAACTAACACTTATGAATGGAGGGACCCTTATGTGTTCTGCAAGGATGCTAAATGCCCAAACACAACTAGGTATGAGCTCTTCATGTTTTTCTATAACAATAGAATTAGAAGCCCTCCTGTTTCAAACCCATGGGACAGGAACTTGGGAAAGTTGATAGTACCTAAGGTATTTTTGGATGTAGACCTCATGAAAGCACTGATTCAAGCATACAATCTAGGCACACAAGCTTTCCACATGCATGACAAGTCTATACTCTGCATGTTAGATAGAGTATCTTTTACTCAAGCTTTCAACCTTCAGGGACCTATGAGCGTGGAGATTGACCTAGCAGGAGAGGAGGCCCTATTTAATAGATAGAGAAATTACTACCATGGAAGGGTTATGAGGAGGCATATTCCTAGAGAAAACAAAGAGGCAGGGTTGTTACCGAAGAAGGTTGCAGATTCATTTGATATTGAGATTTTCTTTCCCTATTTCTAGAATACCATCTATGGTCTACACAAAGTTATTGGACTAGATGGAGGTTCAACAGTGACTCATGACATTTTTTTCATGGCTATAGATATTTAGGATCTGTACACCAACAAGGAGTTTGATTATGTAGGGCACATAATCAATGTAATGCACTCTGAGTTGATGAATGCAAAGACTAATTTGAAAAGCTTCAAGTTCAATCACTACTCCATGTTGATGCACCTGATCCTCTATTTCAATATTGGCTACATCAACCCAGGGTTCATTGATGAGACCGAGAATGAGGGAGGAACTGTTCCAGTTCAGCTGTGGACCAAGTTATGGCATAGAACTTACCATTTCTCTAATTCCATTGCTTTTTATAGTGATTTTTTGGATCCATTAATGAACATGTTAGGTATTGTAAGGGATAGATTTCCTTTACTTGTTAGAAAATTGCTTAGACCCATAGCATTTAATATTGACAATGACATCAAGCACAATTGGGGTGATATGTTTTTTTTTTGAGAATTTTACTATTATAAGAGTGTATGCTTGCCCTCAACCTCCACACATACTGCCAAAATTTGTCCCAGAAAGATTGGCAATAGTAGAATTCTTGTGGCAGCTTATCATGATGGATAAAGAGCACTTAGGCCCTAAAAGACATAAGGGAACCTTTCTGGCAAGGAGGTTCCAAATAGGGGATTTCTCTATAGGTAAAGATGATGTGGAACAAATCCATGAATTCCTTAGACAATTCAGATTTCCCTTTGGTAAAGCAAGGATGTATGACCCTGAAGACTTCGTTAGAGGAGCATTGAGAGAAATGAGGAATCACAATTTGGCTCTTAATCAGCCTATGGTAGAGGAGGATGTTATTAGAAATGTTTATAACAAAGTTACCTATGAAGAGAGAACCTGTAAATGGGAAAATATTGTAAGGGTAGAGGAACAATTGAAAAAGGTAGACCCTACCTTCCCCAGTTTCTTTCCTGATCTCAAATACATTAAGAAAATTGAAATGTGTTTAGAGAATTATGAAGATATTATGTCTAAATTGCCAGACATCCCTGAGGAGAAGGAGGAGGATAGAATAAACCCTGAAGAAGTTGAACCTGATGTGGAGTTTATGGGAGAAACATAACAAGCTGAGCCATCCACATCTGAGCAGGGGCCATCAAAGAAACAAAAGTTGATGAATGTACCACAAAAGGCAAGGCAAAAGGCACTACAAATCCTACCAGGTAATAGCCATTACTTTGCTGACTTAAGACAAAAAAAAATTGAAATCAATGGCAGAAGAGGGAGAAAAGGTCGTAGATGAGTTAGAATTGGCTGCAGCTAGATTGGATGATAGGGTCATCCAAGCTAAAGAGTTTATAGATGATGATGAATTCATCAAGTCTGTTGAGTTTAAAAGTTTTCTCTTTAGAGTTAAGCAGAATGAATTAACACTATCTTTGAAACCAAGGGAATCACAGGAAAAAAAATTTCAAATGATTGAAAAATTATAGGCCTATGATCCCAACAATGAAACATTAAGTGTGGAGGAGGCAAGAGATCTTGTAAAGAGAAGTGGCATGTTGTTGATCCCTAGATGGGACTTGGAGTCCTCATTCCTAATTGACCAAATCAAGAGGCAAGATAAAGTTGTAGCTTATGAAGCTTTTGGCCCTGATGGACTCACAAGGGGTTCTGGATTCAATATGGACACTAAGACACTAGCAGTATGGTGTGTGGCCCCAGAATCTAGTAAGCCCAGATTTCTTGACATCCAAGACACCATACAGGGTAGCCAATTAATATGGAGGTTGTAGGACACTACAGGATCAAAGATAGAAAATCTCCTACATCATGCATCCTCCATGAATAAAGCAGTGGTTGAGGACTTGGAGAACAGGCTAGCCAGGACATTTAGAGATTATGTGGCATCTAGAAAAAAGTTTGAAGAGGAACTGAAGAAGAATTATTTGCTGGATAAGACTATGAAGGAGCTAAAAGATGAAATAAATACTCTAAAAAATCATTCCAGGGCATTTAAAAAGGTCTGTGATGCAAGGGTCCAAACTAAGCATGAGGGGGGCTTAGCTCCAGAACTTGCAATAGAAAAGATAATAATGGACATTGATCAGCCTGAGCCTGCTGATACTAGAATTGCTGAAAAGGAGACTTTGAAGAAGGTGCTATTGCACAGAGTAAATATTTTTAAAGGGAAGTCTCAAATCCTTCATAGTACTTTCATTTCTTTGCAGGGGATAGAATATCAATGTTCTAATGCCTTGTCTGTACTAACCCCATTATTTAATACTTGGGGCCCATACTTGCAATTCTTTGATAGGTTAGTTTTACTAATGGGGGGAAAAATGGAGTTACTTGACAAAATAATTGATATTAAGGAAATGGTGTTATTAGTAAAGGATTTGTATGCATTTTTCACTGGCAAGTTACAAAATGTTTAGGCAAAGCTTAAGGTTTTTGCTGAAGAGTCTGAAGGATATATCCCTACTATTGTGGACAAAGAGGGCCAGTTGAAGGAATTTTAGGAGTGGGCTGATTCTTTCAACCAAATAATGGAATGTAGCAAGGTAGCTTCTTATTTTGTTGGTGATGCTGGCATTTCAACTTTTTATGAAGTTGTGGATGAATTGTACAATCAGGAGATTGACATGAATAAGTTTGCTACTGAATCTTGAGCCATAACGGATGCCAAGTGGAACAAATGCCTTGAATACTTGGAGATAGTTAGAGAGGTAACTTGGCCATCAAAGAGGGACATTGTGGTGTGGGAAAACATTGCAGAGATTCAAGCCTTGGTCTTGCCATATTGACATGGATGATGGAAGTAGTTGAGATAATTATGGTATTAGATGAAGAGCCAATAGAGGGAGGTCAGTTAATTCAAATAGGGTATCTTATGTTTGTGGTTCACCTGCTATGGATACACCTTTGGTGCAAATCAAGACTGATTTTGAAGAATCCAGGCTGCCAGTTGTCACTCTAATAAGTTAATAACTATTTCCAAATTTGTTTAATTTTCCAAATGCCAATGTTAGTTTTTATTTTTTGATCATTGATCATTGACATTGATGTATAAATTTGAAGTTTTGAAATTAAATTTAATAGTATAATACATGGATATTTTGTAATTTTCAATTTTTCTATCATTGTGCCTGTGTAATTTTGTAAAGAGCTCATTGGCTCAAGTCAAGAATCTCAATTCTAATTAAGTAAATTCTTAGTATTAGGAAATTAGGTAATTGACAACTGATAAATTGACCGTGTTGGTAGTATTTTCAATTTTCACAATTGTTTTCAGAATTTCCTGCAATTTTCCTCCCGAAGGCCTAGGCCCTAAATTTTGATCAAAATTTTAAAACCCTAAGTGCTAGGTTGAGATATGCTCTAAAAATCCATTGAACCCTAGAAAGGCTTAGATCGATTCTATTTCATTTGTTACTTTTTCATAATTTCAAGTCACTTAAAAGAACCTTTAAGCATGTACGTGTTACTAATAGACCATCGGCAATGTTCTGAAGTAACGCTGGGTTGTTTCGTAACTTCTCCATGGTTAAGTGGTTAGGATGCTAATGGGTTCTAAACTTCTGAAGGACTCCTGACTAACAGCGTGCGTAACTTCAGAACACTTTGTTAGGAATAGTTGGTTTACAGAGCTTCGCGAGGGTTTGTTGGCCATTAGTGTTGGCGATTAGGAAGCTGTGATGAAGCATTTGGCAGAAAGGCGTAACTTTGGAAAGGTTAATCAGTTACAAGATTAAACAGCTAAGAGGTTACAAAAGGTTTTGTGTGGGACTTCGCAAGGTTATATCAAATTACAAATTTCTTGAACATTCTACAATTACAAAATTCATATATATCCCTGCTATTATGGACAAAGAGGGACACTCTACAATCTACATTACAAAAATCATGAATTCAAAATTTCAAATTACAAATTACAAAAATCAAAATTCAAATTACAAAAATCATGAACAATACTTATTACTTGTACCCATAGGCTTGTAGCTGAATATGAGTTAATTAATAAATTGTCAATAAATTAATAAATATTTAGAATCAAGTCCAATTCCATTATCAATTTATCCAACATTTGTCGACCAATGTGACATGGGATAGTGAGGAACTTTCAAAAAAGATAATAAATTACCATATTTTGATAAATCTCTCATAGGATGCCCTCTAGACATAATATGAAAAATAACACTCATCTGAATGGTCTTTGCTAGGTTTGCTTCATTGGCTGCATGTTTAAACCTAGCCTTGATTGGATTTTTACTACTAGCAATTACTGCCATTCTCTTGTTATGCTCTTCATATTCTATGGCATACTTAACATGAAGACATTCTTCCTTTGATTTCCATCTCACTATTGATATTTCTTGTCCGTCTATGGTCTATTTTTCATAAACCTTACCAATATGCTTTTCTATAGTGTCAAGCTTTAACTACAACTTCTTCTCTTTTAAGTTTCTAGGTACAAATCTTACACCTGCATTCTATTGGTTGTTCATCATTGCTTAGGACTTGTTCAATGAACTAGTACTTTGCTACCCAATCAACCTTAAAATTTCTTGCCATTTCCCACTCCCACCCCATTTTTACTTCCCTTTTTCTTTTTCTCCTACCAACATTATTATTATCTTCATTGCTAGCATTTTCTTCCAGCTGGTTCTACGTATCCCTTATAACATCTTCTTTTGTGCCACCATTGTTATCCTCATTTGATGCATTTTGATTTTCATTTAACTCAATGACAACCCTAGCTTGTGGTACTGGCACTGGTGAGCTACTGTGAATGGATTTTGCACTTGCAATTGCAGATGTTGATGGAGCAGAAACATTACCAACTCCAAAGAAAGCCTTTATGGTAGTATCTTTAAGTTTTGGACATTTTGATGGCCTCCTAGGCCCTTCACTACCCCGAGGAGTCTTACCCTTGTCTAGCTTTCCAATCTCGTCACTGCCCTAAGCACAGTGAGAAGTTTGCATCTCAACCTCCCCTGATATCTGAATCCCTTCAGTAGTAGTAGCCTGAGGATACTCAATCTCAGGATAGTCACCCTTTTCTGACATCTTTACCCAATGACCTCTCACTAGTCACTAGGATTCTAGCCTCTAGGAATTAAAATTAATAGCAATACTATGAAATGTGAACAAATAATTTTATTTGTTTACCTTTGTCCTACTTACTATGATTTCTGACTCTCTGAAATGTTGAATCCTCTATTTACTATTGCAAGATTGCTATTTGTAAATCTGGCCCTCCAAGCTCTGGCTCCAAAAATTTGTAATGACACATGATAAGACTAATTTTAAGTTTTCTAAACTTGATTTGAATTTATATCAATCCATGATTCCAAATTCCAAATTTCCAATTTTTATTTATTTTCAAATTCTCGGGCTTTTGGCAAAAATGTGCCAAGTGCCGACACATGGACCAATAAAACAACTAATTAGCAGGGGGAGAAATACATCATGGACCAATAAAATAATTAATTAATGGGTGGCAAAATAGGTTGTCGTTAAGATAACAATATAAACCATTTGGCTATTTCAAATTTTATATGCAATTCATAATTAATATCGCTAGTGAATAAGAGACTGTTAAAAGAACCACGTCACATTAATTATAGGTGAATATGATGGTCAACAGTGTCAAATGACAAATTTGATTGGCAATTCCAATTAATATTTAGCGGTTACTATGTCAAGATTGGGTGAATATTTGCTAGCCTATACCTACATGATTCGCCAATTTCATGAAACGTTATTCCCAGAATTTTCCAAAAGGTTAATATTGACCACTGAAAATTATGTTGAATATTATTGCTATTTGGAAATGCTTCTCTTAATCTCATATCAATTCTTTTAAATAATTTAGGACCAATAAAACTCATTCATCTATCATAATGTACTAAACATAATATAGATTTTCCTATAACTTTGCCAGTTGTTGACCTTGTAATTGTACCATCTCTTTGATAGGAATGCGCAAAGATGAATGAATTGTAGATGCCTTGATGTTAAATGCTACAACTCCTATTGGTGCAAGAAGTAGAATAGGTGACTGTCCATTGGGTGTTGATTGAGTGAGACTTTCTTTGATTTGACTATTAGATGAGATTTTCCAGTGCCAATAGTGCCTTGTATAATTAGATGTAGTGGTTATTGTACAGTACTTCTTTGGGTATGTTATATAATCATATCTTATGCTTTTTGTTGT
This sequence comes from Chamaecyparis obtusa, assembly GCA_027943335.1. Taxonomy (NCBI): domain Eukaryota; kingdom Viridiplantae; phylum Streptophyta; class Pinopsida; order Cupressales; family Cupressaceae; genus Chamaecyparis; species Chamaecyparis obtusa. The sequence goes on from BSBK01001322.1 coordinate 249,253, forward strand.
TGGACAAACAATTTATAATTAGTTTGCTAATGCATAACTAGATTTTATTGAAAGATTTCTTGATTTGATTGAATGAAATTTGTAGCTGTAGCTTTTTGTAAAGGAGTAATATTATTTTGCAACCAATTATTTCCTGAATCAAAATCTTGATATCCAAGCATATCTAAATTATTTAAATGTATAGGTATGCCTGGATGTAAGCGAGATAAAACTTTCCATTCATCTAGTATAGTATCTTGCATTATGTCTGGATCTGTTGTAGGGCTTGTTGGATCATCTGCTTCTTCTACATCTGATTGTGTTCTATGTACATGTCATGCTTCATATGATCTTGAAAATGATTCCCATTATTGTATTATTTCTTCATCTGATGCTGTAAATTCTATTTCAATATTGTGAAATGGTTTGTATAATAACAGTTCACTCCAGCAAAAATTTGGATAAGAAATCTCCTCTCTGGAAGGAATACTAATAAATCTAGGAGAGACTCTAACTATACAAGGTGATGTTCATTCTTTCCATTTGTTTTTCTTTCATGTAGCTCTAAATGTCCATCTTTGGGTTATCTCAATAAGAGAATACAATTCTAAATTTGGTAGACGTTCCATATAATTATCAATTTGGTTTTGGCATAAGCTTGTTGGCATGTCTAATATTGGTAGAAGTTGAAGATTTTTTTTATTCACATTCAAAGATACAAATTGTCTACTATACAGGGATAAGGGAAGCTTGTATAGAAGATGGCAGGTTTCTTGGGCACCTATATCATGGTCAACAAGATTTTCAAGAAGCATTCTCTGAAGTGTAGCTAGTGCAGGCATTGTACCATTCAAAGTTGATGATATTCTACTTAACATTGCATGATATATTTCTGATTTTTGTTTTGCTTTAACTGCATATTTTTCTATATACTTGATAACTACATCAACTAAAAGAACAAGTTGACAATCTATATTACCTCTCTAAATGGAAAGCATTTGTATGTTATGCAAGTTTAGATGATCATCATTATGTTCTATTGTATGTTAAGGTTTGGCTTTATCTATGAGTGTTAATCGAGATCTTTCTTCTATGGCCCATGGAGCTTTATAACGGCATGATATAGCATCACCTTTTCTTCTTAAACATGTCTGCAAAGAAAATTTTGTGTGATGTTGAATATGATTAACCAAATTAATGTAATCAGAAGCTGCATCTATTGCATATATCATCTTTGTACTCATTAGACAAGGATCATGAAGAGATTTGGAAAAAATCCCTTGATTTCTTTATTGTATGCTCTGTGGATTCCATGCAGTTACATATTGGTCTATGTAATCTAAAGCTTTCTGCATTGATAGATCATTAGTCCATTGTAAATTTTTAATATCTGGTGCATTTGGAAACTAGATAAACCCATGTATATGTGGTGAACCTTTATTTTTCCATTCAAATCTGAAATAAAATTTAAGTCAGTAAATAAACATGTAATTGCATAGGAATTAATAACATTTGAAATAGGTTATTTACCTGTACCAATAGTCATTTTCTCCAATACTTCCTCTTGAAATGTAGTGAATCTATGATGCATATATACAACTGTCAAATGAGGATTTTCAATAATATTTTGTATTCACCATCTTGTAGCCATAGATGGATTTGCTAGTGTGGTGGATGGCATGATATTGTGTAAATCGGGTCATTTGGTATTTGCAGCACTCAGGGTAAAGAAAAGTGTAGGACAACCAATTTGAATAACCATGTCTATTAGTTCTGCTCTTCATTGATTCCAAAAAGATCTAGTCCCACATACAGAAGAGCCAAATCTCATCAGTTGATCTGCTAATTTATCATCAGGTACATCCCGTAGCTTTTGACGAAGATCTTCAATTGTTACAAGTAAAGATCCATCCAATTATTTGTGAATAAACATAGATGTTGTGGCCTGACTTTGATGCCACATGATAATATTCAATATAAAGTACCGAAATCTTGAATGCTGCCCAAATCTATTATCATAGTACCGTAGAAGGTGTAGAGCATAATCATGCAGTTTGACTTCTTTGATACATGGTTGTTTGAATGCAGCCATTCCATTGGGAAACAAAGTTGGAAATGCCATAACAAATAAACCTTCAATTGTGTATTCATTTATAGGAAAATGTGTGATAGGTGGCCATGCAATAGATTTTGTTGTTCGACCTTCACCTAAATGAAACAAAGAACATATTTCTTCTGTTTCTCTACATGAAGCAGGAAGATTACAAACAAATGAGCTATTAAATTCTAGACTATCATCAATTTCATTTTCTTCTATCTCATCTAACATGGATGAGTTATCTTCAATAGGATGACTATTTTCTGCTACATTAAAAATTAGGTCTGAAATATTAGTAGATTGTCTAGGTAATGATGCTAATGCATTTTCATCTATTTGTACATCTCTATAGTATGAGTCATTCATTGTTTTATATTTCAATGCATCATAGACATAGGATTTGATAACATAAAAACTATATTTTTTATTTCCTATACTCTCTTTGTTAACAATGATTATATCCAATGCATCTATTCATCTTGGCAACAATGTTGTGATACTGGAAATGTTTTGAGGAAAACAAATAGTATGACCTTTATATTTGTGTTGATCGCCTTTTGCATATGTAAGTTGCAAAATAGGACTTATTTTCGCTATGAGCATTTGTTCAATTTTTGTTAAGTTTTTCAAACACAATGGTTATTCACCTGGGTCCATATTGTTCCACTTTGAGAACCAATGGCCATCTTTTTCTGAATTACATCTGTAGCATATTAAAGTTTCATCTGACAAGCACAATTTAATTCCAAGATATCTTTCCATACAAACAAAACACTTTGTAAAGTTTGAAATACCATCTATCTTTGTACGGAATTCTTTATGGTACTCTAATCATTTTCAGAGAAAGGTGAACTAATAATATCATCAGTTGTATTTATGGAAGTTGTATGATGTTCAATACAATCAGGTATATGAACTTCTAGCAAGGAAGCATTTTGAATAATAGAATTTGGTAGAAGATATGAATTTTGAAATTCAAGTGGTTCTAAATTTGGTGAGGTGTTTGAACAATGTATATTTGAAGCAAGAAATTCTAAGTTCAAGATTTTGAAAGGTTTCTCGTCTTCTATTGTTGATGATAGTTTTTTTGGCAGTATATCTAGCTCTTAGCATGTGATTTCTGTGATTGTGCTTAGCTTCACTTTCATTATTTGTATTATCCATGATTGCATATATAATTGTCTTTTTTATCTGTAATAATTGAAAATCATAAAATTAAAAAGAATAACGAGATATGGAAATCTAATAAAAAAATAATCATGGTAAATTTGGAAATGCTAGTTATTTATAAGTTGTATGCAGTGCATATATGACTTTCATTTATATCTGTAATAATTGGAAATTGTAAATTTGAAAACAATACTCAGATATGGAAATGTTACGTATAAACAAACATGGTAAATTTGGAAATATTCATTCTTTATAAGATCTATGCATATTGTATTCACAGAAAGTAAAAGGAAAGTTAATGGATAAGACAGTGGCCAACAATGGAGTTGTTTTTACAAGAATCAGTGTTTAAAAGGTTCTATGTGTATTCCTAATATTTTGATATAAATTTTTCAAAATTTTATAAGTATAGTGACTTGCAAAGTAGTATTCCACCAAATGGTAATGGAGAATCAATGAATGAATGGTCATCATTTATTATTTTCTTATCATATATCTATTTTTATTGAATCTAGTCTGTTATTGATGAAGTAAGGCTATTTGATTGTTGGATTAGCAGTACCCTCCTTGGTTTTACAAAGCCATAAATACAGAGGGAAGTCTTGTCCCTACAATTGGTCCAATCATCTTAGAAGTCCATATTTGGATCTAACCCGTCCTTAAAATCTATAGTATGGTTGCTTATGATAGCATAAAGTCTGGTTTGAGGAACCAACACATCCCACACAGTTACTTGTTCCTTTGGTAGCCATTTATAACTCTGGACATGTTGCAGCTGTGTTTTTTCTCTCTCCCATCAGCTATCTATAATCATCTTGACATCTGCTACAAATTTGGTGAGGTCCATTTCTACTTTTATGCCTTCATTTAGAGTGTTATCAAATCTATTTTTTTCAAGATTGCATCAATCAGAAATATAGTGTATATATTAATGATATAGTTTCGATTACTAATATCAAACTAACACCTATTAAATATGTAACAAAAATGGCCTTGTTAACAGAAGGAGCAATTAGTCAAATAATGGATGGTATCTGCATCAAGGAACCATGTTTTTAAATTGTATCATTGCAATCTATTGAACAACAACACACTAAAAGTTCAAAATATTGTCTCAAACTTTCTGATGGTGTGCATACATTCTTTTTCATTTTGCCAGAACAATTTAACACACTTGTAGTGGAGGACACTTTAGTTAAAAGGTTCATTGTTTGTATGGCTAAAGTACCTAAACAATACGACAACTAATACTAATTTAGACAAAAGAAATGCCTAATTGCTGAGGATTGGATAAGATTCTTCTTCATTTTAAAGTTCCATATGTTCAGCCAAGTTTAACCTTTCAATAATGAGTGATTACTTGATAAAATATTTAAAAATGCACACTGATTTTACTATGCTTAAGACTGGAGACTGCGTGAAGACATTTATTTTCCAAGTTGCTAGAAGATTTTCTTAACCTTAGTCAAGTACTAAGATTAAAGATCAATCATCAATAAGATCTTCATTCATACAAAAGTAGACATACAAGTAAAGAGAAAACAATAATAGGAGAGAGAAATTGCAGTGTATTTGTATTAAAATGGACCTGTAAATTACATACAAAGATTCATGCTCTAAAGCTCAGACACAAAATTTAGTACTCTGCTCTGTAGCAATTATACTCAGTTGTTCAATTATCTTTTTATAACTCTTTACAAAATGAGGCTAGAGCCTGTATATAGCTCAACCATCTTGGAATTCTCTTATCAATGAGAATGCAACAAGCTATGGATGGTTGGAGCTCAAAATCTAAAAAAGCATATAAAACAAATTAAAAAAAGTGTTTAGATGATGGAAAGATATAAATATTTTAGAGTGTTCTAGTTCATGGCTCCTTGATCATTGACACCTTTGTTTATAGATATTCATGATAGTTTCTTGAGTTGTTGTGAGATATGATGACCACCATTCTAGCTAACTTACATCATTCTTATTGATAGCTGATCATTCCTGTGCTATGAGGTCAGGTGTCAGCTAGTGTAGGTGTCATCTTAACAACTATTTTAAGAAAGCTTCAAAGTCTGAACAATTATGCTTTGAGTTTCTTGTCCAGCAAAAGAAGATGTTCTAATTGTTACATCAAATACAAACTTGGAATCATATAAATTATTCAAAAGTTGTTTATCTGCACCGGGTTCTGCAAGCAGTAGCTGAAAATCTTCTACATCCACACCCAATAAAGAATTTGTAGGGCCTTCAAAGGCTTTAACATTGTGAAGTTCGCCTAATGGATTTTGTAAATCCATATTAAGCATGTAGGTGAAATCACATATTGGAATATGAAGACAACATTTAGGACATTCATATGTCCTAGTATGATTATGAATAACTTTTTTTTTACATTTTTTCCCATCCACGATTCGTGGACATGAGAGATAATAAAAGTTATCCAAATCAAGTCTACTAACTTGTGTTTTTATGCAAACATGAATCATGGAATGGAAGTCTTTTTTAAAAATGGTAGACATTGTCTGTAGATTTGTAAATCTAGCAAGTATTGTTGGTTCTTTAGTCAGAGAAATAGAAGATTGATCTTCTCCTATTCCTATACACCATGTCAACAGAGCAGTAGTTTCAGTCAAATTTGGATTGATAAGAACATTGGTTGAAAAAATAGTATCCAATGACTTACCAGACCACGAAAGCAAACGAGTAGATTTTATTAAAAGAACAATTATTTTACTTTCCCTAAACAAATTCAGAATTTGTTGTCCTTCATTCTAATAATGATGTCCCCATAGAGTCACTTCAATAGAGTAGCTAGAGATATCTTTGATACGTGTATTATATTTTTTTATTTATGTACCATTTTTTTTCTAATGGTACTTGACGTATTGATAGAAACAAAAATTCCAATCACATCTACTAGTGAATTAACTGGAAAAGTTTCAAGAGATTCAATGCTTTTGATATGGTAATCATGTTCAAGAACTGCAGATTCAACACATGTGAAAGGTATGATTGTTGAAGAACCATGTAGAACTATTTCATATGGATTGGTTGAACTGTTGAATTTTGTATTTGCAACTTTTACAGAACCATTAGAAATCAAATAAAGATTATTTGATTGAATTATTTCATAAAAAATATCAACCATTTCATTGAAACAAGTTATATGTATACTAGTTCCTTGTTTGTCTATACAGGAAAATCCGAATACTTTTCCCTCTTTAGACCCTTTTTTGAAACAATGGATAGGTGATTTTTGTAAAGCACGACCCTCAATTGTCTATAACTTGTGGTATAAGGTCAAGAATTTTATGGGAATTATTGTTGGAGATTTTCCAGTACGCCAGTAATGACTGTATGTTTGTCATTGATGACAACATATGGAAAGTAGCATGCATGGAAGTCTTATACAGTAAGATTTCTATATATGTAGCATGGACATGATATCAGCATGATATCATGGGCAGAGAGGTTAATTGTTAGTACAGATAGTTATATTGTAGTTAGTGTCAGCAGTGTTCCTGACAGAGCTACATGCAGTGTTCTATGTATAGTTGTTCGTAAAATTATCATGGAGCCTTGCGCGCTTGGATATATGTTGAAGACATGTTAGTGATGTTAAGTTCATGGATGCATGGTTTGATGATGAACACAATTAAATTTATGAAGTCATTATTCACCAGTAGCAGTTTCCTGTCTTTGTTAAGAAGAGCCGACATAGATTTTATTGGTTCTTGAGTTGCACCTATCTTGAGGGTATGCACCCTTGGAGTCAAGCTTGGAGAAGTGTTATTGATGTTTGGTTAAGAGTTATTGAGTTAATTCAGCTTGAGGAGAAAGATCCAGTTGTTTTGGTAGAGTCGATAGTGTGTAGCGTGCATCTACATTTATTTTATTAGACAGGTCCCAGATTGTGTTGCCTGCTTAATAGAGCCAACAAAATGTTTGTTGGAGTTTATTATGGTTTCGCTAATATGATTTCAAGGTGGTTCTAATAGGCTAATTTGATTATATCATTTGGAGGAATGATATTTATAGGCAGTCATTTGTGATTGTTGAAGTGTGGTTCATAGTTGATTAAGTAGAGCAGAGTAGAGTGTGCGAAGTGTTGAGCCATCAAAAGAAGGTCTATGTGACCAAGTAAAGTACTTATGCTATTCATTGGAATTGATCCAGACAATAGGTCAAAGCACAGTTCACCAAGATCTAGATATAGTGTGTATCTATTATTTAGAAGGTTATAGCCTTCACCCATTTTAGCAGTGAGCTCTCAGATAGTGTGGCCTCTCCCCTAACAATGACAATTGTAAAAGACTCCTAACAGGGTCCAACCCTTGACTAGGTCTATTGTACTTAATATATTGTAAAGCTACTCCTAACAGGGTAAAGGATCTTCTAACAAGGATCATTATACACTAGTACAAAATATTAGTGGGTATCAAGTCCCACCAGGGTTTTTACATATTTGAGTTTCCCCGTAACCAAAATATTGGTGTTGTGCTCTTGTGTTCTTTCATTGTGTTTATGCTTTATGTTTAAGTATACTTAATTGGACAAAGAATTGAATCTTGTAGATAACTGATTCACCCCCCCCTCTCAGTTATCTCTTCAGACTATTCCTAACAATTGGTATCAGAGCCAAGTGCCTCAAAGATAATGTTTAACAACTTGAGGTTGATCAAATGGCGTACTTTAGGAAAGAAAGTCCTAAGTTTGATGGAGAGAATTATCTTGATTGGAAGAACAAGATGGTGACTCATTTGCAGTGCATTGCTTTTGAAGTTTTTGATGTGACTATCAAAGCAACTAAGATACCTACCCTAGAAGACCTTGCACAAGAAGATGCTACTAATAGGAAAAAGGAATTATTTCATCATAATGCTATTGCTAAAGAAGCCCTTATCAGCACCCTATCTGATGGAGAGTTTTCAAAAATAAAAAAGGTGGATACAGCCCACAAAATATGGAAGCAACTAGAAGACATATTTGAAGGAGACAAACAAGCAAAGGATGCATGTAGAAAGACATGGAAGAAAAGATACAATGCATTAGAGATTCTTCCTGAGGAAAACATCAGAGCTTACAATCAAAGGATAAATGAAGTAGTTGCTAGAATCAGAAACAATGGTGGAGAGATTTCAGAGGAGAAAATTATGGACAAATTGATGACTACTCTTACTCCAGAATATGAAAGCAAGATCAACATCCTTGATGAGACCATGTAGCTTACATCAAACTTCAAGAGAGAGACTTTGATTAGAAAAATCTCTAATTTTTAGATCTCAAGATTGAAGTCAAAACCAAAGAGTGAAATGGCCTTCAAAGCAATAGTTCATGGTAAGAAATCTGCAAACACTTCTGGCAATTTTGATGATGATGATGAAGAGAAAACTCTAGAGGATTTCATTTCTATGATTGCTAAAAGAGAAAAGAAAGGGAAAGGAAAATATGAAGTTCAATTACCATTTAAGTGTTTTTCATGTAATAAGATTGGTCACTTTTCTTCTAAGTGTCCTACTAGAGCTAGAAAGTTCAAAAAGGATTACAAGCCTAAGTATTTTAAGGAATGCTACTATGCTGGAGATGGAGTATCAAATGATGAATCTGGTGAAGAAGAAATTGAATTCATTATTATTGTAGATAAAATGAATAATAAGATAGCTCATGAAGAGAAGAAAGGAAATCAAGAGCTAGCATTGATTTCACAAGCTAACATAAGGACAGACTGGATTATAGATAGTGGTTGCTTACATCACATGACAGGTGATAAAGGTAGGTTTGATCATTTGGAAAAATACAATGGAGTTGTGGCTAGATTGGGAGACAACACTCCTAAACCAATAGTTGGTAGAGGAACCATCACTTTGGATGGAAAGAATAGTACTTATGATGTTCTTTATGTTGATGGTTTGAAACATAACCTTCTTAGTGTTGGTTAGTTACTTGGAAAAGGCTATCAGTTGGAGTTCAAAGATGAAAAATGCATCATTAACAACAAGGATAGTGTTATGATTGCATTAGGCACAAAGACAAGAGGTAATGTTTTTCAACTCAATTCATAAGCAAGTTGTTTTGTTTCTAAAGTTGATGACAGTTGGTTGTGGCATAAGAGACTATGTCATATCAATTTTGATAATATAGTAAAGATAAGCAATGTAAAAGCAGTAAGAGATCTACCTAGCATAGCAAAGCTAGTTGATACTATATGCAGGGAATGTGTGATGGGGAAGCATGTGAGAAATTCATTCAGGAGCAAGTAGAATTCAACAAAGAACAAGTTGGATCTGATTCATACTGACCTATGTGGTCCAACTCAAACAATATCATACTATGGTGAAAGGTATTTATTTTTGTTTGTTGATGATTATACTAGAATGATGTGGGTTACATTCTTAAAAGATAAGTCAGAAGCATTTGAGAAGTTCAAAATATTCAAAGCTAAGGTTGAGAATGAATTTGGACTAAAGATAAAGTGTTTGAGATTAGATAGAGGAGGAGAATCCACCTCTGACAGATTCTATGAGTACTGTGAAGAACATGGCATAAAGAGATAGTTAAGTGCACCTAGAACCCCTCAGCAGAATGGAATTGTAGAGAGAAGGAATAGGATCATTCTTGATACAATGTGCACCATTATGATAGAAGGAAAAGTTGCACACACCTATTGGAGAGATGCGGTCAATACAATAGTCTATACCATCAATAGAATTCAATTGAGGCTAGGCACTAACAAAACACCATATGAGCTATGATTTGGTAATGATCCCATAGTAAAATACTTTAGAATCTTTGGAAGCAAGTGCTACATCAAGAAGGATGAAGTAGTAGGCAAGTTTGATGCAAGAAGTGATGAAGGTATTTTTCTTGGTTACTCTACTAAAAGTAAAGCCTATAGATGTTTCAATTTAAGGTTGATGAAGATCATTGAAAGTGCTCATGTAAAGATTGATGAAAAGTTTATGATTCAAGAAAGATATCATGATTACTCACCCATGATTGAGGAAGAACCTAGACCCTCTACTAGTGAGACAGTTATTGAAGAAATTTTTGACAGTATTGATGTGTTATTCAATGACCCTAAGACAAGTGAAGAAGAAACTCCCAAGGTTGATAAGTTAGCATCACCCAAAGCTCCAAAGTTTACATCAAGAAATCATTCCAAGAGAGACATCATTGGAGATTAGAGTGCCAAAGTCCTAACAAGGTCCCAAGCTAAGAACTCAACTAGCAGTGAAGCGGTATGTTTACTATCTCAAATTGAACCTTTAAGTGTTGAAGATGCATGTAATGATTCAGATTGGGATGATGCTATGAAAGAAGAACTTGCTCAGATTGTTAGGAATGACACTTGGGAACTAGTCCCAAGACCTAGTGATAAGAATGTTATTGGAACAAAATGGATATTCAGAAATAAGATGAATGAAGATGGTACAAAAGTAAGAAACAAATCAAGATTAGTATGCAAACGATATGCACAAAGAGAAGGCATTGATTATTCTGACACATTTTTACTTGTGAGTAGATTAGAAGCTATTAAGTTGTTTCTAGCTTATGCTATAGTCAAAAACTTCAAAGTTTATCAGATGGATGTCAAGTTAGCATTCCTAAATGGAGACTTGAAAGAAGAAGTATACATTGAGCAGCCAGAAGGATTCACCTTATCAGATAGACCTGATATGGTATGTAGATTTAAGAAGGCCCTTTATGGACTTAAGCAAGCCCCTAGAGCATGGTATAAAAGACTAGATGGATACTTAACAAAGATTGGATTCAAGAAAGGAGCAGAAAATTGTAATCTATTCATTAGAGAGACATCCAAAGGTTTGCTTCCTGTAGCTATATTTTTTGATAACATTATCTTGGGAGGTAATGACAAACTAAGTACTGAATTTTCCAAAGAAATGCACAATGAGTTTGAGATGAGTATGATTGGTCCTATTAAATACTTTTTGGGACCAAATGTGTAGCAGATAGAAAAATGAATTTTTATTAATCAGTCAAAATATGTGAAAGAGATACTGAAGAAATTCAAGATGGATTATTGCAAGCCAGTAGGAACACCTATGATCACTGGATGCAAGCTTACAAAATAAGATGACTCACCAAAAGTAGATATAACATTGTATAAGTCTATGATTGGTAAACTCATATATCTTACTCAGACTAGACCTGATATTTCAAATGTAGTTGGCATAGTTGGAAGATTTGCAGCAGAACCTAAACAAAGTCATTGTTACCCTAACTTTCCTATGCATGAAAATTTGGCTAATATCTATCCCAAGGTCTCTATTTTTATCCTACCAAGCATCCCTAAAAATTTCATGGGTTTATGTCCTTCCTTCTAGTCTCTGCAATTTGTTTCATTCCCTGGTTTGCAGGTCAAAAAAATTCATAAAACTAGCCGTTAGAGGAAAAAACCCTAAGTAAGCCCTAAGCCAGTTTCTATTTTCATGTTACTTTATCTCAGCCATTTAAGTCCTCAAAAAACCCATGTGCACTTTATTCTCATTGGTCGGTCGTAGGTTCTCTAAGTTCTCCAGTGGTTCCCCTTTTTATTTGGTGATTTAGTGACTACATTGGTTCTCTTAGTCACCAAATGTTTGGCAGTTAAGTCTTAACATCCCGAGACCCAGCGAAACAGCTAACCTTTCCTCAGTCGCGTAATCGCTAAGTTCTTTGGCGGTCTTAGATAACTGGGGGTCCCAGCTATGAAGATCAATGACTGGCATATCTTCGCATAACCTTTTTCTGATACATGCGATCTTACGTCGACCATTGGATCTTCCAAGTGTCCAGTGCTTCAAAGCCTTGTGTGGGTTCGATGCCACGTATTTTGATTTGGCAGCTTCTGATTAGTTGAGAGTAGTGATGTGGAGAATGTGTCAGTGGGGCTTATTTTAACTAAGATCTATGATAGTCTTATGATCTGAAGGAATCTATCAGTGCCATGCAATCTTGAGACAGTCGTCTGATTAGATGCCAAGGTTTCTTAGTGGGTCCACTGCCAAGTGTGCATAGTTGGTGGCATTTCATTGGTCCACATAGCGATGACTAGAATTTGTTAGTGGGGCCATGTTAGGGTTCCTACAGGGATGTTAGAGGGATGAGGATCGATGACTGGTGTATCTTCGTGAAGAGGTTTTCTGACACATGAGATCATGCACCCGCCGTTAGATTGGAATCTCAGTTGCAGTGGGTCTGATGTCAGAAAGAATGCGATGTGGATCCATTTGGCATCATTTGATTGGTTGGTAAGTGTGCTACATGGTGGTTGTTAGTGGGTCCATGGGGTCAGGGATTTCTAAAGAGCTTAATGTCTAATTTGATCTGGTGGTTATCATTATACCGAGGATCCAAGATGCTTGAATTTTAGCATCGCGGTATAATGACAACCATCTGATGCGCTCTCAGGGCCGTGGGTCCAAGGTCTACCCTATCACACTGATTTTCTCACATTTCATTGGTTGCTAACTTCCAGGTGGTGTTTGACTTGTCAGAGATGGATTTTCAGCTATTTTTCACATGCATCGTGGCTGCTCATCTACTGGGAAGGGTTTCTCATCGACGGTCACATTTTAAAATGACCAGGCTAGCTGATAACATTTAAATTCAAATTTCATGCAAAGGTTTTGCTAGGGTTTTACGTTCTTTCAACCATGCACGACATCAGGTAGCTCAAGAATTTAATTCTCAGGATGGTTATGGTTGAGAGGGTGATGGAGATGACTGTTGGCCGGCATTGTAGGGTACTGTGCTGCATTTTCATGCTAGGAGGTGCTAGAAAGTGTTAGGGCCACCTTTTGAATAGTAATTCTTCTAGGGAAATATGATCAGATTTGTGAGCCTTCATGGCTTAGTCGAGTTATAGGTGGGTAGATGAGTCGAGGTTGTTGTGTTTGCAAGTGATTTTATTTCAAAAGGATCAACACACAAAGGGAAGATTTGATCTGATTGCCGGTGTTCTCAGAGTTTTGATGATGGGTCATCAATATAGCTAGGGCTTGATTATTGTATTGTAAAATCTTGTAACCCTAGTTAGGTTAGGTTTTTGACTCCTACCTGCATGCAGTTAAGTATGTATATATTGTATTTTTGGAGCTTTTGACCTCAGAGTTGGACAATTGTAAAAGAATTTCATTTTTCTTAAGGGTAATCTGTGGTATCATTTCTACCCTCTGGCTTATACAGTTGTAAATCTTTCATTGATGATTCAGATATTGCAGAGGTATTTTGTGACAATCCTTCATGTCCCTATGCTTCCTTGTCTAAATTATCTCTTATTGAATCAAAGTATATGATGTTTTTGGTGGTATCTTAGGGTTCCTAATCCCTCTCTCTTTCTCCAATTTTGTGTATTATTGTGGGTGATTTGATTTGAATGCTCTTGTTGGTATACCTCAACCCCCTGACTATCTATCTCATTCCTATACCGAGTTGCAGAGGTGAATGTTTGTTTGTAGGTCATAAATTGTGTCTAAATCCCTTAGGAATGCTATTGTTTATGAAATCCTTTCTTTCCCTGAATAGCCTCTTTCTATTGCAGACCCTTCTATGAAATACTTATGCAATCCTATTTAGTGAGTTATGATCTCCTAGAGCTGAGTTGTTCATTATTTTCATCCTCTATACTGAGATCCAAAACCTAATTTCGGTGTATCACCTAGTAGGTAGTTTTCTTTCAAGTCATTTCCCTTTCCAAGCATTCCTTATATCCCTTTCCCTCAAAAGTTTACTTTTCTTGTCAAGAAGCAAATTAGGATGATTATCCAAGAGGAACTAGCCTAGAACCTGGAGGTCTCATCTTAGTTATCATAGGTCCCACAACCTAGAGATGATTCCCATGTTATACTAGGTTATCAAGACTATGAGAGCTTGAAACAAGGGTGCAAACTTAGTGTATAATAATTCTGGCACGCCCAATGGGACTACAAGTAAAGAAGTTCATTGTTTAAAGTTATGTTATCTCTGATATACAAATTGCATAACACAAACTTAAAGAAGTCATTTCATCAGGTATATCTGGTGACTCCACTGGTTTCAAGGATCAGGGCTAAGCTTGTTCAAGATTTATGAGAAAGATTGAGACTAGAAGCTCAAAGCCTACCAAATTTTTAGAATTATCCTCAAAAAGAAGCTACAAAGGTAGGTCAACTCAAAGAACACCCTCTGTAAGGAGAGTTGAATCAACACCATCGGATACCTCAAAAAGGAGACCTTTTCCCTTTCATTTCAGAAGGAGAGGCAGATCTCTAACCAGAGATCTAGAAGAAGATCCAAGTCCAGCATCAAATACAGCCCATATAGTTGTCAATCTTCAGATTCCAACTCCTATAATGGCTAGACAGTTTGCCTTTGCACCATTCAACCAAGGGATTTCCATTACCCTTTTCTCAACATCATGATGTGCCCTTGGTGGCACTAAAGAGTATACCTGATTTCACTGGTGAAGGGAAAACAACTACTTTTGAGCACATAAGAGATGTGACCACCATCTACAACATACACAATATTACTCAAGAAGATGTGGCCACAAAATTATTAGCGGCCTCTCTAAAGGTAAGGCTCTTGAATGGTTTAGAACTCTAACTATTGGTTCTATTACTTGATGGGATGAGTTAGGGGATGCATTAAGTAAGCATTTTGAGGATAAATCAGATAACTTGTCTCTAGTTGAGCAGTTAACAACCATTAAGAGAGACCCTCAAGAGCAAATGACAAATTACAATAGTAGATCTTCCTCAAAACATGGAATAGAATTCCAATTTCTATAAGACCATCAGCTGACCATACTTTCCTATATTACTTACAAACCCTAAATGGTCAAATTTCTATCATGATCTAGTCTATGGGTGGTACTTCCTTACCCCAAGCTTTTGACATAGCTGTCAGGGCCGAAAATTGTCTAATCCAAGAAAGCATGATACAAAGAAGGCCACCTATGCCCATTTTTCCTAGCCTTCAACCCATTACACCTACACAAGTACCCCCATTTACTCCTATTCACACCATATTAGCACCTCAGGCTAGTACCAGTGGTCAAGAGCTAACAGCTAGTTTCTCTCAAGAGCTACAAGAGATAAAGAACAGTTAATAGAGAAGTCAGCAAGAGATGACAAACTTGTTGCAGACCTTGACTAAAGAGGTCACAAATCTAAAGAAGCAAGGTCAAGGAATTAGACCACCATTTCAGTCACAAGGCCAAGGTCCCAATCAGTAATATCAAAATCAAGGACAGCCTTATCAACAAAATAGGCCACCATACCAAGAAGGGTATCAAGGACAAAGGCAAAGTTTCAATCAAAGACCATTCCAACCATATAACCCTATACCTCTCAATTCTGTAAATCCAGTGAGGGATATGGTTCCTAGTCAAAATAATATGGCTATGGATAATGAATGGTGTTTTCCTTGTAATCAGCCTCACAATCAGGCTACATGTTCAAATGGATAGATGAACCAAGCTTTAATGGTTCAAAATGCCTCACAAGCTCAATTAGAGGCTTCATATAGTGGGTTAGTTCCCCAACAAGAATCACAAGAGCATGAGACTGCTCTCTTCAATTCGGAACAACCAGACTTCAATGGAGTCAATGATGAAGTTGCTTTTTTTGCCTATACAAGAGCAAAAAGAAGAGCTCAAGACATGGAAAGAGTGGATTCCAATGCCAAAGCTACTACATCTACAGAGATGATGTAGCAAGTTACTCCCATCACACCTAAGGAGGTTCCTATCATCACAAGCAAAGAGAGCCAACATTCCAAAGAGGTGGAGCCCATCATATTGAATGCACAACAAAGAGTACACACTGTAACACCTTTTAATATTGTAGACAACATGAAGAAGGTGAATGTCACCATGTCTATGTGGGACTCTTTGGCTCTTTCGGGACAGCCTGAAATTTTGAAGAAGGCCATGAGTGATGCAACAACTCCTCAACCTACAAAAGAAGCTGCAAAGCCAGTGTTGGTTAACACTAATCAAGAAAAGGAGGCTCCAAGTAGCAACTCCAAAGGTAATACCATGCAAGGTAGGAATTCAAATCCACCTCCCTTTTATGTATCTCTAATTATTGCAAAATCTTTAGTACATAATTGTATGGTAGATAGTGGAGCTACTAGTACTGCCGAAGAAAGTAGCCAGCCAATTAGGACTGAAGTATGAGCCCTTCCAAAAGAAGGTCACACAACTTGATGGATCCTCAATCAATACTATAGGTGTGGCTAAGGATACTAGTCTAATCCTTCATGCTAGTCCTAATTTCTCCATCCTTCTTGATATATATATCATAGATCTCCCTGTCTTATTTTCTATATGTCTGTCAAGGGAGTTTACAGCCAAAATAGGAGGCTACCTATCTTCTGATTGGTCTCACATGCTTTTTCATACAAGGTATGGGACCAAGGCTACCATTAAATTAGAACCATTGGTAGCACACCATATAGAGCCATATGTATCCAATGCCATCAATGTAAACAGCCCTATATTTGATAACAGTGACTTCCAAACTATTAGTGAAGCAAACAAAAAGATAGAGAGTATGCCTGATATTCTTCTAGATGAAAGAGCTTCAGAGGCCCAAGAAAATCTTGTTAGGGATTGTGGTTTGGGAATCTATTTGATACAAGAAGGTGGGTCCATAGAACCAAGCCTTTTCAAAGAAGACACTGATTCAGAGGATCAGAATAATTAGGTTTGGGAACTTTTTTTTTATGGAGCTAGAAGTAGACATGGTTCTGGTGGTGGTGCTATACTAGTGTCCCCAAAAGGAGAAAGGTATTATACTACCTTTAGATTTAGTTTCTCCTACACTAGCAACACTGCAAAATATGAAAGTCTAGTCAATGGACTAGAGAGGGCTAGAAAAAGAGGGCTTAAGGCCTTAAAATTTTATGGTGATAGTGAGTTAGTTGTCAATCAAGTAAGAGGGATAAGTGCAACCAAGAATGACACTTTGAAAGCATACAAAGATGGAGTTTTGGATGCAATTGAAGATTTTTGTGCTTTCAACATTGTTGCTATCCCTAGGAAGCTAAATCAAAATGCAAATAGGTTAGCTGTTGTTGGATCTCAGTATGATATTCCAAATAGCATTTCAAAAGAGGTAGATCAATAGCATATCAAGGTGATTGTTAGACCATCTATTCCTGATAATGATGTCAATTGGCAAGTGTTTGACAATGATGAATAAATTCTGCATTTCTTGTTTGAAGAAGATGTTTTTTCAGAACACAATCAAGATAGGCTATCACAAAACTATGGTGATCAAGTGATAAAACTGAAATATAATAAGATGCCTAGAGATCTTGTTACATTAGAGACTATTTTCAACAAGGATGATGAAGTCAAGAAAAATAAAGTTGGCCTGGTAGTCCAACAAGAACATTGTGTTGAATTAGAGTTGGAACCAGGCAAGAGCTTACAATTTGGGAAAGTGAACACTGAATTAGAAAAGCAAGCTTACACTTAGCTTTTCAAAGAATTCAGTGATGTATTTGCATGGCAGTATGAGGACCTCAAGGGTTTTGACCTTACTCTTGCTCAGCACACCATTGAATTAGAACCTAATGCCAAACTAGTGAGGCAAAAGCAGAGGCCTATTAATCCCAAGCTTGAGCCACTTATGCATAAAGAAGTACTCAAACTAATAGAAAGTGGTATCATCTACCCCATTAAGCATACTAGTTGGGTTTCCAACCTTGTTCCTATTAGGAAGAAGAATGGGGAATTGAGGTTATGTGTTGACTTCAGGGATCTTAACAGGGCCTCATTAAAGGACCACCATCCATTACCCTCTATAGAACAAATTTTACAATGTGTCTCTAGATCTAAGAGATTTTCATTATTGGATGGCTATTCAGGATACAACCAAATCTTAGTGAATGAAGAGGATCAATATAAGACTGCATTTACAACCAAGTGGGGAACCATGGCTTATCAAAATATGCCCTTTGGTTTGTCAAATGTAGGTGCTACATTTCAAAAGGCAATGGATATGGCCTTTAAAAGCCTCATGTACAAGTTTGTAATGGTCTACTTAGATGACATAACTATCTATTCTAAGCATGCAGCAGACCATATCAAACATTTGAGGAAGATTTTTGAAAGGTGTAGAGAATTTGGGATATCTCTTAATCCCAAGAAATGTGTGTTTGCAGTCCATGAAGGAAAATTGTTGGGATATGTAGTATCCAAAGAAGGGATCACAGTAGATCCTTAAATAATTGTAGCTATCCCAGAGCTACCCTTACCACATCATAAGAAGAGTCTCCAATCTTTCATAGGAAAGATTAATTTTGTTAGGAGGTTCTTGCCTAATATTGTAGATTTACTCAAGCCCTTGACAGCCATGTTGAAGAAGAGTTTAGCTTTTAGTTGGACCAAAGAAGGGAAAGTCAGTTTCCAAGCTATCAAAGAAGCCTTTACAGAAGCTCCTACCCTATTAAACCCAAGTTTCAATAAGGATTTTATCCTTTATGCTTATGGAGGTCATGATGCCATATCTGCAATGTTGACCCAAGAAAATTCAGATGGATTGGAGCAGCCTATTGCTTTCTTTAACAAAGGTTTAGAAGAGTATGAGCAGAGATACTCTTTTGTAGAAAAACATGTGCTTGTTGTGGTGAAGAGCCTTAAAAAGTTTAGATATTTGTTGACCCATAGCAAGGTACACTTGAAAGTTACTCATCCAAGTGTTAAAGAGTTTTTACTTTCCAAGGACCTAAATGAGAAAAGAGCTGGTTGGATCACCAAGGTGATGGAATATGACATAAATATTCAAACTACTAAGCTAGTTAGAGGAAGAGGTCTTTGTGAGCATTTGGCAGAGGATGAAAGTTCAAAGAAATTAGAGCAAATGGATGCATCTCTGGTGGTGCATTCTCCAGAAGAACAAGTCAAGGCAACTAGTTGGTTGCCTAACATGATCAATTACTTGAAGATAGAACAATGTCCTGCAGGTTTGGATTTAGCAAAGAGAAGATATTATAGATTACAATCTATTCCTTTTGTGTTGATAAATGAAGTTCTTTTTAGAAAAGATCACAGTGGTGTCCTTTTAAGATGCATAGATTCAGAAAAGATAGCTGATGTCCTATTTGAGTTTCATGATGGACCTTCTGGAGGTCATTTCTCTCCTAGGAATACTGCTTTTAAAATCATGAGGGCCAGATACTATTGGCCATCTATCTTTAAGGATAGTCCTGAGTATGTGAGGAAATGCATCAAGTGTGCCATGTTTGTAGGAAAAGAAAGGCTTGCAGTCTCGCCCCTACAACTAGTTAGAATAGAGCAACCCTTCATGAAGTGGGGCATAGACTTCATTGGAATGATTAATCATCCATCTAGTGTAGTACATAAATGGATAATTACTACAACAGATTACTTCACCAGATGGACAGAAGCAATTGCTTTAAAAGAATCAAATGAGAGTGTTGTCTTAGGTTTTTATGATGATATAATTCATAGATTTGGTATTCTAGATTCAATAATTTTAGATAATACATTAGCATTCATAGGCCTCAAAGTATCAGAGTGGGCAATCAAGAATGGCATTTATCTGAATACTAGTTCAAATTATTACCCTCAGGGCAATGGCTTGGCAGAATCAATGAACAAGAACTTGATTAGGATAATCAAGAAGACTATGCAAGACAATCAGAGGGATTGGCATACTAAACTAAGGTCTACCTTGTGGTTAGATAGAATTACCTCAAAAAATATCATTGGGAACTCTCCTTATGTGTTAGTGTATGGCAAGGAGGCTAAGTTGTCCATTTCAATTGAATTACCAGCTCTGGACTTGGCCACTCAATATGTCCTATTTGAAGAGGAGGATCCCTTGCAGATCAGACATGCTTAGTTGATGGAGTTAGAGGAAATCAGAGACAAATCCATGAAGGATATGGAGTTCCACCAGATTCAAACAAAGAAAAGCTTTGATAAAAGAGCCAGGAATAGAAATTTCAAAGTTGGGGATGTGGTCCTCAAATGGGATGAGTTCAAATAAAGGCCTGGCAGACATACCAAATTTGATTCATTTTGGGGTGGACCATTTGTTATAACAGAGTGCAAGGGATCCAATTCTTTCCAGCTATCAAATCTTGAAGGATGCAATATCAGTCAATGGTTTCCACCTGAAGCCCTATTTTGAGGTTAATCCCTCTCTATAAATTCTTGTAATTATGTGTTTTCCTTCTTTCTTTCCCTAGTTTCTAGGTTAGTTTCCTGCTTTCTAAGAAGTGCATGTGCAAAAGTTTGTCTCCCTATGTTCAGTTTGTCTCTATCAAAGTTTTGTGTTCCTGTAGTGCCCCCATGCCCAATGGATTATTTATAGGCCACTGCTCTATGGCTAGTAGGCTGACATCTAATAGAAATCACCAAAATGTTACCCTAATTTTCTCATGCATGCAAATTTGGCTAATATCTATCCCAAGGTCTCTATTTTTATCTTGCCAAGAATCCCTAAAAATTTCATGGGTTTATGTCCTTCCTTCCGATCTCTACAATTTGTTTCATTCCCTGGTCTGCAGATCAAAAAAATTCATAAAACTAGTTGTTGGAGGAAAAAACCCTAAGTAAGCCCTAACCCAGTTTCTATTTTCATGTTACTTTATCTCAGCCACTTAAGTCCTCAAAAAATTGATGTGCCCTTTATTCTCATTGGTCGGTCGTAGGTTCTCTAAGTTCTCCGGTGGTTCCCCTTTTTATTCGGTGATTCAGCGACTACATTGGTTCTCTTAGTTGCCAAATGTTTGGCGGTTAAGTCTTAACATCCTACGGCCCAGTGAAATAGCTAACCTTTCCTTAGTCGCATAATCACTAAGTTCTTCGGTGGTCTTAGATAACTAGGGGTCCTAGCTACGAAGATCAACAGTTGGCGTATGTTCGCATAGCCTTTTTCTAACACATGCGATCTTATGCCGACCATTGGATCTTCCAAGTGTGTAGTGCTTCAAAGCCTTGTGTGGGTCTAATGCCACGTATTCTAATTTGGCAGCTTCTGATTGGTCGAGAGCAGTGATGTGGAGAACATGTCAGTGGGGCTTGTTTTAACTAAGATCTATGGTTGTCTTATGATCTAACAGAATCTATCAGTGCCATGCAATCTTGAGACAGCTGTCTGATTAGATGTCGAGGTTTCTTAGTGGGTCCACTACCAAGTGTGCATAGTTGGTGGAATTTCATTGGTCCACATAGTGATCACTAGAATTTGTCAGTGGGGCCATGTCAGGGTTCCTACAGGGATGTTAGAAGGATGAGGATCGATGGCTAGCGTATCTTCATGATGAGGTTTTCTAACACATGAGATCATGCCCCCACCATTAGATTGGAATCTTAGTTGCAGTGGGTCCGATGTCAAAAAGAATATGATGTGGATCCGTTTGGCAGCATTTGATTGGTTGGTAAGTGTGCTATGTGGTGGTTGTCAATGGATCCATGGGGTCAGGGATATCTAAAGAGCTTAATGTCTAGTTTGATCCGGTAGTTGTCATTATACCAGGGATCCAAGATGCTCGACTTTTAGCATCATGGTATAACGACAACTGTCTGATGTGCTCTTAGGCCCGTGGGTCCAAGGTCTACCCTATCACACTGATTTGCTCACATTTCATTGGTTGCTAACTTCCAGGTGGTGTTTGACTTGTCAAAGATGGATTTTCAGCTATTTTTCATGTGCATCATGGCTGCTCATCTACCAGGAAGGGTTTCTCATCGACGGTCACATTTTAAAATGACCAGGCTACCCATTAACATTTAAATTCAAATTTCTTGTGAAAGTTTCACTAGGGTTTTACATTCTTTCGGCCATGCACGACGTCGGGTAGCTCAAGAATTTAATTCTTAGGATGGTTATGGTTGAGAGGGTGATGGAGATGACTATTGGTCGACGTTACAAGAAACTGTGCCATGTTTTCATGCTAGGAGGTGCTAGAAAGTGTTGGTGCCACCTTTTGAATAGTACCTCTTCCAACGAAATATGATCAAATTTGTGAGCCTTCATGGCTTAGTGGAGTTTCATGTAACGCCCCACTAGGAAACCCAAGAGGACAAGACATAAACCTCTATAAAATGCAAGTAGTAAATTTCTTATTTTAATTTTAACTAGAATAATATTCATCATTACACTTCATATTTCTAAAAGAAGAAATAATTTTCTACTACTTGAATGTAATATTTATACAACTTAAGTCCTCACGGTTCCCCTCACGTCGCTACTAAAGCAACATCATATAAACCATTTACATGCATAAGATATTCATGGAATCATGACCTTAAAAGATCTACGTTCATTTTAATGCATCAAGTTAAATGTCCCTAACTTATTTCTTTTATTAAACATAAGTTAATCATCCAACATCATTATTCCTTTTATCAACTCATTCCATAAATTCATATTGATTTCATCTATATCTACTATCCTTTATATCACTTTTCTCTAATAATTTAGGTAAGAGATTAATATTCATTAAGGTAGGCATCATCCTAGGTACTTCATTAACATGAACCAAGTATTAACATTAAAATCAAATTACTATTTTATTGCATTGTTTCATAACCATTCATTGTTAATAATTCCAATCACTAATCTATCATTTCTCAATAATTTCCTTGGATTCTTTCATCAAGAGAGAATACATTATTGTTGTGATACATCATTATATATAACTATATTTAAGATTACTTCCTTTACATGTTGACAACATAAGAGGATAGGAGAAATAACATAAACACTTTCTTTTAATGCTAGTAACATGTCCAATATTCCACATTCTTTTACCTTTCTTTTACCTAGAACTACCCATTCCCTTATGCATTGCTTTCAATTGAGATTACATCAATACTACAAGACTCCTTTTAGTAGATACAAATACATAAGTACATCTCAACATATTAAAATATCCAATAAAAAATATTCAACTGCAAATCTGGAAAGGAATATGTGTTAGGATCATCCAAAGAATCGTGATCAATACCTCAATATAAATATTAACCACCCAACCACATGGAACCAATAGGCCCACTCCCCCAAGCTAGGAGATAGAACCAAAGCCCCATACAAGAGGTAACAACTAGGAAATTCTTAAGGTGGTGATAAAATTTCCCCAAAGTCACAACACAAAAGAAAAGACAAGAAGACCACAAGGACTACCAGAGGCATGATCAAATTTGGTAGAGACTCTAAGCTACAAGCTAGGTGAGTGTCATCGCATAGCCCTCACCCCTTGGTTTGTCCTGGTACTAGCCACTCTTGGCCCCGGCCCCCAAGTAGGCACATGCGGAACTGAATGCCTCTCGTACAGACAAGGTCATTCAGTCATACCTATGCATAGGTACCTTCTCCCACTCCCATCCTTAGTCTTTACTAGCACTAAAGGCATGGGTGAGGCACAATTAATTTTGATTAGTGTGTAATTTCCCATTCCAATAATCTCCCATTCCAAATTCATTTATTTAGGTTCTCACTTGATCAAATAACTCATAGTAGGTTATCCTGGTACTAGCCACTTAGGGCCCCGGCCCCTCACTATGAGCCACTCACCTAGTGTACTTAGGTTCCCTAACATACATATAAAAATAATAAGAACATAATATATTCATCATCAAGAATTCATATCAATTCCATAACAACATTTGATTGAGTTTAGGAAAACATATGTTGTCCCTAGTCCACTTGACAACCCTAAACCCAATATGGCATTCAGAATGTTCCAAACATATAAGAAGACATCCAAGTGATATTATAAACATATTCAGAGTATACATAGATCCAATTAACCAAAAAAAAATTCTAATAGCCTCTGGTAACCATACGAAACCTTAAAACTTAATGATGTTCTTAAACTGAATTATTTCAAGCAAGGATTAAATGCAAAGAATAGTTATCATAGAACAGTCATCCATATCTTCCACAAAAAAAATAATAAAGTAAATCTCTTTTGTGGAGATTTAGATAACATAATTATGGACTCTCCATTTTATTTTTACAAAGATCCAATGGTGGGAAAGAAAGTTATGACTTCTGGGTTAAAACAGAGAATTCTGGTTAGGGTTCAGACCTGCCTTCACTAAAACGGTTGTAATTTTCACAAAACATAATTAAAATTCACAAAACCAATTGGAAATAAAATATAAGACTTAGGAGAATCTTTGATATCAAATTTAAAATTTTATATGATCATATCAGCGTGTAGCATATGAATACATTTGACAGAAAATTTAAAATCAAGAATGGACAGGCATAGTCTGCCAAAATGTCAAAAATAAGGCATTAATTCGACCCTAAAAATGAAATCACAGAGATACCCATTTGAGATCTATAAATTTTACTTCCATAAAATCAATTTATTAAAACCCTAGATTCAATTTAAATTATTATAATAATAGATCTCCAAAAATGGGTTGCTAAAAACCCTAGGAAAACACATGCCAATTCTTACAAACAAAAACAAAAAACTTTAAAATAACCATAGAAATGAAAAGTATAGATATAATTAATAATTATATTATATAAATAGATCCATAATCTATCAGAGATATAAAGTAACTAAAATATTCAATCCATACCTCATGTCCTACGGAGGTTGAATCGAAGAAGGAAGGAAAAAAAAGAGAAGACAAATCCAAACTTGAGATGCATCCTTCAAACCCTATCCACTTTCAGAAATCTCCATGAAAGAAAGAAATAATTCCACAGCAAATAATCCCTCTCTCAACTACTGAAATTCTCACAAAAATGTCTCTCTCCCAAAAGCAAAGATAACCAAACATTCTTAAAGACATATGCTTACAAACTCTCCCTCACATCTCCAAGTTTTCTCTTCAAAATCTCCATGAAAAGTAAGGCCATCCTCTCCTCAATGCTTCATCCCCAAAATCTCCTCTCTTCAAATGAGAAAGTAGTGCATATAAATAGATTTGCAAATGTTGAGAGGAAAAGTAACCAACTCCCAACTAACTCTTAACTAAAGGGTATTATAAAATAACTTAATATCATAGAACTATATTACTCAAATATACAATAAAAGATTATTTGTATTCATTCATACACATATGTAATATTATCCTAACATATATGCATATTCCATCATTAATTACATCAATATCTATATATATAACCTATCCTCATTATTAATAATTAACAATTGAGAATAATATACCTCGCATTATTTAATATTTAATTATTAATAATATTATACTTTACATTAATCCCAAAATATACACCATCAACAATATCTACAATAATTAACATATAATCACATATAAATTATATATATATAAATACATATATGTGTGCACCCATATATATATTTCTATATATATATTTATATTTATATAGATACATGCCAAATACCAAACATTATAATCTATAAGATTATGAAGTAATAGATCACAATATTATTACCCATTTATAATTACTATAGGATATAATCACTGAGGTAGAATAAAATCACATGCCTCAAAATAAATCTAATCATCCAAAGAGGCCATACAAATCATTTATGAAACATATCGAGAAAACCATAAGATCAAACAAGGTCAACCAAAGTCAACAAGGAAAGTCAAGCCAAACTCCTGAAACACAACATAGAAAGATTAACTAAGAATCATACCAAGAAGGAGAAATAAATAAAATTAGTAAACAAATCATACAACCAAATGAATTCAAGTGGCCACAAGGCACTAACTACAACCATGCCCAACCGGGTGCGTTGGATCTAGGTTTTTGACCCAAAGGTTGACTAACAAAGAAGGAACCCTAATATTCCCAAATGGGAATAATGACAAAGGAAGACTCATGAAGGGGCCTTACTAATATCTCCATAACAATAACCATAGAGGATTTGAGGGCATGCTTAGACCTGTGAAGCCAGATGAAGTCGATGCCTGATACCTGCAAGCCTGTATCACAAAGAAGAAATACATATGCACGGATATACATATAAAAGAAAACATTGCAGACAGATGACCAGGATCGATACATCATGTGGACCTCAGCGATGTAACTATGACTTCGTCCTGAATCATGAAAACACATCATGTATATATATACACTCAAAGCATGTAGCATCATCATAGCAAAGGTTAGAATCTCAAGCATTGTGTTAGTCTCTTATCAATACTAATAATAAATCAACATAATCAAATCATCAAGTGAGATACAAGATTCATCCAAAGTAACCTTAATAGAAGAAAATATAAATAACCACTTATATATATCTATCAAGTACATATCATATAACATCCTAACTATGTTCATAAAGGTCTTGAAGGTACTCAATGTGTGTGTGAAAATTGTACCTGATCTGTAGACACAACACTCAGTAAAACATTAGAGGTTAGCTATAATCAAACTTGTGCAAAATTGAAAGCTATCTAACCAAACGATTTACTGCCTTCTAATAGGTGCGAGATTAATGTTCTCAAATTGTAATCAAGATCAGTGACCTAGACGACACCTAAATGAAGGATTTGAATGCAATTCTAGATATGGGATTGAATGCAATTATTCTATTTTTTTGGATTTTTCTATGCAATAAGAATGATAAAAACTGATATGATATGAATGCTATTGAAAACTGATATGCTATGCTAATCTAACAATGATATGAAATATGAATGCAAAAAATAAGATTGATCTCACAAAAATGTCGATTCGCAAGAGCTTTGATTCTTCAATTCCAATTCTCCAGCGTGATTGTGCAAAATATGAGATGATTTGTGAAGAGGTGAGCCTTTAATTTATAGAAATCTAGGGCTTTGGAGGTGCATGGATAAAAGCCATAAATCACTCAAATAAACTCAGCTTGATTTTTGAGTTATCTGATCATAAAAGATAGTTAATTATCAAAATCATGCAAAAACATGCAAAAATAGCTTTTTAACTCAAATTAGAGTTTAGATCAGCTTTTTGAACTCCAAAAAGATGTTGAGTTCCAAAAAGTCAATAACTTGCATTGATTTTCTGATTTGGAGTTTAACTGTTTCTTTTGAATATGCATAATAATTAAGAATTAAATAAATAAAGTGATTTATCCTCAACTCAACTGATTTTTGAAAATAAATAATTAATTTATGGGTTAATTAACTATTTATTCAAACTTTTATTAAAAATTATACTATTAAATAATGACAACATGCTTTAATTAATTAAATAAGAATTTAATCAATTAAAGATAGGAATTTTGATTTATTGTCAAAATTAAATAATACAATTAATAATAGATAGAATTAAATTTAATTACTTAATTAAGTGGCAAATATTAAATCTAATTAATTAAATATGAAAATATTCAATTAATCAAACTTAGGATAAATGTGATTTATCGCCAAATAATCATTAAATTAAAGATAATTAAGATAATTAGGAATATTACTAGGAATATTCCCCGATGCAAAATTTAAGATAATCAATTATGATTCGATGATGTTTAGATGTGCCTTAGGTTAGGACTTTGATGTCGATTTTGTTCGAATTGAAGATGTAGGAGATTAATGAACTTATAGCCCATTTTTGGGGTATTACATTTTGCCCCTCTTTGAATTACTGTGTGAAGCGCAGTGGTTCAAAGATAGTCTGTGTTTGATAAAGATATGAAACTGATTCAAAAGATAAACCGATCTCAAGATAGAAACCGATTGAAAGATATTGAGATAGGAGTTGATTGATATTGAATTGATATGGAGATAATAAGTCTTGAATGACCAAAGATAATGTTCACTATAGCAGCAAATGAACCTATGATTGTGAAAAAGTGTCAAAATGCCTGATTCTAAACCTTAGGATTGATAAGAAGTGAGTGACCCGTTCTAGACTCGATTGTCTTAGCAGAACTAGCAAGTATCACATCTGAATCCTTCAGTTGCCGAAGAACCAAGGAAAGAACACTATGATCTGATGGTTGCAAAAACTGATACAGTTTACAAGATTAAGAGAATACCATATTGATATGGATCGATGAATCTGATATGCCCCAAGTGATGATAGATTTGCCCCGAGCGATGAGGACTTTTGATGAATCAGTAACTAGACGTGATTGTTTGTCTTGATCACTGATGAAAGATATTGATA
Source organism: Chamaecyparis obtusa (assembly GCA_027943335.1). Lineage (NCBI taxonomy): Eukaryota > Viridiplantae > Streptophyta > Pinopsida > Cupressales > Cupressaceae > Chamaecyparis > Chamaecyparis obtusa. Next base: position 277,561 of record BSBK01001322.1, read on the forward strand.
GATTTGATTGACAGAATTTGATTTACAGACTTTGAATGATGTGCAATACCATGCCCCCTTCGGGATTAAAATTGAAATCTGACAAGAAAAGTCAGCGTTGATAGTTTAGAAGCATGTTAATTGATCTGAGAAGTGGTTATTTACATCCGAGAACGCATTCTGCATCGTTGGAAGGTCCCAAAAGACCAAATTTGACTAGGTTTGACCATGAGGTGACCATAGTTGAAATGTTGATAGTTTGATGTTAGATAATTAGTTAAGTTGAATACTAGATTTTTGTGATGATTGAAGGTTGATTATGCAAGTAGTTAATAATATGAATGATCTCAGATTTGAATTTTGATCCCGAAAAAGGATTCTACTTGCTATTTCATTGGAGGAACCTTCGTGTGAGATTCAGCTCTTGTTAGACTTGAAGATGCGATTTGAAAAATCATTTAAGCATTGAAGTTCGTTTAATCATTGTGAGATCGTGCAAAGATGCAAAATGCAATGAGACATGCAAAATGAAATGCAATCTAAGACCTAGGACCTAGTCACTGATCATGTGTCGATTTCTTATCATCATTGAACTTTTAAGTAACCGGATAAATCAATATAATGCCCACTAGCCATGAAACCATAGACATATGAATATCGATTTGTATGCGCAAGAATCAATACAACACCCACTGGTCAACAACCAGGGATATATGAATATTGATTTTGTTTTTGAAATGTCGGATTAGATATAAGCACCAAGGCACAAGCGCCAGGATGACCTGAATATCATGTCCATTTTGATATAGCAATTTGTACAAGCATCAAAACATAAACGTTGTGATGACCTGAGTACGCCTTGCATTACAAACACATCAAACAGTCAAGAGATCATTCTAAATCCAATGTGAATTACCCGTAGTGACCCTTTATCGTTCACATCCTTAGGCAAGATTGCATTCCACAGTAGGAGAAAGAACTTACTCAAAAAGACAATAGTTAGATCAAACTTCCTTGAATTTTTTTTGGGTATCAATGGTCGAGGTACGCATGGCCATCCAATTCGAGATAGAGGCTCTTACAGTCGGACACCATTTCAATCCAGAAGTTCCAAAGATGTTAGATTTTCACATACAAGCAGAAGATAAAGAAAAGATTATGCCCCCAGTCATCACTCTCTAAATCCTGTAAAGGACATCATTGAAGAGCTCGAAGGGACACAATTTGCAAAAATCTCAATGCGAATCAGTAAGCATACAAGGAGATAAAAGCATGTAAAAAGCACAGATTGTTTTCAGTTTGAGTTTGATGTTTGATTGTTGTTGATGCAAAATCCTTTCTGGAGACGAGACTGACTGACTGACTCAACTTGAAGCTTCAAAGGACTCTGAGTGGATATGACATGTCTAAGATACATTGGAGACTATAAGATATGACATTGATTGCCCCCAAGTTTGAACATTGATAGGATACAGACGCTTGAGCTGATTGGTGTACAGACCGACTTATTGAAACCAGGATATGCAGAAACAAACTGGGAGATATGTACAAACTAAAGCAAGACTGAAAGCTGGGAAAGACCAAGATTGTGCTGATAGATGGAGCATTTTGGAACAAGTGGTGCCCGTTTGCCGAGTTTTCACCATCTTGGTGGAGATTCTATTTTTGCTACCGAGGTGCCTGTTTCCAGGTTTTCACCAAGGCACTTTTTTTTTCTTTTTTTTTTTTTGTATTTTTTCATTTTTTCAATTTTTTTGTACTTTTGATATTTTTTGATTTTTTTGTGATGTTGATATTTTCTAATTTTTTTGTGAATCATCAAGGCGCCTATTTCTAGGTTTTCACCAAGATGTTCATTTTTTCAGGACTTTTTCCGATTTTTAAGATTTTTTTCAGGACATTTACCAAGCACTGAATGCCTTAGGCGTAGAATTTCTTCAGATGGAGAACGTTGATTGGTTCTCGGAGCTGTTCTCCTTCAGTCGTTGAGAGTTGATAGGCACCAGAGCCAAAAGTAGTAGTGATAATAAAGGGACCCAGCCAGTTGGGTTCGAACTTCCCCTTGCGTTCTCGATGTGATTGATTTTTAGGATTTTCTCTCAACACTAGATCGTCAACCTGAAATTCTCTATGTCTGACTTTCTTGTTGTAGCCTCTAGACATTCTTTTCTGATACACTCTGAGATGATCATACACTACTTGTCTGCGCTCATCTAGTAGTTCAAGTTCTTGTAACCTAGACACTATGTAGTCTTCATCAGTGACAAGTCCATGCATTCAAATCCTGAGTGATGGGATTTCAACCTCAATAGGCAGTACCACTTCAGACCCATAAACTAAAGTGAAAGGTGTAGCCCCTGTAGGTGTTCTAATACTAGTTCTATAGGCCCATTCTGATACTTGTTCTGATACTGGTTCTGATACTGGTTCTGATACTGATTCTGATACTAATTCTGATAATTGTTCTGATACTGGTTCTGATACTGATTCTGATACTGATTCTGATAATTGTTCTGATACTAGTTCTGATACTGATTCTGATACTGATTCTGATAATTGTTCTGCTACTGGGTATACTTGATAGCATATTTTTCTATTGCAAACTCCCAAGCAATATTATATCGTGCAGTCCCAATGTCTAGCAAGGTGGAGAACAAGAGGGATTAGCAAGCTAGTGGAAGAGATGGAAGACAAGAGAATGAAGGGAAATGAAGGGAAGAAATCCTCAAGGGCAAACTCCTCAAGAATACCCAAGCTAGGGAAAAATTGTCATGTAAAGCATATTTGGACAAGCAATGAAAGGCCAGCATAGGATATAAGTCACAAAAGTGTACTACCAAAGAAGGACAGGATTTAGTCCAAAGGAGTAGATATGTCAAGAGGCTTCATAGCACCGTGTTTTACTCTTTTTTTCTTTTTTTATTAGATCAAGACCAAAGGGGAAAAGGATAGTGATAGGCAAAAATGAATGGAGGAAGATGGATATGAAGGCTAAACAGGAAGGAATGAAAGAAAGATCATCGTAAGATAGCTCACAAAATAGCCAAATATTCATGTATAGATCAACATTGTCAAGATCAAAGAGAGAAGATGGAATGGATGAAATATGTAGAAGAACTACGCATGATGCCTGATTGCCAGGTTTTCATCATGGTACTTATCCAAGGTGCCACAAGGAAGTGGTTTTCACCATAGGATGAATTTATTTCTCTTTACTTTTTCTACCAAGGAGCCTGTTTCCAGGTTTTCACCAAGGCACATTTTCAATTTTTTCAATTTTTTTTTTTTTTTTTTTGGAAGAAGGCAAGCTTTTTAGATAATGCTCCTTGAAAGGATAAACCATGATATGCCAAGGATTCAAAATGATATGCTCAAAGATGTTGATAGGGAAAGGGAGATGGAAGAGGAAAATGAAGGATAAAGTTTTATGTAAAGCGAGTGAGGTTGGAAGATAGGAGGAATAGGCAAATGAGGAAAAAGGATAGAAGGTAGAAGGATAATGAATGGAAGGATTGTAAAAGGGTAGGTGGAAAGGAAGGCAAGATCAACGTCAACACATACCTTGAAGGGTGGTGAGAGGATGGAGGAATCTTGAATGAAGGAATACGTGAAGGAATATGGCGAATGGATAGCAAAGGTTGTGGTTTAGGCACATGGAATGGAAGAATATTTTTGGAGGGAGATGAAGTGGAAGCCTTTGGAAGCTTGAATGTCAACTTCACTTTTTGCTCAACACCAGACTCTTTCAAGAGAGACTTTGGAATCCATATAGTCGTAGGCTTTTTATTTCCTTTTGATGATTGAGAGATAATATCTTGAATGATGGATTTTGGAACCCATACTTGTCTTGTAATTTTTTTCTTAGATATCTCTTTTGACTTTATGTTTCCATGTCTATTAGAGGAGACATGGTGATCTTCTTTTTTTGATGGATTCTTGTATTGCTTCTTTTTCTTGTATTGAACATTCAAGTTACTTCCAAAAGACTTGGGATTTGTGGAAGGAGGATATGACTGGTTTAGATGGGTGGGTGGATGAAAAGGATTCAAGGGTATGCATCTATGTTGATCTTGAGGAAAGATGGGAGATGGAGGTATGTAAGGACCCAAGATGGATGGTGAATTAGGAGAGTTAGGAGGGGAAAGTGAAGGGACATAAGGACCCAAGATGGAAGGAGGGCATGAAGCCCTTAGTAGTAGTGGAAGAGGTCCAAGGATGGAAGTGGAAGATGCAAAAGGATAATCAATAAGTTCATCATCATCTATATGACAACCAAGGATATCAGCATCTTTAGAGTGAGCATTAGAATTTTCAATTAAAATCATGGACATCTTGAATAAGAGCATTTTCTTTGATAGGATCATTCAAAGCTTGCGAAGACTTAGGAAGAGTAGAAAGTGGAAGTGAACATGGAGTGGTAGAACAAGAAAATGGAAGACTTTGATCTTGACAAGGATCTTCGGATAGCATAAGCGCATAATTTTTCTCTTATTTTTCAATAGGCTTAACATTGGAAGGAACACCATTTTTACCAACCTTAATGGAAGTATCATCTTTGGAAAGCGCAAATGTAGTAAGGTCATTTTGATTGTCAATAAGCTCAACAGTGTAAGTAGTAGCCTGATCTTGCTTGGGTGAAGACTTAAGACATGGTGGAATGCATGAAAAAGGGGGTACAGGATCAAAAGAACCCTGAGGCAGATAAGAGACATCGTGAAAAGGAGTGGATGACATGGAGGGTTCTTGATCTTGATCTTTCTTTATGTTCTTCTCTTTATCATTTTTAGAGTCCTCTTGACATGGAGCCACTTCTAAGGACAAGGAAGCATGTTGGGATTGTATGGATGACTTTGGAAGAGATGGTGGAGGACTAGCTGAAGTAGGGATTATAGCATATGAAGGCTTAGGCTCTTTAGATTTATCATTATTGAAAGTCTTTGCAGCCAAGTGAAAGTTAGCTTGAGTTTCTTTAAGAGGTAGCCCTGGGGGATAACTATAGGGAACCACATGAAAAGTATTAGGACTTGTGTCGGATGAAGGTTCTGTGAAAGATTTGAAAGACTCGGAAGCTTTAAGAAATGTACGGGTATTGGAGGAAGTAGGGGATGGAAGGGAACCGTCACAAGACAAAGGTCCAACATTAACATGATCTTCCTTGAGAGTGTAATCTTTATTTTCATCCTGAGAGTTCTTAGAGGAGAGATCCTTATAGTATTGATGTTTCAAGCTAGCACGATGTATTTTATAGTCCTCAGCAGTAGTAGATGGATCATCATCAAGGTATTGTCCACAAAAGCCATCAAAATCTCTTTCAAAATCAAAATCATATGGATCACCATCACGATCTATCAAATGTGATGACCCATTTGTAGTAAGCAGGAATGAACGATGAGGAGGACTCTTAGGAACAGAGGTGTCATAGGTATCATTACATTGTCTGTCATCATAGTCATCATAGTCTTCAAAGCTAGATGTGTCACTCTCCGTGGAAGAGGTATCATATTGCTCAATTTTTTTTCGGGGGCATGGTGACATGTACAAGTCTTTATCAAATGGAAAAGAGTATAAAGATTCCATGGAGAACTTTTTAGATTCCTTCTCTTTCTCAAGTTTGTCAAGCTGGACTTGCATAGCATGTATCTGTTTCATTATAGCGGCGATCAGAATTTCTTCCTCATGTGTACTGATTCTTTGAGACATGTGTACTGATTCTCAATAGCTATTGCTCTATTCCTGACACAATGATATTTTTGACAGATTCTGGAACTAGGCTGGAAACATTGGATATCTTGCAATTTGACAATTTTTGACAACTCTCTCAAATTTTTCCAAACGACACTCTGCAGACTCATACGACACTGGGTAGTCTATGAAATGACATTTGCTAAACTCATACGATAGTTGGGTAATACTGAAATGACACTTGACAAAACTCGTACGACTTTTGACTTCCTGAAATGACTTTTGACTCCAGAAAAGATTTTACATCAATTTTTGCAAAATGTAAGGTTTTCAGTTTTTGGATTGTTTGCAAATTGTACTGTCCAAATTTTGAAGGTTATACCAGATTTGATCGTTTTTAATAGCCAAGTAGATAAATAAGCATGCAGAACAGCAAGCAAGTGATTCCAAGCATGTCTGAAAACAATGAACAAGGGCAAAAGCAACCTTGCACATGAACAATCAAGTGACCAAATTGTACTAATCCCTGAGAGTACTAATTGTGTATGTTCTGAAAAAGTTTTGCAATAACGCACATATACCTGAAAGTGAAAAATTGGCCTCTCTAGGGTTTTTAGTAATGGTTTGACTCTACAACTTTTATGATTCAAAGGGGTGAACTCCAATCCCAGCGCACCAGGGTTTTGACACAGTCCGAGAACTTAATCTTCAAGAGCTGCTAGGGAGATCTAACAACCCAACAATGAACCATACCCGTGGAGATTTCTTCCACAAGGACATTTATATAGCGGTTGTCACTACCATGGCGAAAATGGCTATTACCGCTTGAGGTTCCGTCAATGCAGTTTGCCCTGTGAAGGGATTGTCCGCTACGGTTAACCCTCTCTAAAGATGACTCACAATAGTATACCACAAGGGGACTTGGCTCCAGATTCAAGGTTTTGACACCTCTTCACTTTTAACCCAAACAAAGCAAGCAGATTAATCCGACACGCTAAGACAAAGTTTTGTTCCACCAAGGTCTGTGATATCAACTCCACGTGATCTATCAACCTCTCCGGGGAGAGAATGTATCAATCAATAAGAGAAGACGCACTAACCAATTTTGATTCACCAAAGCTCATGATATCAACCCCACGTGATCTATCAACCTCTCCGGAGAGAGAATGTGTCGATCAATAAGAGAAGACTCACTAACTAAGTTGAATGTGAAATGCACTAAGTATCCTCCCTACCTACAAGGATTCTATCATCAAGAAGGATTTCGCTAGGAATCCAATCTCTCAAGAATCACGAATAGTGTTCATAGGGCCTAATTACTATGTGAGCACAGATATATTCCTGAAAGTAAACCTACCAAAAGTACCCAAAAAGTAGAAAGAGGAACACTTAACGCTTAAAGCAAATATGAGATGAGTCCACAAGGTGGAACACTTAATACCTCACACAAGCTGAAAATGAGTCCCCAACCTAGAAAACAAGTGAGTTCCTAAAAGCACAAAAGGGTTGCCAAGTGGAACATTTAACGCTTCTGTCCTGTTGACCCCTCCCCTTTATGGCGCTGAGATTGCAACCACGGGGCGGAAATGAGGGGCCGGCGGATTAGCGAGTCCAATAACCCAAGATAGCAATCAAGATCAATCACAAGTATTCTAAGACTACTTAAAGAATCCTTAAGGGTTCACAACCTAGTATCAATTATGCAAGTGTGTAGAGATAGATAAAAGCATGAAAGGATGCACACAAGCCAGACACATAAGAGATTTATTTTAGGATCCAAATTGAAATATTATCAGCTTGAGAAGAATACCTTAGGTCCAAAGCTCTGTAATCCAGAATTTAGCACACATCCGAAAGTACAAAATCAAGACCAATCAACAGCAAATTGTAAGCGTTAGAAATCAATAATCTGAAAGTACAAATCTGCAAATTATGTGTCTCTGTAGCAAAATCTCGCGCGAGGGAGAATGCGGTCCCGCGCGAGGAAACACTGTCTCGCGCGATGAAGAATGAAGTCTCGCGCGAGGAAGTACTATCTCGCGCGACAAAAATATGAAGACTCGCGCGAGGAAGTGGAGTCTCGCGCGATAAAATATAAAGTCTCGCGCGAGGAACTGTAGTCTCGTGCCAGAAAGTGATTTTTTTTGCGCACAAAAATGATACCAGTGAAATTTCGCGCGACACAGAAAGAAATTTCGCGCGACACAGAAAGAAATCTCGCGCGACGCAAGTGAAATCTCGCGCGATAATTTGTATAGAGATGTACGGAAGTACAGACAGAATGATAAAAATCGCTGTGTACGGACAACTTTGATTGAAAAAGTGCCAAAAAAAAAAAAATTTCTTTTTTGCAGGCAAAAAAGAAACAAAAAATAACGTCCTACAGAGTATACCCGGACCCTTGAAACCCTTATCCTCAAAAGATAGAAAATTGATAGAAATGAAGGGAAACCCGTTTCAGGGCCCCACGGTGGGCGCCAGAAATGTGTGTGTGAAAATTGTACCTGATCTGTAGACACAACACTCAGTAAAACATTAGAGGTTAGCTATAATCAAAATTGTGCAAAATTGAAAGCTATCTAACCAAATGATTTACTGCCTTCTAATAGGTGCGAGATTAATGTTCTCAGATTGTAATCAAGATCAGTGACCTAGACGACACCTAAATGAAGGATTTGAATGCAATTCTAGATATGGGATTGAATGCAATTATTCTATTTTTTTGGATTTTTCTATGCAATAAGAATGATAAAAACTGATATGATATGAATGCTATTGAAAACTGATATGCTATGCTAATCTAACAATGATATGAAATATGAATGCAAAAAATAAGATTGATCTCACAAAAATGTCGATTCGCAAGAGCTTTGATTCTTCAATTCCAATTCTCTAGCGTGATTGTGCAAAATATGAGATGATTTGTGAAGAGCTGAGCCTTTAATTTATAGAAATCTAGGGCTTTGGAGGTGCATGGATAAAAGCCATAAATCACTCAAATAAACTCAGCTTGATTTTTGAGTTATCTGATCATAAAAAATAGTTAATTATCAAAATCATGCAAAAACATGCAAAAATAGCTTTTTAACTCAAATTAGAGTTTAGATCAGCTTTTTGAACTCCAAAAGGATGTTGAGTTCCAAAAAGTCAATAACTTGCATTGATTTTCTGATTTGGAGTTTAACTGTTTCTTTTGAATATGCATAATAATTAAGAATTAAATAAATAAAGTGATTTATCCTCAACTCAACTGATTTTTGAAAATAAATAATTAATTTATGGGTTAATTAACTATTTATTCAAACTTTTATTAAAAATTATACTATTAAATAATGACAACATGCTTTAATTAATTAAATAAGAATTTAATCAATTAAAGATAGGAATTTTGATTTATTGTCAAAATTAAATAATACAATTAATAATAGATAGAATTAAATTTAATTACATAATTAAGTGGCAAATATTAAATCTAATTAATTAAATATGAAAATATTCAATTAATCAAACTTAGGATAAATGTGATTTATCGCCAAATAATCATTAAATTAAAGATAATTAAGATAATTAGGAATATTACTAGGAATATTCCCCGATGCAAAATTTAAGATAATCAATTATGATTCGATGATGTTTAGATGTGCCTTAGGTTAGGACTTTGATGTCGATTTTGTTCGAATTGAAGATGTAGGAGATTAATGAACTTATAGCCCATTTTTGGGGTATTACACTCAATACATACATGGAGATAAATACATACAAAAATGATACCTTTAGATAGTATGTCTAATATTAGAATCATTGAGTACTAGCTTATGAAATTATTATAAACAAACTATAGGAATAGATCAACAAGTATCATGTACAACTTAAGTTGTAAGAAAACATCGAAAGATCTTAATTCTTTCAAAAACACAAAACTTATATTAGGGTTAGAGGGGTATTACATCCTCCACCACTAAGATTCGACTTATTGTTGGAAGTCAGGAAGGTGAACTATATATCGCACATTAGCTAACAGAATTGTAATATTACTATTCTAGAACCTCATTTAATGACTGCACACATACTTCTCCTATCAAGAGTTTTGGTAAATCCTATCTTATTACAACTTTAGTGTAGATTAACTCAGTTCAATTAGTAATGACTTTTAAAAAGAATTAACTATGTGATTCTATCACTTTATGCAGTAAGTTTGTTAATAAGATACTTGAAATTACATAAAAATTATTGTTATGAAGTCGAAACTCTAAGGTATTCATGTTTACTCACTAATATCAATATATTATGAAATTGCATGTTTTACCAACTGAGATTATCACTTCCTTTCACAATATCAAAGTTCCTATCTATGGTAACTAGTATAAAAAGAAAGAAAGAATTTATGATATATTTTCCCTTTTGAGACATAATCTAACCCTACATAATACAACCTGTGAGACCTTATTACAAATAAGGTCCAAAATTCATGTTCCTTACAAGCTATGAATACCAAACATAGAGAGGTATGTAACATTTATATTTGTTATGATCATGAAGGGAATACATCAAATAATTTTTATTTACTTTTGTAATCATTAAAATAAAACAATCTAGATACTTGAAACTTACCATTTTCATTAACACATAGTTTTATAAGAAATATTCCTTTCCATCAAAGCTTTAAGTAGAATTCCAATGACATAGGACACACAACTTTTACAATATACATATTCTAAGTCATCTTTCATAATAGTTGTAGTGCTTGATTTCCAAAAACACATTCACACCCTAGAGGAGATCTAAACAATTTACAATTTATTGCACCATTATTCATTAAGTTGGGATCCCTTCTTAAAGCTTATTATTTATATATGCACTTTTCCCTAATTTGCATGTCAGGAGGTTTCCATATAGCATTTACTTAAGAGTTATTTCAAATTCTTTATTTCATAACGATCATAGATCCATCAAGAGAGAAAGAATTATATGAGTCCTACTACTATCTTCATAACCACAACATCTAAATTAATAACATTAACTACTGTGCATAACTTTAATTTCTACCCTTTACTTATTTGAAACATTACCCTCATAGACTTTAAAATTTTGAGATAACATTAGTTCTAAGTAGAAATTGAGTAAGGTACATTTCTATAACATTTATTTACCACAACAACTCCTTATTCATAGTTGTTCAATCACTTAATGTTGTTAATTTCTTACTACTATGGTGTTGATCACAATGTATACAAAACATGAATTTGTTTCCAAAATACCCATCTAGGATCCTAACTATTCACTAGGCATTTTGCAAGACATATATTTAATAAAAACAACTTCCATCATTAGTACAGATAATCCATCATTGCACATACTCTTCCCTAGAATTTCTTGATTATGTTATCTTAAATCCTTTTTGTGCAATTTAATAAGATATGCAGAAAGGATATAACTTCTTACCAAGATAGGGATAAAAATTCCTCTTCCTAAATGAAAATGTGAATTATAGCCTATGATAAAATCTTGGGGACATAGGTCCTTCACCCAAGGGTTTCCTAATTGAGTATTTACAAATTTTCCTGATATATTATTGCCTTGTCTAAACAATTTTAGTCATGCAAAACTTATTTCTTAAGAGGGGAGAGAGAAAGAGAGAGAGAAATGCATATGACAGTAAATTATTTGTTCCTAATTTATTTATTTATTATTATTATTATTTTCACTTCTTTCCTAGGTACATATTATTAGCCATGTAATCTAATTATCGCCCTATCAAGTACTACCACAATCATTTCATTCTTTAAAGATCCAAAAAAAATCTATTTCTAAGATACCTTGAGTAGGATAAAATTCAACTAGGTATTTGTAGAAAGATAGAGTGCACAACATTATATTATAGGTAGGATCAAGGGGTAATATTATCTACTACCATAATTAAGATTCAAAACATTTAGTATCCTTTAACTTTTGACCCTTCTAGAGATACCAGTACCTTTCAAGAAAACAAACACAAGTCTCAAGAATTCTTCGCCATTCCATTAATATTATAGGAAACATCCACTTAACACATCATTGATCTCATTATGCAAAAACATAAGTAATTGTTAGAATATAACTCAATCATAGAGGAATAGGTGTGCCCTTGTAAGACAATACAACATAAGAACATGAAATGTAGCCTTCATTTCCTAAGATTCAAGTTTTAGCATAACAACATAATCCAAAAAGAGACAAAGTTAAGATACTCAAGGTTATGCATAGGTGAGCTATGAGTCCCAGAGTTCCCAGTGTAGAAACCTAGGGCTCTGAGACCAGATGTAACGCCCCACCAGGAAACCCAAGAGAACAAGACATAAACCTCTATAAAATGCAAGTAGTAAATTTCTTATTTTAATTTTAACTAGAATAATATTCATCATTACACTTCATATTTCTAAAAGAAGAAATAATTTTCTACTACTTGAATGTAATATTTATACAACTTAAGTCCTCATGGGTCCCCTCACGTTGCTACTAAAGCAACATCATATAAACCATTTACATGCATAAGATATTCATGGAATCATGACCTTAAAAGATCTACGTTCATTTTAATGCATCAAGTTAAATGTCCCTAACTTATTTCTTTTATTAAACATAAGTTAATCATCCAACATCATTATTCCTTTTATCAACTCATTCCATAAATTTATATTGATTTCATCTACATCTACTATCCTTTATATCACTTTTCTCTAATAATTTAGGTAAGAGATTAATATTCATTAAGGTAGGCATCATCCTAGGTACTTCATTAACATGAACCAAGTATTAACTGTTGGAAACAATTGTCTGAAGAAAATTGCTACTCAAATTAAGTATTGTCTTTGATGTCTCACAATGTCATAGTCCACAACAATCAGTACCTACCGAGCTCAGTCGGTCTGCCTGGCATTAAAAATAGCATCTACCGAGTTCACTCGGTTATCAAAGTAAATCAGTGTTTACCGAGTTCACTCGATTATCAAAGAAAATTTAGTGTTTATCGAGTTCACTCAGTTGTCAAAGAAAAGTTAACATCTACTGAGTTCAGTCAATTATCAAAGAAAAAGGATTATCAGTGTTTACCGAGTTCCCTCGGTCTCCAAAAGATTGTAGAAAATTTCATTATGGTCACCGAGCACTGTCAGCCCTTGAAGGATCTTTGCAAATAAAGTTTGCTTAATTCAGCCGACTGTTATACTAAGTAATGCTGATTTGACAAATCTAAAATCATATAAATAAAAGGTCAAATGTGAAAAATAAAGATGAGAAATAGAAGAAGATGTATGGAAGAAAGATAGGAAAGGTGTGTGCGAAATTGTGAAGGATGACCAGATATCCTTGAGGAGCAGCAGAGATATATTCGATCAGGAAGGATCACACTTATACAGAACAAAGATCTATAATCAGCAAGGCAGTTGCATTATTATACAGGTCATTTTCATTGTTACCTTTTTATCATTGTAACAGTGAATTCTAAAATCTCTTAATCGAGTTGGTTTAACAACCATATTGTAAATCCTCTAACAAGGTGACAATTCCATTGAATTGTTCTCAAGACCTCTTACCAGGCCACTCCTAGCAGGGTGATTAAATCCTCTAACAAGGTCACACCTAACAATGTGTTTTGTAACCTTTTACCGGGTTGGCTTCTAACCGAGCATCACTTCAGAAAAGTGAAAATCAGTATCTAGATACATTGGTGGTTTTTCCCATATTGGGTTTCCATGTTAAATCTTGTGTCTCTTATGTTCTTAATAGTTATCTTAATCATATACAATTGGTGATGAAAGTCTAAAAGATAATTTTACTAATACTTTATGCATCTACCGAGTTACTGCAATCTATTTACCGAGTGTTAAACAGATAATATTCATTAAGATATCCTAAGGGATCTGGAAAGAAATAATAAGGAAGTGTTTTATGGTTGACTGATTCACCCCCCTTCTCAGTCACTTCATCCATATTCCATCAATTGGTATCAGAGCTTGTTGGTGCTTGCAGGAAGGGTTTCAAGGACCTAAGCTAAAGATCAGGATGTCTTACAAGAGAGAAATTCCAAAGCTCAACAGAGATAACTTTTCAGCATGGAAAGGTCTCATGAGACTTCATCTGGCTTCCATTGGTGATTTAGGATGCAAATACATTGATGAAGAATACACAGTTCCTACTGGTGCATTAACTGTTGAAGACATTGCAGAGAAAAAGAATCATAACACCATGATGATAGACATTGCATCAGCTCTCAGCTATGAAGAATTTGATGATATTAAAGAATGCACTACTGCATATGAAATGTGGATCACACTGAAGAAAATATATGGTGGTGATGCAAATGTGAAAAGAGCCAAAGCAGAAAGCCTAAGAGGACAGTTTGACAAGATGAATATGAAAGAAGATGAAAACATTGCAAAATATGTTGAAAGGATCAAAGCAAGTGTTAGTGCAATTAGAGCTTCTGGAGGAACAATCTCTGATGAAACTGTTATAAGCAAGGTATTCATAACATTACTCCCTATCTATGCAATAAGAGTATCAGCTATTCAAGAAAGAAGATGTGAAACAAACCACAATATAACTTTGGATGCTTTAGTTGGAAGATTGACAGCCTTTGAATTAGACAACTATGACAACTATGTTCCAAATTCCAAAAATATTGAGTCAGCATTTGAGGCCAAGGTTTCACTAAGGAAGAACAAGAAAATAAAAGAAGTTCAATCAGAAAGTGAAGAAGTATCAGAAGAAAGTTCTGATAGTGATCTTGAAATTGTAGAAGCACTACTTGCAAAGAAGTACTCTAAAGGGAAAGGTAAATATAAAGGTAAAACTCCTTTAATCTATTTTTCATGTGAAGAAATTGGACATATTGTAGCTAGGTGCCCAAACAAGCAGGCCAAGGAAGAGAAGAGAGGTCAAAGTACTATGGCAAAAAGAATTTCAAATCATTCAAGGATAAAGGTAAGAAAACATGTTTTATGGCTAAAGATTCTGATGATAGTGAAGAAGAAATTGTCTTTATTGCTATAAAAGATGAATCTGATGATGATGAAGATAAGATGGCACTTATTTCTCATATAAGCAAAGATGATATATGGATAATAGATAGTGGATGTTCACATCACATGACTGGTGACAAGACAAAATTTGAATACCTAGAAGACTGTGATGGTGGCAATGTAAGATTTGGAAACAATGAACCTTGTTGTATAAAAGGAAAAGGAAGAATTTCATTAACCAAAGAACTCATATGTGATAATGCTTATTGGGTTGAAGGACTAAAACATAATCTTCTAAGTGTAGCACATCTAATCAACACTGGTTTCAAGGTTGAATTCATGAATAGTCAAGCAAGACTGCTGGATGAAAAAGGAAAACTCATTGGATCAGGAAAACAAACAAAAGGTAACTTATTTTATCTTTATCTCAGTGAATATTCATGTTTTATTGCTCAAATTGAAGAAAGTTGGCTATGGCACAAAAGGTTATGTCATGTGAATTTTGATAACATGATAAAAATAAGCAAATTCAAGAAGTTAAGAGGCATTCCTACTTTGAAGAAACCTGATACTGGTCTATGTAAGAATTGTCAGATTGGCAAAATGAGTAAGACTAGTTTTAAGAGTAAGAACTATCAATCTAAAGAGATTTTGGAAATTGTGCATACTGATTTATGTGGACCTATTGGAATAGAAAGCTATACTGGAGATAAATTCTTTATTCTTTTTATTGATGATTATTCTAGAATGATGACTGTTATGTATTTAAGAGAAAAGTCAGAAGCATTTGAAAAGTTCAAATGGTACTTGGCAAGAGTGGAAAAGGAAACAGGGAAAAGATTGAAATGCTTAAGATCAGACAGAGGTGGTGAATTCATCTCCCATGAATTTAACAACTTTTGCATTGAAAGAAGAATCAAAAGACACGTATCAGCTCCTAGAACTCCTGAGCAAAATAGAATAGCAGAAAGAAGAAATAGATCTATTATGGATTGTCAAGGACTTTAATGATAGAAAAGAACATCGCTATAAAGCACTGGAAGGAAGCTATCAGCACTGTAATTCATACCTTGAACTGAGTACAATTGAAGAAAGACACATTCAAAACTCCTTATGAGTTATGGTATGGCTATAAACCCAATGTAAGTTACATGAAAGTATTTGGTAGCAAGTGTTATATCTTAAAAGAATCCAGAAGAAATAAATTTGATGTAAAAAGTGATGAAGGAATATTCCTAGGATATTCTAGCAAAAGCAAGGCATACAAATGTCTGAACTTGTCTACTCACAAAGTCATAGAAAGTATACATGTAAAATTTGATGAGTTTGCAGAAAAGACTGAAGAAGAAAGCAAAAGGGAACCTAAAAACTACAGGAGATTCATTTACATTGAACCTGAAACACTGCCAGACACAACTATCAATGAGGAAACTATTTCTACCGAGCCTAGCATAGTAACCGAGTCACAAGAAGAAGTTCAAACTGAGTCACAAGAAGAAGTTCAAACTGAGTCACAGGAAGAAATTCAAACCGAGTCTCAGCTTGAAGTTACCGAGCAAATATCTACCGAGCCAGAGCAACCTGAAGAAGAGATCCTAGAAGACAACAACATGACTCATTCAAAAAGCAAGGAACCTATACTAGCCAAATATGTCAGAAGGCATCATACACCAGATCAAATTATTGGAAACAAATCAGATGGTACTATGACAAGAAGTAAGCTAAAAGGTACATGTCTGCTTACTGATTTTGAACCTAGAAATATCAAAGATGCACTGAAAAATGAAAGTTGGATTGAAGCAATGAATGAAGAATTAGAACAAATACAAAAGAACAAAACATGGACTCTTGTACCTAGACCTAAAGATAAGAATGTAATTGGAACAAAATGGGTATTCAGGAATAAGCTGAATGAAGACGGTCAAGTATCTAGAAACAAAGCTAGATTGGTATGTAAAGGTTATTCTCAAGAAGAAGGTATAGATTATGGTGAAACTTTTGCTCCTGTTCCAAGATTAGAAGGTGTAAGAACTCTACTTGCTTATGCAGCACATAAAGGATTTAAGGTATATCAGATAGATATAAAATCTGCATTTCTCAATGGAATTCTTGATGAAGAAGTCTACATTGAACAACCTGAAGGTTTTGTTGATTCAGATAAAAAGGACATGGTCTGCAAGTTACACAAAGCATTGTATGGTTTGAAACAAGCTCCTAGAGCATGGTATGAAAGACTCCATAACTATCTGATTCAGATTAATTTCAAAAGAGCCAATGATAACAGCAATCTGTATATTAAAGAAGGACCGGATGACAAAATTGTATTGGCAGAAATATTTGTAGATGATACTATATTTACAGGGAATGATGAACAGTGCAAAGAATTTTCAGAGCAAATGAACAAAGAATTTGAAATGTCTATGTTTGGTTTAATAAAATTCTTTGTTGGTCTTCAAATTTAGCAAAGCAAGAATGGTATATACATTACTCAATCTAAATACATTAAGGAAATACTTAAGAAGTTTGGTATGGAAGATTCAAAACCAGTTGGTACACCCATGTGTACTGGACTGAAACTTACCAAAAATGATGATTCAAAAGAAGTAGATCAGACCTTATACTGATCTATGATTGGAAAATTGCAGTATGTAGTACATACAAGACCTGATATTGCCTTAGCAGTCGGTATAGTAGCAAGATTCTCAGCAAAACCTAAGGAAAATCATATGATGGCAATCAAAAGTATCTTAAGGTACTTAAGAGGAACTGAAGAATATGGTTTGTGGTATAAATTTGGAGGCAATCTAGACTTAAAAGTGTTTACTGATGTTGATTGGGCAGGGAACATTGATGATAGAAAAAGTATAAGTGGTGGAGCATTTTTTCTTGGAAAAAGACTGGTATCCTGGACCAGTAAAAAGCAAAATTGCACATCTCAATCCATAGCTAAAGCAGAATATGTTGCTGGTGTAGTAAATTGTTCAAATATTGTTTGGTTTAAACAGTTATTACAAGGTATGAAGGTTGAAATCAAAGAACCAGTTGTTATATTTTGTGACAATACAAGTGCAATAAACATTTCAAAGAATCCAGTAATGCATTCCAAAACCAAGCACATTGCTATTAAATATCACTTTGTCAGAGAATTGGTGTAGGACAAGGAAATCAGATTAGAATATATTCATACAAAAGAGTAGATTGCAGACATTTTCACCAAACCATTACCCAAGGATGCATTTGTGTATCTAAGAGGTAAGTTAGGGGTCATTCCCCTATCTGAGGCTCACTAAATACAGTTTTAGTGATGCATCAACCAGAACATGATTGAAAATCAACAAGTTGATGCAGCATATTCAAGGAATCATTGCATATGAATCAGTACTTAAGGTACATTAGTTTACACCGGTAATATGTGAATTGTCTTTTGCATGTGTTGTCAAAGAGGGAGTGTCTTTGCTATGTCTTTGCTATTACTTCAAGAAATTTTCAATAGTCAGAGGAAGAGTTTTCAAGAAAAAGGAAGTTTGCTGACAGAGGGAGATTTGAATCTGAACCGAGCTAATCCTTTCAAATTTCTTATGCTATGACATATTGTGTTGCCATCAATGCCCAAGAGGGAGATTGTTGAAAACAATTGTCTGAAGAAAATTGCTACTTAAATTATGTATTATCTTTGATGTCTCACAATGTCATAGTCCGCAACAATCAGTACCTACCGAGCTCAGTCGGTCTGCTTGGCATTAAAAATAGCATCTACCGAGTTCACTCGATTATCAAAGTAAATCAGTGTTTACCGAGTTCACTCGGTTATCAAAAAAAATTTAGTGTTTACCAAGTTCACTCTGTTGTCAAAGAAAAGTTAGCATCTACTGAGTTCAGTCGGTTATCAAAGAAAAAGGATTATCAGTGTTTACCGAGTTCCCTCGGTCTCCAAAAGATTGTAGAAAATTTCATTATGGTCACCGAGCACTGTCGGCCCTTGAAGGATCTTTGCAAATAAAGTTTGCTTAATTCAACCGACTGTTATACTAAGTAATGCCGATTTGAAAAATCTAAAATCATATAAATAAAAGGTCAAATGTGAAAAATAAAGATGAGAAATAGAAGAAGATATATAGAAGAAAGATAGGAAAGGTGTGTGCGAAATTGTGAAGGATGACCAGATATCCTTGAGGAGTAGCAGAGATATATTCGATCAAGAAGGATCACACTTATATAGAATAGAGATCTGTAATCAGCAAGGCAGTTGCATTATTATACAAGTCATTTTCATTGTTACCTTTTTATCATTGTAACAGTGAATTCTAAAATCTCTTAACCAAGTTGGTTTAACAACCATATTGTAAATCCTCTAACAAGGTGACAATTCCATTGAATTGTTCTCAAGACCTCTTACCAGGCCACTCCTAGCAGGGTGATTAAATCCTCTAACAAGGTCACACCTAACAGTGTGTTTTGTAACCTTTTATCGGGTTGGCTTCTAACCGGGCATCACTTCAAAAAAGTGAAAATCAGTATCTAGATACATTGGTGGTTTTTCCCATATTGGGTTTCCACGTTAAATCTTGTGTCTCTTGTGTTCTTAATAGTTATCTTAATCATATACGATTGGTGATGAAAGTCTAAAAGATAATTTTACTAATACTTTATGCATCTACCGAGTTACTGCAATCTATTTACCGAGTGTTAAACAGATAATATTCATTAAGATATCCTAAGGGATTTGGAAATAAATAATAAGGAAGTGTTTTATGGTTGACTGATTCACCCCCCCTCTCATTCACTTCATCCATATTCCATCATTAACATTAAAATCAAATTACTATTTTATTGCATTGTTTCATAACCATTCATTGTTAATAATTCCAATCACTAATCTATCATTTCTCAATAATTTCCTTGGATTCTTTCATCAAGAGAGAATACATTATTGTTGTGATACATCATTATATATAACTATATTTAAGATTACTTCCTTTACACGTGGACAACATAAGAGGATAGGAGAAATAACATAAACACTTTCTTTTAATGCTAGTAACATGTCCAATATTCCACATTCTTTTCCCTTTCTTTTACCTAGAACTACCCATTCCCTTATGCATTGCTTTGAATTGAGATTACATCAATACTACAAGACTCCTTTTAGCATATACAAATACATAAGTACATCTCAACATATTAAAATATCCAATAAGAAATCTTCAACTGCAAATCTGGAAAGGAATATGTGTTAGGATCATCCAAAGAATCACGATCAATACCTCGATATAAATATTAACCACCCAACCATGAGGAACCAATAGGCCCACTCCCCCAAGCTAGGAGATAGAACCAAAGGCCCATACAAGAGGTAACAACTAGGAAATTCCTAAGGTGGTGATAAAATTTCCCCAAAGTCACAACACAAAAGAAAAGAAAAGAAGACCACAAGGACTACTAGAGGCATGATCAAATTTGGTAGAGACTCTAAGCTAAGAGCTAGGTGAGTTTCATCCCATAGCCCTCACCCCTTGGGTTGTCCTGGTACTAGCCACTCTTGGCCCCGGCCCCCAAGTAGGCACATGCGAAACCAAACGCCTCTCGTATAGACAAGGTCATTCAGTCGTACCTACACATAGGTACCTTCTCCCACTCCCATCCTTAGTATTTACTAGCACTAAAGGCATGGGTGAGGCACAATTAATTTTGATTAGTGTATAATTTCCCATTCCAATAATCTCCCATTCCCAATTCATTTATTTAGGTTATCACTTGATCAAATAACTCATAGTAGGTTATCCTGGTACTAGCCACTTAGGGCCCCTGCCCCTCACTATGAGCCACTCACCTAGTGTACTTAGGTTCCCTAACATACATATAAAAATAATAAGAACATAATAGATTCATCTTCAAGAATTCATATCAATTCCATAACAACATTTGATTGAGTTTAGGAAAACATATGTTGTCCATAGTCCACTTGACAACCCTAAACCCAATATGGCATTCAGAATGTTCCAAACATATAAGAAGACATAAAAGTGATATTATAAACATATTCAAAGTATACATAGATCCAATTAACCAAAAAAAAATTCTAATAGCCTCTGGTAACCATACGAAACCTTAAAACTTAATGATGTTCTTAAACTGAATTATTTCAAGCAAGGATTAAATGCAAAGAATAGTTATCATAGAACAGTCATCCATATCTTCCACAAAAAAATAATAAAGGAAATCTCTTTCATGTAGATTTAGATAACATAATTATGGACTCTCCATTTTATTTTTAGGAAGATCCAACGGTGGGAAAGAAAGTTATGACTTCTGGTTTAAAACAGAGAATTCTGGTTAGGGTTCAGACCTGCCTTCACTAAAACGGTTGTAATTTTCACAAAACATAATTAAAATTCACCAAACCAATTGGAAATGAAATATAAGACTTAGGATAATCTCTGATATCAAATTCAAAATTTTATATGATCATATCAGCCTGTAGCATACGAATACATTTGACAGAAAATTTGGAATCAAGAATGGACAGGCATAGTCTGCCAAAATGTCAAAAATAAGGCATTAATTCAACCCTAAAAATAAAATCAAAGAGATACCCATTTGAGATCTATGAATTTTACTTCCATAAAATCAATTTATTAAAACCCTATATTCAATTTAAATTATTATAATAATAGATCTCCAAAAATGGGTTGCTAAAAACCCTAGGAAAATACATGCCAATTCTTACAAACAAAAACTCAAAACTTTAAATTAACCATAGAAATGAAAATTAAATATATAATAAATAATGATAATATATAAATAGATCCATAATCTATCAGAGACATAAAGTAACTAAAATATCCAATCCATACCTCATGTCCTACGAAAGTTGAATCGAAGAAGGAAGGAAACAAAAGAGAAGACAAATCCAAACTTGAGATGCATCCTTCAAACCCTATCCACTTTCAGAAATCTCCATGAAAGAAAGAAATAATTTCATAGAAAATAATCCCTCTCTCAACTACTGAAATTCTCACAAAAATGTCTCTCTCCCAAAAGCAAAGATAACCAAACATTCTTAAAGACATATGCTTACAAACTCTCCCTCACATCTCCAAGTTTTCTCTTCAAAATCTCCATGAAAAGTAAGGCCATCCTCTCCTCAATGCTTCATCCCCAAAATATCCTCTCTTCAAATGAGAAATTAGTGCATATAAATAGATTTCCAAAGGTTGAGAGGAAAAGTAACCAACTCCCAACTAACTCTTAACTAAAGGGTATTATAAAATAACTTAATATCATACAACTATATTACTCAAATATACAATAAAAGATTATTTGTATTCATTCATACACATATGTAATATTATCCTAACATATATGCATATGCCATCATTAATTACATAAATATCTATATATATAACCTATCCTCATTATTAATAATTAACAATTGAGAATAATATACCTCGCATTATTTAATATTTAATTATTAATAATATTATACTTTACATTAATCCCAAAATATACACCATCAACAATATCTACAATAATTAACATATAATCACATATAAATTATATATATATAAATACATATATGTGTGCACCCATATATATATTTCTATATATATATTTATATTTATATAGATACATACCAAATACCAAACACTATAATCTATAAGATTATGAAGTAATAGATCACAATATTATTACCCATTTATAATTACTATAGGATATAATCACTGAGGTACAATAAAATCACATGCCTCAAAATAAATCTAATCATCCAAAGAGGCCATACAAATCATCTATGAAACATATCAAGAAAACCATAAGATCAAACAAGGTCAACCAAAGTCAACAAGGAAAGTCAAACCAAACTCCTGAAACACAACATAGAAAGATTAACTAAGAATCATACCAAGAAGGAGAAATAAATAAAATTAGTAAACAAATCATACAACCAAATGAATTCAAGTGGCCACAAGGCACTAACTACAACCATGCCCAACTGGGTGTGTTGGATCTGGGTTTTTGACCCAAAGGTTGAGTGACAAAGAAGGAACCCTAATATTCCCAAATTGGAATAATGACAAAGGAAGACTCATGCAGGGGCCTTAGTACTATCTCCATAACAACAACCATCAAGGATTTGAGGGCATGCTCAGACCTGTGAAGCCAGGTGAAGTTGATGCCTAGTACCTGCAAGCTTGCATCACAAAGAAGAAATACATATGCACGGATATACATATAAAAGAAAACATTGCAGACAGATGACCAGGATCAATAGATCGTGTGGACCTCAGCAATGTGAGTAACTATGACTTCATCTTGAATCATGAAAACACATCATGTATATATATACACTCAAAGCATGTAGCATCATCATAGCAAAGGTTAGAATCTCAAGCATTGTGTTAGTCTCTTATCAATACTAATAATAAATCAACATAATCAAATCATCAAGTGAGATACAAGATTCATCCAAAGTAACCTTAATAGAAGAAAATATAAATAACTACTTATATATATCTATCAAGTACATATCATATAACATCCTAACTATGTTCATAAAGGTCTTGAAGGTACTCAATACATACATGGAGATAAATACATACAAAAATGATACCTTTGGATAGTATGTCTAATATTAGAATCATTGAGTACTAGCTTATGAAATTATTATAAACAAACTATAGGAATAGATCAACAAGTATCATGTACAACTTAAGTTGTAAGAAAACATCGAAAGATCTTAATTCTTTCAAAAACCCAAAACTTATATTAGGGTTAGAGGGGTATTACATTATAGGTGGGTAGATGAGTCAAGGTTGTTGTGTCTGCAGGTGATTTTTGTTCAGAAGGATCAACACGCAAAGGGAAGATTTGATCTGATTGCCAGTGTTCATAGAGTTTTGATGATGGGTCATCAGTATAGCTAGGGCTTGATTATTGTATTGTAAAATCTTGTAACCCTAGTTAGGTTAGATTTTTTACTCCTACCTGCGTGCAGTTGAGTATGTATATATTGTATTTTTGAAGCTTTTGAGCTCAGAGTTGGACAATTGTAAAAGAATTTCATTTTTCTTAAGGGTAATCTGTGGTATCATTTCTACCCTCTGGCTTATACATTTGTAAATCTTTCATTGATGATTCAGATATTGCAAAGGTATTTTGTGACAATCCTTCATGTCCCTATGCTTCCTTGTCTAAATTATCTCTTATTGAATCAAAGTATATGATGTTTTTGGTGGTATCTTAGGGTTCCTGATCCCTCTCTCTTTCTCCAATTTTGTGTATTATTGTGGGTGATTTGATTTGAATGCTCTTGTTGGTATATCTCAACTCCTTGACTATCTATCTCATTCCTATATCGAGTTGGAGAGGTGAATGTTTGTTTACAAGTCATAAATTATGTTTGAGTCCCTTAGGAATGCTATTATTTGTGAAATCCTTTCTTTCCCTGAATAGCCTCTTTCTATTGTAGAACCTTCTATGAAATACTTATGCAAGCCTATTTAGTGAGTTGTGATCTCCTAGACCTAAGTTGTTCACTATTTTATACTGAGATCCAAACCCTAATTTCGGTGTATCACCTAGTAGGTAGTTTTCTTTCAAGTCATTTCCCTTTCCAAGCATTCCTTCTATACCTTTCCCTCAAAAGTTTACTTTTCTTGTCAAGAAGCAAATTAGGATGATTATCCAAGAGGAACCAGCCTAGAACCTAGAGGTCTCATCTCTGTTAGCATAGGTCCCACAACCTAGAGATGATTCCCATGTTATACTAGGTTATCAAGACTATGAGAGCTTGAAACAAGGGTGCAAACTTAGTGTATAATAGTCACCTCATGGCAGTAAAAAGAATATTCAGATACTTGTAGGGCACTATAGATTATGGTCTATGGTATGCTAATTTAGAAAATGTTGAGCTTCATGTGTACACTGATGTAGATTAGGCAGGATGTGTTGATGACAGAAAGAGTATTTCAAGAGGAGCAATGTTTCTTGATGATAGACTTGTCACTTGGACAAGCAAGAAACAAAATTGTATTACTCAATCAACAGGAGAAGCAGAGTATGTTGTAGCAGCCTTGAATTGTTCTCCAATTGTTTGGATCAAGTAGATGATAAAGGATTTTAGAATTTAGATTGATTATCCTATTGTTATTCACTATGATAACACTAGCACTATCAATATGTCAAAGAACCCTGTGATGCATGCAAAGACAAAGTACATTGAGATCAAGTATCACTTCCTAAGAGAGAAAGTGGTAGAGAAAGAAGTCAAGTTGGACTATGTGAGTAGTAAGGATCAATTGGCAGATATATTCATAGAGCCCTTGCCTAAGGATACTTTTGAGTATCTCAGGGAGAAGTTGGGAGTCATTCCCTTCCCTATTTCTACTTAGAAGAAAGAAGGAAAGGCATCAATCCTCTGGGACTGGTGGTAGGTCGACTACTCTACCTCAGGAGTAATACCTATGCTTAAAATGAATGGTGCCCTTTTCCATTGATGTCAAAGGGGGATTAATATACAGAGTCATGAAAAATAGGAGTAAAAAGAGGAGTAATATACTAAGGGGGAGTAGCATTCAGATATGACAGTAGTTTAGTTGAGGAAATGGAGAATATTAGTAAATATTGCAATAGATGGAAGATACATCTTTGGGGAGTTTTGAAGAGGAAATGGAGAATCTTATAAAGAAATGTTCATTTGGGTTGGTGGTGGTTTTTCATTCCACATGTTTCCATCAATTCAAAAGGGGGAGATTATTGGATATTTTCCACCAGGCCAGTACTGACTATATGTTTTTCATTGATGACAACATATGGAAAGTAGCATGCATGGAAGTCTTATACAGTAAGCTTTTTGTATATGTAGCATGGACATGATATCAGCATGATATCATGGATGCAGAGGTTAACTGTTAGTACAGACAGTTATATTGCAGTTATTGTCAACAGTGTTCTGTGTATAGTCATCTGTACAATTATCATGGAGCCTTGCGTGCTTGGATATATGTTGAAGACATGTTAGTGATGTTAAGTTCATGGATGCATGGTTTTATGATGAACGCAAGTAAAGTTATGCAATCATTATTCACCAGTAGCAGTTTCCTGTCTTTGTTCAGAAGAGCCGATAGAGATTTTATTGGTTCTTGAGTTGCACCTATCTTGAGGGTATGCACCCTTGGATTTAAGCTTGGAGAATTGTTATTGATGTTTGGTTAAGAGTTCTTGAGTTAATTTAGCTTGAGGAGAAAGATCCAGTTGTTTTGATAGAGCCGACAGTGTGTAGCATGCATCTACATTTATTTTATTAGATAGGTTTTAGATTGTGTTGCGTGCATGATAGAGCTGACCAAATGTTTGTTGGAGTTTATTATGGTTTCTCTAATATGATTTCCAGGTGGTTATAACAAGCCAACTTGATTATATCATTTGGAGGAAAGATATTTATAGGTAGTCATTTGTGATTGCTAAAGTGTGGTTCATAGTTGATTAAGTAAAGCAAAGTAGAGTGTATGAAGTGTTGAGCCATCAGAAGAAGGTCTATGTTACCAAGTAAAGTACTTGTGCTATTCATTGGAACTAATCTAGATAGCAGGTCAAAGCTCAGTTCACCAAGATCTAGATATAGTGTGTATCTATTATTTAGAAGGTTGTAACCTTCGCCCATTTGAGAAGTGAGCTCTCGAATAGTGCATCCTCTCCCCTAACATGGACAATTGTAAAAGACTCCTAATAGGCTCCAACCCTTGAATAGGTCTACTGTACTTAATATATTGTAAAGCTACTCCTAACAGGGTAAAGGATCTTCTAACAAGGATCATTATACACTAGTACAGAATATTAGTGGGTATCAAGTCCCACCGGGGTTTTTACCTATTTGGGTATCCCCATAACCAAAATATTAGTGTTGTGCTCTTGTGTTCTTTCATTGTTTTTATGTTCTGTGTTTAAGTATACTTAATTGGACAAAGAATTGAATCTTGTAGATAATTGATTCACCCCCCCCCCCCCCCTCTCAGTTATCTCTTGGGACTATTCCTAACAATTATGTTACATGAAGAATCATCTAAAATGCCCTGACTGCTAGATGATGCTAACTATTTAGTAGCTTGAACTATAGGTACTGGAGATCCAATAATGTCTCCATTATTTGACACTATACGCAAATTATCAATTAGGATAGCCCTACAAGTAGAAAGAAAATAGATATTTAATAAAGTTTTATAATGGAATTTTCATAAGTACAATAAAATATAGTAAAATAATTGGCATACATGTAATTGTGGAGTTTCTTGCAAGAGTATTATTTGATGCAAACAATGGACCCTTTAACTAAAGCGTCCTCCACTACAAGTGTGTTAAATTGTTCCGGCAAAAGGGCAAAGGTTGTATGCACACAATCAGAAAGTTCTAGATGATATTTTGTACTTGTAGTGTGTTGTTGTTGAATAGAATGTAATGATACAGTTTGAAAATATGGTTCCTTGATGGAGATACCATCCATTATTTGAGTAATTGCTCCTTTTGTTAACAAGGCCATTTTTGTTACCTATTTAATGGCAAATAGTCTGATATTAGTAATCAAAACTATATCATTAATATATACACTATATTTCTGATTGATGCATTCTTGAAAAAAAATGTACACATCATTTTCTGACACAAATAATTAGTCCAATGTTCAAATCATATAAATTACTTATTTAGTGTTAATTTTAAAATTGTAATTTTGTAAAATAAAAACTAAAGTGTAACAAAATGTGAAAGTTTGAGCGAAATATATGCAAACTAAAAAGATGTAAAATGATAGAATCTAAGAATTGAAGAAAATGGACAACTCTAAAAATATAACTTGAAGGTACCTATGATAACAATGCCTCCATAATAATCAACTTGAAATGTCTCAATGCTCAGGAAAATGTATATATTTGAAATCTATATAAACGCTTCTGTAAAATATTTTGGTGGTTTAGAAAATGATTAGTAGAACAGTTCTTATATAGGCTATGATGACGGTCAATTAAGGCGGTCATGTTGAAAAGGATAAGGAAAAACTATTACCAACCAAACCATTTAACATTGAATGCAATTTAATGCATTTTCAACAACTTTTAGCTATACAAGGTAAAACTTCAAATACAGTGATGACGAGCAGTAATTGAGTAGCAATAAATAGTCATTCTGAATCATCGAAGAACTATTTATGTTGATATCCAAAAAATTTATATATTTAAACATAACAAATATCTTGATACATGTTGGAAAAAGTAATCATTCAAAGATATAAAAGGTATTGTTTCAATTTTTTGCAATGTAAACCATTATGAGAGAATATGTCTGCAAATTCTTCGAAGTGGAACATGTCTTCACATCAATCCAAATATATATTTTTTTAATGTATAAATTTATATTAATCGTAATATTTTATCTATCATTGTTGATAGATATTAAATGGCAATAAAATTGAAAATGAATGTGTATGGTTTTTGCTTTGTCATTATACTTTTTATGATAACCAACAAGTACAATGAATAATTTACATGTTGATTTTATGCTATTTTTTTGTTGTTATTATAATTACAGGGCTACCTTTAATTGTTTTTTATAACTTGTCAATGTCGGATATAGTAGTGACTGGCATATATTTCTAATGATGGAAAACATTGTATTTAAAGCTAATATTTGACTAAGCTATCATTACCCGCATAGAGTATTTATTAAACATTTGAATCTTTCTTAGA
This sequence comes from Chamaecyparis obtusa, assembly GCA_027943335.1. Classification (NCBI taxonomy): domain Eukaryota; kingdom Viridiplantae; phylum Streptophyta; class Pinopsida; order Cupressales; family Cupressaceae; genus Chamaecyparis; species Chamaecyparis obtusa. The sequence goes on from BSBK01001322.1 coordinate 305,954, forward strand.
TTTGTGGCGGATGTGCTTTAAATGTTCTAATTGTTGTTAGTTACTTTTATGTATAATATCGATGTCATCTACTACAAAATGTGACATTGTTAAAATTAAATCTTGATTTTGATCTTTTCGGGAGATTTTGCGAATGTTAGAAAATAAAGTTGTCTTCTCACTTTTGGACACCTAATGACAATCCATATGTAATTCATTGGTATCATTAATAAACATGAAATCTTTCTTTTTCTTACAAAATTGAGGTATATGTATGTGGTATTGAAATTGAGAAAATTCTACTGCAAAAGATCCAAAAAAAAATCTTGCAAAATTACTAGGGTTTTATGTAAAAGGGAAAGCCCTAATAAAAAAACTAGGCCTGAGAAAACCCTAAGCGCTTTTGTCTTCACTAAAACCCTAGGTTGGTCTTTTAGATTCTATTCTGTCATTACTTTTTACGATCACTTAAGTCCTTAAGTGTGTGTGATTTTAGAAGCATCAAGAAGTGGGGACATATTCTTCACACTTAATACTACTTAGTCTCGACCCTTTTTTTTATTTTTCCTAAGTCTACATCTGGTGATATTATTAAATGTTTCTTAGTCTTAACCGCTCTATTTCCTAAGGTTTCTCCATTTTATTTAACCTTGAACCTGACATGAAGATCTAACAGTTGTCGCATAACCAAAAGGAATCTAGTTAAGGTATGCGATCATGTGACAGTCGTCGATCTTCTTTATTTCTCAACACTTTTAACAGGTGTGACTACTGGCACATGTATACACATGGATTTTTTTGATCAGTTATAATATCTACTGACATGGAAATCATCGACAAGGCTACTAGTTAAGGAGGAAAATTTGTATGTCCGCTTACCAGATTTTGCAAGGTGGCAGATCCTTATTGATTAAGAAAAAATGGGCTCGGCTTCATGAGTATCTGCAGGACTGACTACCTACAAAAGATCCAATGGTGGTCGCATGTTCACATGCAATCTTTCGAGCCCTTGCAATCATGCGAAAGCCATTGATTTTACTTTATTCCCTGGCGTAAGGAAAAAAGGTGGTTCAGCTGCTAGGTGTACACACATGGCCATCGTTGATTAGTCGAAGGTATTTGATCATGTGGAAGATGTCAGTAGCACTGGCACTTAGTAAAAAAGGATTACATGTCCACTTTCCACTTTATGCAACATGGAAATTCCTGATTGGTCAAAGCAGACTGGGGCCATTTGCTTAAGGTAGTAGCAACAAATGGAGGATCTAATGGTTTTCGTTTGTTCGCATGGAATCTTTTGAAGCCATGTGATCATGCGAAATTCATCGATTAGGTAGCAAGGCCATGATGGCCTACATTATGTCCAATCATAAAGGCCAAAAACTTCATTAAATTTGGGAGTAGTACGAGGGAAAATGACGTTCACCATTGGGTTTCATAGTGAGACACTGCAAAATCTGATAAACTCTATTAAACTTGGGTGTCAGGTAAATTTAAATTGATTGATTGAAGAAAATGGACATGGCATGTATGGCAGTAGCTCAGGCTAATCCAACCTGCGATTAGCC